>VZTR01017715.1:41367-60238 GCA_013400775.1 Chaetops frenatus | reverse complement strand
AACAAAACAAACAAATAAACAAAACCAGAAAACAAAAAAAAACCAAAACAAAACCAAAAAAACCCAGAAAAAATCCCCAAAAAACACACAAAAAAATTGCAAACAAACAAAAAGAGAAAGAAAAAAATCTACTTAGTTGTCTTTGTGTCTTCTAAGCATTGGGGATAATGTTCTACTAAGCATGGCTGTTACACTTGTATATATATATTGAGCCTTGACAGGCCTATGATGTAAAACAATTGTATTGATGGTGGTTTAACTCTAATTTTTTTTGCTTAATTTTTACAATTACATTCAGCTGTTAGATAAGCAGGAAAAATAGTTTGCTGGCTAGTTTTACTCATTTATGTTAGCTTTAATGCACATTTTTAAAAGAACCACAGTCTTGTTTTAACTACCTGCTAGATATAAGTAATACAGAGGTGCTGGCATGCTTTACAGTACCTGATTTGATACAGTTTTTTTGTCTTGTACTATTACATAAATCCAGTCATGCACTTTTTTGTACACTACAAGGGGATGTGTAATAATATCCATGCTTTTTTTTTCTTAAACTATTGCCATATTTTCAGTAAGTGTCTTTAAAAAAAATACACTTAGATAAAGGAGATCTGGTCAGTATGAGGGCATGAATGCCAAACAAAGAGTATTAGTGTTTAGTGTTAATACAGAAGTGCCAACTTTGCACACATTTTGAAAAAAGAAAATTTAGTTATTCAACATAACCACAGTTGTAGTTTTTGGACTACACACAAAAAAGAAATGCTGGGAAGGGAAAAGGGGTAAAGTGAAATACAGAATTATTGGTGCTTTTTTCAAGTGCCAATTATTACTAGAAACAATAGTGCATCCTTATTCCTTATATACTACATTGCATAAAAGAAAAAAAACCAGAATTGTGTCATGTGAACCAGTAGAAACTTTTTTTTGTCAAACATGCATAATATTTGGGGATATAAATGCTGATACTACTTGTCACAGAACAAAGATGAATATAATTTTGTGTGCTTCTTATTATAGCCTTGATTTTTGTGGTGTTTAAAAAAATTCAAAATGAACAGGGAAATAATGTTAACTATGTTGTTCTGTAAAGTTGTCTTTTTTGCAATGGAAAGTGCTGTAGTATGATTAAGGCATGTTTTATAGAAGCAATCAAAAGAAATTAATGGCAGAAGCACTTAGTAGTTCTGAAAACATATGCTGGACTTTGTATTGGGTAACTTTCCCTTTGGATAAAATTAGAAGACAGAGAAAAAGGATGTCTAGTTGTGTTAATGTTTTGTGTTTCACTCGCATGATTTGTCAGAAAATAACAAAAGTCCAAGAAAGATAGTGAGCAAAAGAGCAAGCACAACCTGGAGACAGAGAAGGAATGAGAAGTTGAGAAAGGCAGAGAGAAAGGAGGCTGCCCTCTGAATTTTTTTGTTTCCGGTGTTTACACATATTGCTTGAGCTGGTAAACCACAGTGGCAGCCTTAGTTACCACAACATACTAACTGAGGGATGGTATTTACTTAAGCTCAATCTACAGCCAAAGCCATTAGGATGTGTGTTGTAGACTTTTCTTTACAAAACGAATAACAATAACAAAAGCAAAAACAAACAAACAAACACCCAAGGGATATTTCAGCATACAATAAAATACTACTTCAGTGAGAATGTGTTCCTTTTCTGTATTTACTGACCCAGAACATTATTCTTCTTAGCAGAGTCAGAAATGGTCCATTGTTTCAGCTTGTCGCTGTATTGTTTTGCTGTGCATTTTGATTATTCTTACTTTTTATGTCCACTTGAGTACTTATCTCTTACTACATTTTCTAGAGGAAACTCTTAATATAGATTTCCTCTTTTTTAGCAATTTTTATGCATTTCAGTATTTTTGTTTCCAAAACTGGGAATCAATATCTAATAAATCAGTATTTCCATTTGTAGAAAATAAAAGAAAAATATTTCTAAATGAATTCTCACTATGGTCTAAGAGTTAAAAGCCTCTGATCATTTTTTTTTTATTATTCTGTACATTCATGGTGCCCTGAAAATATTTGTGGATTCTACAGAAACTATAAGGAAAATTTACCTTCTGGTTTAACAAAAAGAAACTTTATAGCAAAAAAGTAAGCTGTTTCACTGACATTTTTCTTTCATCTTTTTTATTTTCTTCAAAGTCTCAACTACTTTGCCTTGTTAAAATGAGTGGAGAGATCTGCTTTGATTTTTCTTATGTTGTGCAAGCTCAGTGTGTTTGTGAGAAAGGGAAATTAGAACAGTAAGGGTGCATTTTTCCAAAACACATTAACCTTTGTAGTGTTACCTGTGCTGCTCTCTCATCTCTCCTCCCAGGCTAATAGGAGCAAGTAATATGGAAAGCCTAAAAAATAAAAGAACAAAAATTGAATTTATATACAGAAAAAAAACCCGCACTCTTTTGTAGTATGCATGGTATAAATAAATATAATTTTTAATGAAAAATGCATTTGAGGTATATAAATAATTCCTCACTGAATGAATCACTGTTCAGCATTCTCATTTCACTGTGTATCTGTTAGAGGTCAAATGGGTTTGATATGCTTGTTTGGAAATTTAAGCATCATCTGTAGATAAATTCAGCAGATTATTGACATAGAAGAAAAAAAATCTGTTTATTACACAAAATTCAACAGCACATTCTAAAAAGTAAGGAAGAAGGGACAAACCTCCAAAAACTATTAGAAGCTCACAAGTCCTACTCTTAATTAAAATCAGATTTTGCTTAAGTGTTGTAGGAGATATCATCTTTGTCTTGTGGACAGAACACTACTCACTGTCATTTTTGGGCAAATCTAAGCAAAAGTAGTTTCTTCAGTTAGTGTTACTAATGTCAGAACAGGTTTTTTTTAGAAGGGCACTTGCACTTACTTTGAAATGAATGGCATTTCCCTCCTTTTGACTTAGCATGCATCTCTATGAGAATCTGTGTTTATCAAAATTGTTCTTGTGGTGGAATTTGTATCATCTGACATTATCTGAAAAATTCATAAAGGGGCTGTGGTGTAGCAGCTTGGTTTTACTGAAAGTAGCATTTCTGGGTCATCTCAGCAGAGACCCAGAGTGCAGTAAGAATAATGACCAAACATCTCATCTCTTCAACACAGAACATGGCCTGTAATGGCGTGATGACATGATAAGTATTGTGCAGCTGCTTATGTTATCACAAACTTGTGGCTATCCCTTCCGTTTCCAAACCTGTCAGTCTAAACCATTTTGCAAAGCTAGACCAGCTTTGAGGAAGATACTCTTCCCTTTACATGGAGTTTTTTCCTTCTTTTTTTGTTCCTATAGTTATTGTGGTCACTCTTTCCATATTGTTTCACTGTTTTATTCAAGGTAGTTGTATTTTTCTGTAAATATCAAAAAGCTTTGTCTGCAATTAGAAAATAACTGTACTGAGCCTCCTTTAGAAACAGAACTATTTGTCTGGAGGTTGTTTAGGATTTTTCTTTTCATTGGGAGGGTTGGGGCTATGGTGTGTCAGGAAAGAATATGTTAATGGTTAATCACTAGGTATCTTTTGAAAAACTGTATGAAAATTTGGAAGGAAAACAACACAGTCAAAGCACAAGAATGGAAACCATGAGTTTTAACACCCCTGGTAATGCCTTCTCCCTGTTTAGTCTCACATATATCATATCACTTACCCATTTATGTTTCAGTCTGTTAAACTATCACTAATACTAATATGATCTTGCCCAGAAGTGTGCTCCTGTGAGGACTAATTAGCTGGTATTAGTAAAGAGCTAATTTAACTCATAAATATTTTTGCACACCTTAAAATATTTAGTCAATTTTTCTGACCTGTATCTCAGCCAGGTACATTTTGTTATGCCTGAGATTTTAACCTTGCCTTCTAAATTTCAGCTGACTCTGTGGTGACACACAAGGCATAAGCACTCTGTCACTGAGTCACAACTAAATTTGACAAAATGTAAAAGGTATAGATTAAAAGTCCTAATAGCACATGGACACTGCTCTTAAAGATCTCTCAAAGGCTTTTCATGTCTGAACTCATAAAATTAGTATGTATCCTAGGGATCTGTAGATACTTTACTCAGAAGAATTTGTGCCACATATTTGCCACGGGTAAACTTCAGCGCATCTTCCTTCCTTCCTTCCTTCCTTCCTTCCTTCCTGCCTGCCTGCCTGCCTGCCTGCCTTCTTTCCCTCTGCCTCCCTTGTTCCCTCTCTCCTTCCTTCCTGTTGTAGAACTGAAAGTGTACTTTCTCTGCCTGTTCCACAAGTTTATACATTTTCCATCATCTATATGTTTCCCATTCCATCCCCAAAAAAGGAACTGTTTAGGAAAAATTAGTAGAATCAGGTTCTAAACAGTAAAGTATCTGCCAGCAGTGGTCAGTATCTCAGCTGATCTGATCTAGTACAATTCATAGGAAGTGGGGCTCCCAGGATGCACTTGAGTTTGCCCTGAGTTTTAGCCTTTTCAACCTAGTTAAGGATCTAACATATCTAAATATATGGGGTAGGAAGGTAAAAGTAACAAGACAAGGAGCCGTGTGGGTATCATGAAAGCTCAGAAATATGATAATTCAAGGTCTGATCTGTTTCAGAGATAGGAACCATTTTTAAGGCCAGGGATTTAGTTCCAAAAATTTCTCCTTCGATGTGTATGATATTTTGAAATCAAAGTGCTTGATATGGACCCATTTTTCACATGGTGGTCATTAAGGATGTCAGCTGCTGTCAGAAAATAGGACATATTTTTAGAAGTGTATTTTTACTCAAATTCTGCACGACATTTTCACAGCAACATTGGTGGCAGAGTAGATAATAAGGAAGGGAAACTGTATGGTCAAGGAGCACACACATGCTCCTCCAAGTTTTTTTGCCAGGTACATGAATGGAACTGTTACTTTTTCTTCAGTACCCAGAATGTTTTTGTCACTTTCGTCTTTGGGTTACCAGAATTACTCTTTCTATTTGAAAAGAGAAGCGAAGGTGGCTGTAGTAAGGGCAATGAGGCAGCAGGAGTTCTCTGTGGGGAAAAGGTGAGTGGCAGACACATGATGGCAGCTGGTATATTCCAGTTCCTTCTTAGTTTTGGTTTTTTTCTTATGTAGTGACATAAGGAAAAGATTTTGCTGCTATAGTAACTCAACAAAACAGTGACTGTAGTGCTACTTTGCTAGATAAGCATCAGCATATCCTGCTGTTGCCACATGATGAGTTGGGCTTTTTTCTCCCGTACTGTAGGGACATAAAAGGAACTCTTTTCCATACCCATTTCTACTTCAGGAACAGAGCAACATCATATGATGGACTGAACCTTTCACCCACATGTTTGCCCAAATACATGTCTGTTCCAGTCTCATGGTTTCTGTCTCTTCCTGCCAACACTGCCTTTAAAATTGCTGTAATAGAGTGCAGCAGCAAGTATTTTACATAAGTAGTATTATCTTGAGTCAGTAGTTAACCAGTCTTGTGTGGCTTGTTTTCTCTGTTCAAGTCATGATATTGAATGACAGCTTTGATTTTTGATCAAGGTATTGATCATGTATATCCCGATACTGTTGCTGTTATGTTTGGCACTGACACTTAAATGAAAACGGTTCTGGACCACCAAAGGGTTAAAAAATGGACATGTTTATGACAAGTCCTCTGACTTTTGCCAGTATTATTGTTCATTATGATGACACTGTGTTTTTTTAAATAGCAGCTGTAGTTGTCATGAAACTATTTTCCCATTCCTCTCCTTTAAAGTGTGATGTTGTAAATTCATGTGACCTTTCCTGCAAAGAATAAATATTTCTTTTTTTATATAAGATCTCAAGACAAGGCTTGTTTTGTAACAAATAGTAGCCCATTACAAAGCAGGAAAAAAACTGAGCTGAGCAGAAAGAAGCTTCAGTTCAATTTCACCTCATATCTTTCTAATAACTTACTTGTCACTTTATTACCTTCCAGTAATGTGAATGCTGCTGACAAGACTGTCACACTAACAGCAGACAACACCCTCTCTTCCTTAGCCCCAGCTCTCCTGGCTACTTATTGCACTGGCCCTGAAGGGACATAAACTAATAGTGTGCTTTCAAGTTCAGCACTTGGCCATCAAATATAAAAGGATGTGTAATTGCCTGTTTATCCCCTGTGAAGGCGAAATTGAGTATAAGAACCAGGCTTTCCCTCACCATTCCCTAACACACACACACACACACACATGCACAAGCATACGCACACATCTGCAGTGAGTGAAGGGAAGTCCCATCTGGAGCACTTTGATTTGTCTTTGGGAAGCCCAAGGCTGCCACTGGCTGCTCTGTCGAGCTATCAGGTAGACAGTAACAAGATGGCTTCTTAGCAAAAAGTCAGCTGAGAAATACTGTCTGTAATGGCACTTTTGTCTGCTTATGTAGCAACTAATTGCTTTGTATTGGCATAAACCATACTGTGCCTGCTAGAAATAGTTGTTTGAATTTGCTACATGTCTTGCTGCATAGGTTTGGTGCCAAAGAGGATATGCAGTCTATTTTTTTCACTGGTTTAACCCATCCCTGGGCATATTTCACAACAATCTCATCTTCTTGGGTTCCTATCATGAATGCCAATTCCCTGTATCCTGTTCTGTTATGATAGGAGAATCTCCTGCTGAGGTCAGCATGAACTTCTGTAAAGTCTTAGATAAACATATCTGAGACACAATCTGCTGTCCTCACGCAAGGAGGAATTTTTTTCTGATTTATACCTTCATTTGCAAGAACGCTGCTAAAAGTACAGGCTCCAGAAATGCTTCCCAGATAGGCTATCAGAAGAGAGTTTTACCATGAAGTAACTTGAGAGCACATGCTATGTTTTAAGAAATTTTAAGTGCATGAAGGCCAGTGTACCTGGCTGCAGTCACTCCCCTTCCTTTTTATTGTGTGCTTTCTGACTGCTGAATAGCAGTTGAAAATTCAAGTAGGCAGAGGAGCTGCTGAAGCATGCTTTCCTTGCAGGGTCTGCAGCATTCCCATGCCGAGATCAAAACACCAGTCCTGTATGTACCTGTGAGCATTGGGCATTGTGGGTGGAGCAGTGCTGGCAGCCAGTGCAGCACCAAACATAGATTTCAGACAAAGTCCAAGACCAAGAGACCTAAACACAGCCATTTTGAAATTTCTTGTTTTTCATATCCTTGGATCGATCCATGGCATTGGTTGGCTGCAGCACCTCTGCTGGTTCTGGATGCTAATGCTGTCAACAGCATTGTGTGGTAATTGGATGTTGCTGCAACAGAGGTGATGGTGCCCACCATAAATATGCTATGGTCTTTTACCAGTCAAAGGTCACTGATCTTTTCCCTCCTTTTCCTTCCGAGTTCATCAGAAGCTACAAGGGTGAAACCAGCAGACAAATTCCTGAGGCCTGTTTGTATCAGAAGTCTAAAGGCTGAGCCTAGACTCTGCTCCCCTGTCAACTCCATGTGTACATGGCACTGAGGGAGGTTGAAGCAGCTGGATGAGCTGACCTGCGATGATGAGCTTGGGCAGCCTTTCTTGCAGTACCGTTTCCAAGGCTGTTTGTGGAAACTGAGGACTTTCTGATCGAAGAAATAACTTGTGTCCTTTGTGCGTGTTTGTGAATACATGTGTCAGTGTGAGTGGGACAGACAGAGAAGGAGAAAGAGACACAGTCTTAGAATAAAGAGCCTTAAAATGAAGATTACAAGTGAGCAAAATTACATAATTTCCATCACACTTACATAGGTGTATATATATATATGTATATATATATAAATTTCCTCATGTATTTAAAAGAACAGGAAGAATCAGGGAGCAAATGTCTAATGTGTGGCAAGATTTTTCTGGTATTCTACAGATTTTGTACATTGTTCCCTTCAAACCTTTGGAGACACATATTTATAAAAATTAAGAAAAGCATCCAGGGCAATTATATTTCTAGAGAAGAAAGAGAGAGCAAGACTAGCTAAGTGATGCATAAAGATTTTATAAGGCATCCATTGTCAAACAAAAGGTTGAGAATGATGAGAGGATAATGCACAGCTAGGATGGCAAACTCATCAATAGTTAATCACAGCCTGTCCACTTCTTCCACGAAATGCAAGAGGCTATGAACAGCAGCTCTGGAGCACCAATGGCAGTTGTGTGTGCATGTCCATGCCTGAGTGTGGGAGCATTATGCAGTCATCACATCCAGATCAAGTTGTTTTCACATCCCCATCCCCCCATCACCTCCTGTACTGATGGGGCAGAATGCATCCCCCCCCCTCACTGCAATTACACCTGTAAAATGCTATGGTAGCCACATGAACTGTGATTCTAAGGATGTTCTTTTTAGTTTACTTGATGACCTACAGAATAAATAGGGACACCTAAGCTGTACAAAGGCAGATTTATTCATTATTTTGCAATTATACTTTTACATTTGGATTTTTAATAGTATTTTTTTCAACAAACACTTGTACAGCCTTCAGCCATTGTGTTTAATTTTCCCATTTTCTTTACCACCCCTTCTCCTCTCATTCCAAGAGAGTGTCTCATTAAAATTCTCTCAGAAAAGTAACACATCCTCCTAGTGTTCTTCATTTTGGAAAGTTCTATGCATTCCATCTGTGAAAATGGTTACTGTTTGTAAAGTGGCAAGATGAATAAAATAGCCACCGTTATGTGTGTGTGTTTCATTTAGCTATTTAAAAATATGAAATTCAGCATGCTGCTTTTTCTTGTGCAAACTTTGGTTCCTATATCACATGGGGCTCCTTTCCCAGAACATGGCTGATTTCTGATGAGCAGCGTTTATGTTCTCAGTTCACGCCTCCTGCCTGTCCTCCAGTTTATTGAGTGATCTGTGTTCCAGTGCAATGTATGTACAACGGGTGTGCAAAAAATTTGATCTGAACCTGAACATAATCAAAATTTACCCTGGCTGAAATTCCACACACTTTTACTTGTCACAGGCAGTTTTCAGCAACCTGTTTGTACCTATACAAACAACTCATTGTAAGGATGTTTGAAGCGGTTTGAAGTTTCATTGTTTGACTGAAGGCTCTTGCTTACTGTCACGGTTGACATTTTAACAGCTTTTAACACAGGAGGTCAAACACAGTGATTTCCTATATAGCTGTCTGCTGTGCTTCAGTTCTCCTGAACTGGAAAGATGGGAACCTGACTGGGGGGTTCAAGTGGAGATGTAAACTGAGATAAATTCGATTTGAACCTACATGTGTTTGGAAGTTCTTAGGGGTCTGGCAGTGCGTTCATTCACAGAGGCATAAAGCCTGGAAACCCCTTTCTCAGTAGGCATGGGAGGGCTCTCACAGGCTGGCTGCAACCCCCTGTGCCAACCAGCGATGCACCACCAGCAGCAAGGGGGCTGCTGTTTAGAGAATGGAGAGCTTGCTGATGGCTGGCAAAGCTGGGCTTGTTCCAGTGGACTTTGTCAAGACTTGTTCCTGGGGTACCCAGCCAGGCACAGGAAAGAGTGGAGTCGAGGCCTGATGGACATTTTTACAAAGGTCTTTCTCTGTTTGAAATAGAGGAGGCTTTTCATTTTCACTGTTTGATCTCAATGTGAGCAAAACATGAATGCTCTGCTGTCCTGCCTGCAGAACCAAAGCATGCACTATGGAATATAGCTGTACAAGGGGATACAAAAATTTGCATCATGTTGATCTAATAATCATGACATTAGTAGCTTCATAAATATTGTATGTAGTCTAAGCAAGTTTTTTTCCATTAGTAATCTGAGGGAATTAAAAGTTCTGTTTTAATTCGACATTTCTTTCCTTGTATTTTCTGTACTGTAACAGTCCTACGATATGTCTTTTGCATAAAATGCATAAGGTTTTGGGGATATAAATGGAGTTTTACTCATACTTTGTCCAAATACCTCTTGTAATTTGTATCAAAATTCTTGTACAATTTTTATATTAAAGATTTATCAGTCACTGATCTTTCTGTCTCTTTGTCTTTTGTTTCTTCAGTTTTTACTGATTCAAGCAATGCACATTTCCATGGAAAGGCATACAGTCATGGAAAGATGTTTACCAGCAAAGCTTGCACATGGCCTCTTGTAGTTTGAAAGCTGCACAGTACATTTAAGAGTTTTGCATACTTCTCAGGAATTGAATAGGTTAAAGGTTTTTGGAAGTGAGATAGTTGTTTTGCCCCCTAGCTTGTACATGTTTCCTTAGAAATGTCATACTTAGTGTGGCATCCAGAAACCTACAGCCTCACTAATTTAGTCACCTGACTGTCTGCAAAAAATCATAGGATGGACGTTGCGTACACTTAAGTGTGTCTGACATGAAGAAATGGAAGTGAAAGGTCTTGCCAAAC
The DNA here is from genome assembly GCA_013400775.1 of Chaetops frenatus. Taxonomy (NCBI): domain Eukaryota; kingdom Metazoa; phylum Chordata; class Aves; order Passeriformes; family Picathartidae; genus Chaetops; species Chaetops frenatus. The sequence continues at coordinate 49,913 of VZTR01017715.1, read as the reverse complement.
TCTGATTTGGTGTCCTAGCTCAGTCCTCTTTTTCCTTGTCAAAGCAGAGAAACACAGCTCACTAATCTCAGTGTTTGGGTAAGAATTTTCTCGTGCTTTAAAATGGTGAGGACATTGGCCAAATGTATTTCCCCACCAAAATTTATTGGTAAATCTAGGACTGCAGCATAAAAATTTACCACCAAGGAATTCAACTTTGAGTCCTTAAGATTGGCTTTATGCTCCATGCTAACTAGAAGAGGGTGTAGTGTGGGGAGATGTTTTGGAAACCTATTTGCAGGGCAGAATACTTCCTCCTTTTGTTAAGAAATGTTTTTCTTCTAAGAGACATCTGTGTCAGCTGGGAGAATGTGAGCAAAATTCTTCTGGGGTAAATGTTTTTGGTTTAGCCTGAGCTCTTATGATGCTAGTAATTGTCTACATACTGCACTTCTATCAGTAAAGGAAACAGTCTCATAAGTAAAGGAAAGTAGTCTCATGATAGGATAATTTTTTCCATTGCTCTAGACTCATAGAGACAAAAAGGCCACATTACAAGTATGTCCAAGACAATGCATTACAATAAGATTCATATTAATTCATTCCACAAGAGAATAAAACTCAGCTTGTTAAGGGCCACAAAACGCTGAGCATTATGGTGGTGATGTCTCAAAGCATGTGGGTAAGTGCTGAACTTCAAGCATGTACAGTCCTGCTTGACTCAATGGGAACCCATATCTGCTTGCAAATGGGCCCCTCTTGAAAGTGGGAATATATAATTTATTGACTGGACTGCTAATAAATAATACTAAACAGCCTGCTAAGTGTTTGACAAGAGTTGATAAGACCTTTTTGGTTGTCTCACACTTCCTGATCAACAAAATGGAGTCAACTGGAATCACCAGCTGTATGTGGGGTTAGGAAAAGAAAGGGATGTGAAAGCCAAATAACCAAGCACTGTGAACTGTAAGTCTGAGGAAAGTTATTGGTGAGTAATAGATACTCTCTGACAGATTTAGGCTTTTCCTGAGGTCTTTTCTTTTTCATCCATCCCAGCACAGCCAAGAGCCATTCTTCTGCAAAACATCTAGCTCTAAAAACAGGACTTCACCTTCTGATCCAGCTACTTCACAAGTTAAATTTAGTTTATGTGTTGAGAGTAATGAGCTATGAGGATATAAGATGTCTGCCACAGGTACACTAAATAAAGTCTTGAGTGTTTATTTCCTTTGTCTGTTTTTAATCAGCCTGACATAAACAGCTCAATAATGAGCTGAATTCCTTTAATCTACTCCTGACTTGCAGTTGTCAGCTTCATGTCATTAAATTACATGCCACTTCCCTTCCCTTCCCTTCCCTTCCCCTCCCTTCCCCTCCCCTCCATTCCCCTGCCCTCCTTTCTCCTTCTCCTTCTTCTCCTTCTCCTTCTTCTCCTTCTCCTTCTTCTCCTTCTCCTTCTTCTCCTTCTCCTTCTTCTCCTTCTCCTTCTTCTCCTTCTCCTTCTTCTCCTTCTCCTTCTTCTCCTTCTCCTTCTTCTCCTTCTCCTTCTTCTCCTTCTCCTTCTTCTCCTTCTCCTTCTTCTCCTTCTCCTTCTCCTCTTACACGTTCTCCCTCTCCTTTATTTTTTGTTTTCTTCCTTTTCTTCCCTTTGTCTTCTTCCTTACTTTTCCCTTTTTTTTTTTTTTTCCCCCCAAAAATCCTGCAAGAACATGTAGTTCCTTATTTCAACAGGCAGGAAAAAGAGGGAAGAAGGCAGAAAAAAGTTAAGAAACTTTGGGGGAAAGTTAACCTTTGTTGAGGCATGTGGTTATCCTCCCATGTTATTAAATGTCACAGATGTGTTAATGTGGTTCTGCATGGAAGCCAAGCATAATTATAATATTTTAATCTGTCATAACACATCTATAATTGACATGAATTCCCCTAAACCAGTTTTTTTCCTAGCACAGGGTTTTCATACTCAGAGAACAGATATTAGCAGGCACCCATAAAGACTGCTTTTGGCACAGCTCTGAACTGCTTGGGTAAGAGCCCTTTGAAGCACACTGGGCCACTTGAAACTTGCTGTCTGCTTGTTCCCTTCCTTCAAGTTGACAGTATGACAGTAGATTAAGTGCTACTAATTTAATAAAGCCACTCCTGCACTGATGTTATTATACCAACAATGAGCAAAGAGTGGTAAGAAGAGAGGAGGATAAAAGGTACATTACTTTGCCTGAAGTGATACTGGAAAAAAAAACAAAACTCCTTCTATTGATCTATCTGAGGTGCAGTTATTTTTAAGTCACCTGACTCATGCTTATCCAATCCTTACCCATATTCATCAGAGACAGTATAATGAACAGATATTGATTAACTGGGGTAGCTGGAGATATTTCCCAACAGTGCTAGTTCACCTTGATAGGTCTCCAATGGGAATACATGGAAGTGCAGCCCTGAACATAACTTATTGTGTTCTAGGTCCTTCAATTGATTTTATTTGAAGAAAAAATATACAGTGGCTTTCCCATGACCTTTAGCTGAAACCTCCCTGTAAAGAACATAAAATGACAGTCAGACCAAATAAGCGTTGCTGCTTACAGTCCTGTCTGTCGTGGCAGAGCCAAGGTAGCTAGGTACTGCATATGTGCTGTGATTTCCACAGGATCCCACTACACAGAATAAACCTGCTTCCAGGTGGCAACTTCTAGTAATTAGGAAAGAAAATAAAGAAAATCCTATTACAGCCTTTATCTTGCAGTAGTGCTTCAGCTAGATAGCGATTCTCTCAGCAATTCTCTGCTGATCCTTCCACAACAACCTACACAGAGTTCAGCAAAATATCCTGTGAATGTAATGCCATTGGACTGGTAATGCATTCCAGTGGAGTACTAGTCCCAAATGCTGGCTTCCCAAGAGGTTTAAGCAATCTGAGCTTTATGCCACACAGAACTCATTGAATGTCCCTTTTGAAGTTTCCTGCACTGCTTGGGATTGCTTTCTTAAGGCAAGTTCTTGAGAGCAGTGTGCTACCCATGTAGGATCTGGATTCCCATTTTCATCTCCATTCCTAAACACTGTAGCAGTAGCTAGACAAAATATCACCCACTAGTTTGTGACAAAAAGAATGCTAGCAGGAAGAAAAACAGCCTAAAAGGAATTTACAAAGAAGACCAGAACTGGCAAGACCAAAATGCATGTTTTAGAAGTCTTAGGAACTTGCCAGAAGTCAAACAGACTCAAGCTTTGCAAAATTAAAGCAAATAGCAAAATCCACTTTCACTGGATAAATAAAGTGAGACCAAGAAACAACAGGAAGATTCTTTCTGATGAAGTGCAGAGGCTTTCTTGATCAAATGTGATTCCAGTATTTATCAGATAAGTCATTTTCCTGAAGGTCTGGACAGCACCAGGACTGCTTCCCCAAGCCCAGTTAGAGCACTGCATATAGTTCAGTTACCCATGGACAAAAAAGAAAAATTCAAAGAAAGTCTGTATGTGCTTGAAGAGAATAAAATAGGCATTTTTATAATGGTAACTTAAAAGAACTTGTTTTCCATAAGCAAATAAATGAGAGCTGAAATAGAGAAATGGTTGTGCTGTAAAAACATAAGACAATGGAGCAGGATGTAAACACTAGAGGAAAAGAAGACCTATGCATGCTAATAAAAATAAACAATTATATATAATTTTATGCTGGAAAGTGGAAACAAGTTTATGTTCTGAAGCACAGACATTCTGGATCAGCACTCCAATATCAGCAGCAGAGGCCAAAATGAGAACCAGCTAGATGAGTTTATGAGGAGATTTAAAATATGTTTATCTGCAAAAGGGGGGGTTGGACTTCCTTTCCATCTTATTTCATCTATACCCAGTGGTGTTTAACTACATAACCAGACTCTTACGAGGATAAGTTCAAGGCCTTTTGGTATTTCCATCTGTACCACAGTGCACATTAAATACGTTCATCTTGCCAACTCATTTTCTCATGACTAAAATAAATATCTACACTTTTACCATATCTGACGGTAATTTCTGCTCCTTATCAGCCCATTCTTTGGTCAGGAAAAGTATCCTTGCTATGTGAAAGCTTTTTTTCCTTCTTTCCAAGGTGATATTTTTAAGCAGCTTCCTCTCCTTCCTATCTTTATACTTTTTAAAAATACATTTTAAGATCACAAAAAGTTTTCTTGGTTAGAGCATTTGATTTAATTTATCCAATACATTTTAATCCTCTGCACCGTAGTTTTGTGAAATTTTAGAATTACGATATCTAAGGCAAAGGACTTCCACAAAGGCTGTACTCCTGTAGAAGTCCTGTCCTAAGTGTTTCATAGGAGCTGTCTTGCAGTGGAATATGCTTCAGATAGATATTCTCTCATTTGGGATGAATAATATTAACAACATACCTTTGCCAATGATTTGGGAGAGGTGCTGGGAGGTAAGGTATCGAATCACATATTTGATATTGCAGGTTGTCTGTTATATAATCCCTGACTTGATAAAAGATGAAGTTAGAAATTCAGATTTTAAAAAATTATTTTGTCTCTGCTCTGTTATTTTGCTAGATGTAAAACATTGCAGTTGCTGTGCAAAATGTTCCATCCTGTTCCCATGGCTTCTGGCACCCATTCACATAACTTTACACTCACTGAGCTACATTTTGGCCTGGATGTGTTCAACCCAGCCTGGTGAAGAAAGGCTCTAATCAGTTTGACATGCCTGGGAGCTGGTAGGAAACTATACTCTATATCCTAACCCTGGTCTTGTAATTAAGATCAGAATAACAATGGTCAAACCCTTGATGTGCTACAGCAGTCAATGTCCACTGATTTCAGTGATAAATGCTACATGAATGAAATGTAAACTGCAACTGGAGAATTTAATTATGCTATATATGCATTGCATATTGGCTCATAAGAATTCAGGCCAGGAAGTGTACAGTGTTTCAAGTTTCTCTACAGATCCAATTAATTCTATCCTGAAAACTTGATGTTTTCCTTAAGCTGGCCACAACCCAGGAAAAGCTCGACAATAATTTTTTTTATTTTTTTTCTTCCTTCTTACGATGACTAAGATACTAAAGCTGACATTTCTAAAAGACGGTAAATTGCCAAAATGCATGTGAACTTTGTGTTACACTATTGCAAGCTGCAAGAGCTAAGCCATACAGAAAAGTCAGAGAAAGCTGTTAAGTCACAAAGAGCACGTCAGGGTATCAATTCTATGAACATATTTGAAATGAATAAGCTACAGCAAGAATTTGCATGATTGAAAATGCCAGGTCACAAAAACACAGTGTCAACAAGCACAAGAGTTAGACTCACTCTGGATCAGTAAAAAGTGTTAATTCACTGACATCAAAGGGTCAACTATGTCTAATAAAACAAAAATAATGCATGACTAAAGAGCTTGCAAAATACAGTCATATATCATGTTAAGGCAAGTTCTCAGGAGGAATTTTTGTGCACATTGAACTCTTGTATTTTAGCATGGCTCTTTCTGCAAAACATAAAATGAGAAAACTTCTCATCTCAATTCAAAGTAACATATCAGTGCTGACTTGTGAAACAGCTTAAGTCTAGCCCCCTAGTAATCACAATCCCAACATAATCAGCTTCAGACCTAGAAAACAGTTGTTGAAGGAGAAAAAAAGATCGTATTCACATGCTAAATTTTAGATCAGGAGACCTTTTAGTAAAATAATCCAACAAAAGCATAACAGGAAAATTTCTAGATGCAGCATAGAGGTTATTTTAAGCTACCATAACTTTCAAAAGTAGGAGAAACGGAGAACAGGAAGGCCTGAAAAAGTAGACTGCTATTTTATTTCTGACATAGTTTCATAAGGGAATGACTGTTATGTCATCTGACTGCATGCATCTGGGTCTGTCTGGGTGTATTTCTCCTTCCCAGTAATATGAATGCACACACTTGCTTCTACCAAATTCAGTCAAAAAGCTAGAAACTCCAAGATGGTAGGTGTAAGTAGAAAGGGGCAGGACAAGATAGAGGATATTTACCCTGGGAATGGCTGCAGGGAGAGGAACAACCTTCCTTTATGCTACTTTCCAATGCAGGACTTACACCTTGGAGAAAATTAGACATTGAGTTAATTCNTTTTGTTTTGTTTCTGTTTTAAGGCCCAGCCCTCCTCTTCTGAGGGGTGATGTGGTGAAGCTTCTTGCTCAGTTTTAGAGAGGGCTTAGGCAGACATTTACAGATCCAGAAAGCCTGGCGAGCTCTGGGCACCAACAGCAGAGTGGACATCAGAATCATTCCAGTGGTTCCCACCTTCCTCAAGAAGGAATTGATATCTCTCTAGGTTATCATGGCTAGTTATTGAAAATGTTTTGATCCCTGCTGATCATCCAAGAGCAGAGGACTGTACTCTCACCCAAGACCCACGGCCATGAGCTGAGGTTAGCAGGGCTCAGAGGAAGGAAGGACACCTGCCTTTTCTACCACCAGTTCTCTCTAAATTCTACAGCTTTCTGGGTAGATCTGAGCCACCAAATCCAGCTCTGCTGAGCTCTAATGGAATAGCACATTGCCATCCACCAAGCCTGACCCTTTCAAGGTTTCCCAACTCCTAGCTCTCCCAGCCCAGCATCTTTCTGCAGCCTGTGCCTGACAGGCTGCCATCAGGGAAGACTGGCAGTTTCCCAACATTGGCTGACAGCAATTGCTGCTAATGCTCCCCCAGAGGTTTTGTTGTTATTGGGTTGAGTTTCTCTTCTACTCATTATTGAGTCCATTATTGACACTGCTAGCTGTTACTGAATCTATATGGCCACATTTTGCATGGAGAGCAGATCCCATGAAGGAGTTTTAACCAAGAACTAGAAAACCAACAAAATGCAAGTGCACCTTCCTTCGTCACTGTTACATGGCATTACAGCAGCAGGCAGCTTGTTTACTATTGCATCCCTATGCAAGCCACATAGTCCCAGCAATGATTTGAAGAATCAAGGCCTGTATATGCTAAGTCATTAAAGCCAAACATATTTTAATCTATAATTGTGCTAGATTTATTTAATTTAGGGCTTTTTTCATTTATACTTCTATTGGAATTGTAATGAATTTCCAGCTTCCCATATCAAGATTTGTCAATTTTTACTGCATCTTCTAACTGTATTCTTCCAGTCCAAGTGCCAGCAGTTTTCCAAAGCAGTGGGTGGTGGAAAAAATTTATTTTCAGCTTTTACATGAACTACTGGAGAAAATAGCTCATTCTTTTACTGATGGGAAGGCAGTGGGTATATGCTTCATACATGGAATTACTGAAGCTGGTCCACTGAACTATGACTGCAGCAACTATTGTATTATCTTCTTCAAAAGGAAGATTGTTTGGTTTCTTTTCAGCCCAGCTCTGCTGCAGCAGCTTAGCCCTCTCTCAGCCTTGCCTATGGCCCAGGAGTTTCTCTCTTAGCTGCTCTTTGCTGTATCACTGTCCCTGTTCCCCTTCTCCCAAGCTCAGCCTCGACAGGAACCTCAGCAGGAATGTAGTAGTCTGACAGCTCAGCCTTCCTTGCAGTATACCCGCCTCTGGTGTCCTTGCCCACCTGTGTCTCAACAACCCTCTTGTGTGCAGTCCCTTGTGCATTATCTTCCCCCTGGCTCTCAAGGACTGGCCCCCCAACAAGCATGGCACTACCCTGCCCTTTCCTTTTGAAGTAGGCAGGGTGCAGAGAGGTTTGGATCCTGGACTCGATCCCATCCCTACTGGCAGAAGGATGGCAGAGTCCCAGCTTAAAACTCTTGGGAGGTTTGTCGGTGTGCTTAGTGCCAGCTGGACAGCAAGGCTCAAGTTTGGTCTGCTGTGATGAGGGGACATCACAGTTAATCTATCAGAACAAAAAATGCCAGCACAAACCAAACAAGACAAAACAAAAAATTAAAATCTGATGGTGACCACCATGGGAGCAATGTGATATTAAATGTCAGAATGCAGCCTCTGTGTGAAGGAATGACTCTGAGGGACTGACTGGCTCAGCAGCTTCACTGTGTGTATCCAGTAGTTCAGAAAGTAATGGAGTGAACATCCTTTTCTCATAACTTTTAATAAGACAGCTCATCAGCTGTGTTCACTGCATCCAGAGCAGGAAACTTGACGAGGTGCTTTGTACCAGGAAAGCATATCCAGTAAGCTCAGTGTCAGGTCCCAGTAAAGGCAGCTGTGAAGTATTATACAGATTTACCTTCTGTGTAGTTAAGAGGGCAAGCTGGGAATTCTAGGGGACAGAAAAAGCCACCCCAACTGAATAGCTGTCAAAGTGATAATCCTTTTAAGAGAGTATATTTGCTGTGTGCTGCTTATTTATACAGAGCCTGTGTGCCTGGTGAAACTTTTCAGTCCTCATGAATTCAAAGAGGTAAAGTTTCCATTAACACAAATGAGGATGTTATATACCAAGATCTTGGGGCTCTGAGACTAGAATATTCCCTTGAATCACTATAAATGGTGGAATCTTAAAAAAATTGACTCTTCCTTTTTCTTTTTTTTTTATTTTAGTAAACCATTTAAATTACTGTTACAGTATTAATATTCCGCAGCAGGATTCCCACACAAAAAAAAAAAAAAAAAA
>VZTR01017713.1:14600-24778 GCA_013400775.1 Chaetops frenatus | reverse complement strand
CAGCTTCTCCACTAGACAGGGAGATTACTCGTTCTGTGATCTTGACGGTGTTTGCAGAAGATCAGGCAATAAATCTGACGGATCGTCGGCTGGATTCCCTGGCTGTGAAAATCGTTATTTTGGATATCAATGACAACAGTCCCAGTTTTCTGTCTTCGCCTCTTTCCTATGTCATGGAGGATTTGGAGGTGGGCTTCCTTGTACACCACATAATTGCAACGGACCCTGATAAGGGAAGAAATGGACAAGTTACATATCACCTTCTTTCAGGCAATGAAAACAAAGCATTTGTACTGGATAAAATCACCGGTACTGTAACTTCTCTTCTCTGGGGTTTCTTGTGTTGTGCTTCTCACAGTAACATTTGGGAGTGCATACCATCCAATACTGAAACACCACATTACTGTGGCACTCTGCCCAGCTGACTTATTGTCCTCAGGGGTGATTGCCTTGGGCAGAGCACCACACAAGTAGGGCAGTAGTGCTCACAGTGGCCAAACTGTGAGACTCAGCCCAAAAATTCTGGCATGACACTGTTACTGTCTTGTGTATGTGTACTGGATCATCTTCCAATAGTGCATTAAGGAAGGTGGGAAGAAAATGCTTGGAGTGAAATACTCCATTCTGATTTTGGCATGATGCATAATTAAAGCATGTGCACACATGTATGTTGTGATATGTACACATGAGGAAAGGCAAAGTCCAGATCAAGGAGTCTGCATTACACTGTGGGTAGAAAATGTTCAGTGGAGGCTCAAAGCGCTGATGAATTTGTTTCCTCAGTCCTCTGAAATTCTCTGGTTTCTATTACACTATGTTCACACAAATGCAGATATGACCTTAATAGTTGTAATATTTTCTGGTTGTTATTCTGATTTTGAAACCATTAGGTCATGCAGATGACACTGATTTGTAGAGCTCTTAACTGTATAACTTACATACAAAAGAAGACAAATATTAAGTTAAATGAAGTTTAAAAGTTAACCCCAAAGTTAAATAAAATGCAATCTCAGAACTTCACTTGAATTTTCCATGAACTCCATTTTCCCTGGATGCCAAAGGCAGGATTTCTGGGCCAATTATCACTCCAGAAGGAGTCACAGGTAATGAATGACTGCAAAATCTGGAAGCCTTGCCGCAGTGGCACAGTGATGCTACATTGAAGCTCTAAGTGCTGGAACAACTAGGATCCTAACCTGGACCAGGATATTTTTTAATACCTTTTTTTCTTTATAACAGGACTCTTAACTACAGCCCAGCTTCTAGACCATGAGGTTCAGGAGCGCTACAGTTTGACAGTCATGGCTCTTGATGACGGTGTCCCAGCTCTCTCTGCCACACAAGTTCTAACTGTCATTGTTCTTGACGTGAATGATGAGACACCAGCATTTCTGAAGCCACTTTATGAGACTGCAGTTCATGAAAACCAAGATCCAGGGGAGTTGGTCATAAAAGTGGCGGCTGTGGACCGAGATACAGGTATTTTGTGTCCTTTGCTAGTAATTTTTTTGTGGATGGTAATAGGCCAATCCAGTCTTACTGCCTTGCATGTACAGCTGTTTTGCTTTTCTCAAGGTAGTGTGACTTTTGAGTTCAAAAAATAAGTTTGGGTCTCAATCTTTAATCGATGCTTGGATGTATTCTGACTTGCAGTCTGGGTTAGCTTCAGCTCTGATGGGTATATTAAGTGTAAAAATTGCACTTTTGTGACACAGCATATTGTAGCTTTCATGTGAAGAAAGCCAGTGTGTTCAGGTTATAAATTGGCAAACAGAATTCAACTCAAAAGTAATATCTGAACATTTTTCTGCTCTCAATCAGAGCGTTTTTGATAGTTTTAAAGCAGTTCACTAGTCAAGAATCCTGGTTTTGTAGCAGAACTGGCAAATATGCACTCATATTTTCTGACCAGAGAGAGGGGCACTGTCATCCAAGATTTTCCAGCTGGTTGAGCCATGAAGGGATCGTGGAAGCTGCTCTGGATTTTAAGTAGGACTTTACATGCTAAAGGATGTTAATGCATTGCTTTTCAAAGATACACAGAATGGATAAATAAGAGGTGGAGATGATTCATATCCTCAATGAATCACATGTAAGGACTAAACCTGAGAGAGTTTGCTAAGAAACAAAAAATTCCCTCCAGTTCTTCAACTACCCGCTCTTTTGAACTGTCTAAAATGCATAGTGTATGATATTACAGGTAGTCCATGTGCTGGAGCAGTTATACAGGTCTGTGTGATAAATAATAAAATCTGGAAAGAGAGTTAAATATTACAGTACTGCTGTGTTTGGCCCAGAGTAGTCTCAACTCTCTGAATGACTTCTTTTTTACTGTGGGTTCACTTTCTGTACTTTCTTTAGAATTGTGTAAGACTGTGCTATCCTAGAGGCAGATAATGGAACTTGTTAGCAAGATAATCTTCTGTATTCAGTAAGATTTGTAATTTTAATGTAGAGTACATATTGATTACAGACGGCTGATGTGAGCTCAGTAGAGGTATTATATAGAAAAGATATTTCCCCACAAGTATGTAAAGTATTTAGAAATTAGGAATGGATAGGTATCCCTGTCTGTTATGATCTCCATAACAGCAGAGCTGCACTGAAGTCTGCCTCTGTATCTTACTCTTTCAAGTATTTTCTTTCTTATGTGGATCACAATGCATAAAAAAAGTGATACTTGAAGAAAGGTTTGCAAGATAAAGGAGAAAGCAGTGAGAATTTGCTTGAATTCTTCTCCCTCCTCTTCCATCACTTATATTTTTTCACATCTTGTGGGAAATGCAGCAGAAAGGAGATTTCCAGAGCAGCTAGTGTGGGAGGGAGTCGGGCTGGCTTGGCAGAGTGGAGAGGAAGGGCATTCCAAGTGTACTGGGTGGCACGGTGTGTGCCTGCCTGGGCAGACACTTTGGGCTGGAGCACTGTTGTGGCTGATGGTTCCTTCCTGCTATTTTTTAAAAGTACATATTCCAGTAACCACAATCCTTCTGTTGTGTCTTTTTCTCACATTTGCATGATTTGGACCAATGTCATGGGTGTGTAATAGCATTGTTTCAAGTTAATATTGAAATGATCATAATGTAAGAAAATTTGATTTATATAGGAGTCATATAAATATAATGGTACTCACTTTTCTTACGCTTTTGGAACACAATTTTTGAATAAGATGACTCCTATCGTGGTGTTCTTTTTTTGTTTTGTTTTGTTTTTACATCATGTATTTATTTTTACACACTCTGTAAATTGCAGTTCACATCCCAGTAATATTTGCACAGTTTCAGTGGAGGACTTTCTCACATAACACTTCTTTGTTCACTTCATATGTTCCCTGAGTGACCGCTAGGAGGAACCAGTCATTATCAACCTTTTGTTTTATTTTCTTTTCTACTTCTTTCTCTGTGACTGGAAGGGGGTCTTTTTTTGGGATAATCACATGTAAAATTTCTGACTTTGGAATGGTTTTCTTTCACATGAATATCCCTGAAACATCTTGTTCATCTACTTCCCTCCTGCACATTACAAGACCTGCACTTATTGCATCTCTATGTTCCCTGACTTTGGGAGCCTTTTGAGAGCCCTCCATGCCCTCACCTCCAACCAGCTGACATCTGAGAGCTCAACGCCAGTAATTGCAACTGTAAAAGATGCTAACGTTGAAAAATATGCATGCGAAATACGCATGGGAAAGTGAAGATATCAGCAGCATATTTAAGATAGGTCAGGGTTTTTTCTTAAGGTAGGTCTTTGCAGAGGAACTGAACTGAACTCTGGAAAGGTCTGCTTTTAAGCTGATGGGCACCTCTGTGGTTCAATAGTTATGTCTGGAGCTTGAGGAAAAAAATCTTAAAAGGTAATATGAACCATTGACTTAGAGTTATGAAACAGGGCTTACTGCTGTTCATTAGACGTTATTGTAAAGTCCTATAAAGATGAGACTTGAATCTGGATTTGGGTCAGGGGGACTTTTTTTTTCAGTTTGTAATTTCAGCCCCTAAAATATGACCAGGGCTACTGAATAATTAATCAGCAGGTTGGATTGAATGCGGATGTGCTAGCTGCTGTACTGTGGTGTGTGGATGTGTAGAGTCATCACACTCCTCTCCTGGGCAGGGTGTGCAGCTTTTTCCTAATGCTACTTTACATTCCTAGCAGTTGGATATGGGAGACGAGGCAGAAAATTCTTGGTAAATAAATGTAATTAAGATGCCACATATCTGTGTCCTTTAAGGGTTAAAAGTTCTAACTTCAGCATTGGGTGAAATAGCATGAATTGAATGGCACCCTTGTTTTTTCAGCACTGATGGTGAATAATGTCCATTGTGGAATCTGCCAGAGAAGGCACTGGGTTGAAGCATTTCAATTGCAGGAGGCAAGAAGCTAATAGTATCAGCCCTGCAGTTTTGTGTGTCTCTTTTTTTCCATCTGTAGCATATTGGTGATCAAGGATAAATAAATGCAGGCATAACTGTGAATATCTTTTAAAACTTAGTTGAATGGTATCTAATATGGGCAGATCAGACAAATATATGTTAGTAACCTGAAACCTTGAAGACATTAACCTTGATTGTCCTCACTGATGTGATTTTTCTTCCTTCTGTAAAGCTGAAAGGAATTTCTGTAACTCATTCTTCCTCCTGTTGTGTATTGTATGAATATGTCCCTCCCTTGACTTAGTTTATATGCAGATGCATTTACAGAATTAATTCTCTTAATCAAATTTCAGTAGCACTGTCAACCACTTAACAAAGCTATGCAAAGGCAAGTGAAGATAAGAATGTTAAAAACTGCAGGTTCTGTTTCTTCTCTCTCATGGATGTTTCTCCATCAACTCCGGTGCAGATTGCCCTGTGCTTGACTGCAGCAGATGAGAACAGGCAGGCAGTATTTGACATTGAATACGAGTTTTTGTATGACTAGAAGTGTCATGTAATTTTTCAGATGCACCAACTGTCCCTACCCTACTAAAGGACTAGCCCTTGGGGGGAAAAACATGGAATGATTGAATGAAACTTAGGAAATTTTTCAAAAAAATAAAAGGGCACAGTAGTCCAGCTCTTCTGGTATAGTGTAGGATTGAATTCATTAAAGGTAATAATATAAGTGTGATGGAGATGACATTATACTTTCCTTGGGATGATGTTGAAACTAGAAGAAACATGAAAGGAATTATCTTACAACCATAATAGGTAAGAACGTTGAGTCTCATTTCCTGTTCAGCTGAGGTGGGCAACTTGGAAGGAAAGGTTTCTCAAGGCTTGTACAGTTCTAGCCTATTTCCTAGAGAAAGATGGGAAGGCTAATATCCCTGTACTATATACATTTTCTAGGTCTGATCAGGAACTGTATGGAATTGTCATTCAGAAAAACTTGGAGGGAGAAGAAACAGACAAATAAGTAGATCTGAATGTGAGGAAAGTTGTTGTGTTTTATTAAGACTTCCATTCTGTTTTAAAGGACTGAATTCCTTGCTTCAGTATGAAATCTTACCAGGACCTGGCTATGAGAAATTCAAGATGAACTCGGACAGTGGGGAACTCATAACAGCTGCATCACTGGACAGGGAAACCCAGGAGGTTTTCAGTATTAAAGGTAGCAGTGTGAAATATCTATGAATGCCTCTAGAGTGTGAAGTGAGGATGAGTATGGTGTTACTATCATCATTACTTTTTTGATGCCATCTGAATTAGATGCAAGTGGTAAGATTTTCTAGTACGGAAGAGCATATGCTTTTTGCATAGCACAGATAACTCTCCTACTCTGATATTATTAAAGAACATCAATTGTTTCACCCCAAACCACTGAGTGAAATTTACTTTCTTTTTATTGATCTTAGTTTTGGTGAGGGACAGTGGAACCCCGTCGCTGTCAAGTGTAGTGACAGTAATCTGCACAGTGCTGGATGAAAATGATCACTCTCCCAGATTTCTTCTTCTTCCCTCTGAGATTTTTATTCCAGAGAACCAACAGCCTTCTGTTGTTTACATTATCCGGGCTGTAGATATGGATGCTGGCAATAATGGAGCTTTAAGATACAAAATAATTGGTAAGTTAAATTCCATCATTTTGTTAGTATAAATCAGGAAATATATAAGCAGCATCATCCAAGTTTTAGAGTAGTCTTGACTTTACCAGGCCTCCCTAGCTCCCATCTTGTCCACATGTCTCTTTTATGTGGAAAAGAAAAGAGATCTTTCACCCTTTTGTCAGCACTAATAAGCACTTTCCAGGCATACTTTCATTCTGCTTTCTGGATTTGAAATAGTGCAGAAGAAAAAAACAAAAAAAATACCAAATGCTGGAATGAGGCATTAATAATGAAGGCATAATTTTGTCCTTTTTGTTATAGTTATAGAAGTCTGAATGTAAATATTCCATTGAAAATATACCCAAGAATTAATTGAATTTAATTTATTTAATGCTATTTATTAAATTTTATTTAGTGAGAGCTTCTTTCACCCAGCAATTAGTAATGTCATATTTGGCTTTCATCTTGCAAAACTCTCCCTGTGTCCACTATGCCAGTGTAAGCTCCACAGCTGCTCAAAGCCTCCTGTAATATCTTTGGATAAATACAAGTTTGCTGTGCTTACTTTGGTTTGTGGCTCTCAGCAACAGCTCAGCTGTAGGCAGAGAGCTACTGTGGTAAAAACCAACACATTTTTGTTTGAAGAAACAGTTATGAATTCCTTTGTTTTCTTGGTTTTAATGTTGTGATCTTCTATGACATTTAATTTCGTTACCTTTGGTCTTTCTGCGTGTTATAAAGTATGTATGCCATTCACTGTTACTTAAAATGCTGACTTTTGAGTTGACTGCTTTATATTTATTCTCAGTGCCCCTAGATCACAACCTTGCACAACTCTTGAATTCCAAGAGATAGGTTTGTAGAAGAGAACATGGAACAAGAAATTACAATTGTCAGCAATGCTTTATAGATTTCTGAAGTTTGTAACTAAGGTTGGGAAGAGGCCACTTCATGCAGCAGCATAGATGCATGAGCTCTTATAAGGTGGGCTGGTTTGGGAAAAAAGATCTCCATGTGGCCAAATAGGCAGTCTGTAAATTGATATGACATTCTACATTTGCTCTCACTGCTACTCACTGATTTAAATTAAATACAGGTTTTCATTTGTATGAGAAATAAAGTATGTGAAAGGCACATGAGCACACCAGCTGTATGAGCAATTGGACCTTGTTATTGCAATTAGCATAGAGCATTCACAAGGGGTTCTTTTTTAAAAGCAGTTGTTTGTGATCATTTCATTTTTATGTGTTTGAAAGGTGGAAACATTGGAGAATACTTCAGACTAAATAACACATCAGGCAAACTGCTGGTCACTCGTAGCTTAGACAGAGAAGACATCAGCAATTTCACTCTTGTAATTGAGTGCCGTGACCTAGGCAGTCCCTCAAGAAGCTTCACTGCACAGCTCTGTCTAACAGTCTTGGATGAAAATGACCACAGCCTGTTGTTTGCGAAGACCCAGTATCAAATCTCTGTGACAGAAGACCTGGAGGAAGGCTCAGCCATCCTGGACCTCTCTGCTTCTGATGAAGATGCTGGCCTGAATGGTGAAGTCATGTATTCCCTCATTGATGACACTTATGGAGCATTTGCAATTGACAGTGTCACAGGATCCATCGTTACTACAAAGGCACTGGACAGGGAGACCAAATCCCAGTACACATTTAGGGCTGTGGCAAGTGACTGTAGCACCCATTTTCCAAGGAGCACCACTGTCAGTGTTGTGGTGCACATTGATGATGTCAATGACAACGATCCCGTTTTTTTGCAGAATCCTATTAGGGCCTATGTGCCTGCTGAAACTGCTGTGAATGAGACAGTAGCCACTGTGACAGCAGAAGATGTAGATCTGGGATCAAATGGAGCTATTGTTTTCAGTTTGATGATAGCAGAAACTGTATTTCAGATTGATGTGAAGACAGGTGACATCATTCTACGGGAGCCCTTGGCTTCCAAGGACTTCAGTACACAGCTGCTGGTGACGGCTTCAGATCAAGGCCTCGCACCTCGAACAGCCACAGCTGTGGTCGTTATCTTTACAGAAGAACAAGAGAAGGGAATCTCATTCAGCCACAGCCTGTACAAAGCAAGTGTGCCTGAGAACAGTGCAGCAGGTGGGCATGAAATCCCTTTTTTTGGAGTTGCGAATCTCCCCTCCTTTTGGAATGGTAATTGTAATGAACAGTATAGGGAAACCTTCTTTTTCTGTGCAGCAGCAGAAAATTTAATGTGGATGTAGCCAATACCCATTTGCCTCTTTCCAGTGCATCAGCATGAAAAAGATGGAATGCAGGAGGGTCTGATCATCAGTGGGNTCTTGTTTTCACAGTACATTTCACAAACTGTAGTAGCTTTCAGAAATACCCTACTGAAGTTTTAGACTTTTCAGAAGAAGGAGAAAGGGGGTTAGGATGAGGTAGAGAGGCTGTTGGTCCATTGTCACTTGGACAGGCTTCTGCTGTGTCTCTCTAGGCAGAGCCTGCACTATGGATTGCTACCTGTAAACAAACCAGCTTCAGTCACAATGTGCTTACAGATTTATTTGGATTTGTTATGGATATTGATGAGAATTACTGCTCTATGTTTTATCATTGAATGAACATTAGTAGTTATCCTTCCAGCCAATTAGATGTGGTATCTTCTGCATCAGGGATTGGTTTTGTCCTAATGAGGGGTAGAAAGGAGTGCCTTTCACATATTTCTGTCCACAAATCTCACTGTTTAATTGGCCAGATGTATTTAGAGATCTGACTTGCACTATAGTCTTAATTCAGACAGCTCATGAGGTTCACCTTGAACAAGTAATTCATCTTCATTATAATTCAAACTTCCCTCAGTAAAATGAAAGCAGTATTCCTTTAAGTCTAAGGGTTTTGTGAGACTAGTGAATTCAGAGATCTTGGTTAACAGCCTGTATATTGGATTATGAATCAGTAAATAAGAAATATGTTAGTAATTTTGGGAAACCAATCAATATTCTTGGATGATTGCAAACAGAAGAGAGAATGAAGAATGAAGATGGCTGCTGCAGTAATTACTGCTGTGATTATTCAGCCATTCCTTCCTCTGTGCTTGTTTGGGACTACAAGCCAAATTTTCAAATTGTTACATTTCACAAAAGAAAATAAAGATCAGAGCTTTATGGCAATAGGTAAACTGCTCTGATCCTAGATTTTTTAAAGTGTAGATGTTTTCCTGCATTAGGCTATAAAAGCCAGCCTGAAATTACAGAAATGCCCCTAGGAGCCGTGGTATCAGAATGCCACTGTGTTCTCCCATTCAATCTATAGAAGTATAATTAAGATTCAACTTAAGTTGTTTTGATTAAAGGAAATTTAGCGAAGCTTCAGGGTAAACAGGAGGGTTTAATCACAAAATGTTAGTTTGTGTTTAATAATACTTCTATTTGCTAAGAAGATAAAATTCTTTTAAGTATATAAGAGATTTTACCAATACTAATACTGTTTTTCTCTGTTTATACTATCTTACTTTTTTCATAAACGTACATAAATATCAAATATTTTACATTTCAGTGGAGAAGAAAAGCGTGATTGTAATTAAAATGCTCATAGAAGTTAGCTTATAGGATAGATGTGATCCTGGGACCCCTATGAATGTGAATGGTACCAGTGTATTCAGTCCAGGAAAGATTTACATTACATACCGATTATTTGTACAACTGGTATTAATAAATGTGGCTTCTCTTCATAATTTTATTTCTGCCTTAACTGATGGAAGGGAAAAATGCTATGTTTATTTTAAAAAGGATAAAAAATGTGAATAATATAAACTACAAAAAACCAAAGCCAAGGGTCCTTAGTTTTAATTTAGTCTAAACCCATCAAATGGGTAAGTGCCTCAGGAACTGGTCCTTGTGGTCACATTTTCTTTAAGTGTTTGACATCCAAGTTATATGACCTTCAGAAAACCCCATTTTTCTATTTTTTTGTTTAATATTTAATATTTAATGTCTTTAAATATTATAAACTGTATTACAGCAGGCACTTAGAAGCTAGTCAATAAATAATCAAGTGAGTGTGCTCTTCAGAGGGTAAGAAACCTTTAATTATCTACCCAGCTTTCAGTTGAATAGTTGTTTGCGTAACAGTTCCTTGGAGACAGATTTACCAGTAAAACTTTTTGACTCCTCTTT
>VZTR01017710.1:7442-18440 GCA_013400775.1 Chaetops frenatus | reverse complement strand
TGATGTGTGGTGAATATAAATAGAGCAGCTATTCTTGTAACAGTGTGTAATATTCCTGTCCATACTTCAAGTTCTTAAAATTCACTATATTGGAGGTAATATAGAATTTTTGGGAGAGGAGTTGTTTTTAGTACACTTGTTTTCATGTAACATTAGAACTACAGATCTGCTGAATTCTGAGGTTTTCATGCTCCAGTCAGGATAACCTAACCACAGCTCTACATGAAGTTAAATGAGGAATATACTGTTGCACACTAGCAGTACAGAAACATTCAGTTAGAATAGCCCAGTACAGAAATAACCAGTTGGAGCATGGCTTTAGTACAGTGTTCATGAGAGGACTAGTGGAATATCAGTTGAATATCCTGGAAGGCTCTGCAGTCAGATAGTAACTGCAAAGTATGAGATTGTGTCACTAGAAAGTGATGTTTAGAAGAATAGGTACTATTATAAAGACAGAAAAGAGAACTATGGAAAGAAGATGAGCAGGCAAGGTGGGAGGAAAAGCCAGGTGCTTAAGCCATTGCCCCACAGACCTCTAATGAGAGGTTTCAGGTGGCTTTCTGTCCATCACAGCAGAACAAATAATGTTTCATTATTTTTGTGAAGTGAAATCTGACATTACCATCTTGAGAACCAACAAATGATCCAGAAAGTAAGTGCATTCGCTTGTGAAAAGTTCCCACACTGCTGCTTCTTTTTTCACTTCTAACTGGCTGTTGACATCTCTCTGCTCAGTCTGTTGCTCATTTATAAATTCGTGCCAAGATTTACTCTATTGATTGAAGAAGAAAGAAAACCACCAATTGTTGCATCAGCTGCTTCAGACCTTATGAAAAGAATCTATATCCTATTTACTGTGTAAATCTCATCTACCAATATTAGTGATTTTTCTTCTGAAAGCTTAAAAGTTTCTCTAAAATCTTTTAAAACCTGCCATTTTCCTCTAAAGTACTTATAAACACACTGAATTTGAAAGCAACACAATATGATTGTCCATGTTTAGGTACGTTGTACCAAAAATTAGTGGGCAGCTTGCAAATGCTAAGGAATTTAATCTGTTGTGCTGCCGTTGGGTGGATGATAGTTTCTTATTTTCTGGATGATAAAATCAAGGTTCCAAAGGATTAGGTCTTTATCGTCAGCTGGAAATTGTTCTGTTTAGTCCTAAGGTGGCCTCTATCACGTTATGGAGCTGCTCCAAAGTCTGACATCTGTATATAAGTTAGGCACTGACAGGAGAGGGGATGGTGTTAGGTGGCTAGGGGCCAGAAGCCTTGTTTGTCTGGCAGACAGGCTTTTGTGGCTTTTCTGCAGCCAAGCCTTGGTGTTGGCACTGACCTCCTTGTGACTGCTCCTGAGTGCATCAATGGGGGTGGCTGTGTCCCATTTGACATCTCTCTGACTTTCTAGTTTCTTTCCCCAGACCTGTTTGTGCTGCTGAGATGGTTGCCTTGGGACCTCCTTCTGATGGTGGTACCTCCCTGATCTAGGGCAGTCTGCAATCCTGGCAAAATCCAGATGTTTTTGAGGGGCCCTTGCTAACCTACTCTGACCCTCAGTTTCCCACTTGCCCCTCCATTTCAAATGACAAAAATATACCATATATTTATGGTACTTATTAATTTAACAGAAAAGTCTCATATCCAGATTAATAAACTGAAAAATGTTTGCTCGTAAAGAATACAGAATTCCTCCTTCCATCCTTAAGTATCCTTGATACAGTACACTGAGTATTTTGATACCTTAAAGCAGAAAAATTCATCTGTGCAGCAGTCTATGATCTTAACAGTTGAAAGAAAATTTTCCAGATCAGATGCTTGCTTCTGTTTGTCTTTACCCTGTTGAATGACAAAAAGCCACCCAATTCATACAGTGTTTTAAAGACTATTACGAAGTTTACCCAGCTCTGTAACCTTGTCCTAATCTGTAAGGAGTTGGCCCTTAAATGAGTGATTTCTTTATATTTCCAGGCTTTTCTACACAGAGACAAGGCAGTGATGACAGGTTTCTTTGTAGCTGTGGGTGGGGCGTGTAAATGCCTCAGGTTTGGATGTGTAAGGTCTTATTTATGTAATACACAAGTTTTTGTCAGGGCAAATCATTGGTATGGCAACTAGCTATGGGCTACCCTTTGAAGACAGAACAAATGTAATATTTTCCTTCCCTTAGCACTGTCAGAGATAGGGGACAATGTTGAAATCCTGTCATAGGTATCCAAATGTATGTGTTTATTTATTTATTTTTAATTTTTTTTGAGCTACAAATAGAAAAAGCTCCCTTGGTCAACTGCAACATAGTGTCTGTAAAATGAGCTCTCAAAATGCTAAAAGAGCAGCAGGAGTGTGTGTGAGGGACCATGAAATAAAAACAACTGCTTTTGTTTCAGATTTGTTTTTTCAGACCCTGTAAAACATTTAAATGTTATTTATGAACTGTAATTTAGTGCTATGGGCACAGACTTTTAAGGTGTTTGCCTAAGTTTTATCTGTTCTCTGGAACAGTACATTCCCACTTAATGGATTTCTGTTGTTTGAACTTTAGGCACTGAACTGAAGCCAATTTTGAAATATGTGTTTGATTATAATATTTGAAACTTAAGGTTTAAGTTCAGCTCTTAATTTTGAAAGATATATTGAAATGGAGCAGAAAAAATAATGCAGTTAACATATATGTAAACTGAACCACTGTACCACCAAATGAATCTTCATTAATTACAATTTTATGGCATTTAATAGTCTCAGAAATCACTTTCGTCTAAATGCTTTTAAAAAATGGCAGATTTCAAATATTTTGCTGAATTAAAAAATCCTGAGCTTTAGGTCATGCTTCTTTAAATGCTGTAGAACTGCTGCCAAATGAAGAGGGAACTCTTGTACATATTAACCTGAGTACTTTCATTGGTTCAGTATGCAAAAATTATTTAATAAAATGCAAAAAATACTGGGAAGAGACTGTTCTTAATTACAGGTTTAGGGAGAAATATTTATCAAGACTCTTGTAAATAATTTTTTCAATGCTGAACAGTACACAGAAAAGAAAATCAGATACTTTAGTAAGTCAAAATTTTCATAAATGATAAAGACAAGGCATTGTGTTAGACAAGGAGATTCAGTGAGTTGTGCTTTCTCTGGTGAGTGTGAGGGCATCCATGAGGACAAAAAGGCCTAAGAAAATGTCCTGGAAAGCTACTTTTATAGGTAAAGCTTAGATCCCTTCCATGTGAATGGGAGTTTGTCACATTCTCCAAAGCCCGAAGGCATGCAGAAAATACAGGTTACACAGTGTTCAGATGTGCAAAGAAAGGATGCAACTGACTTTTCCACCTTGTGCTACCTTACCCTGGGGAGATGCACTGGGCCTGCTGCCACCCCTGAACACCCTGCATGAGAGCCCCTGCCCCCTCATTGCCCATCCCACTCTGGCCTCCTGGTGCCAAGAACAACCCTCCTCCCACCACCCACTGGGATGGAGAGCAGCGTCACTGACTGTGTTTTCATGTGCCTCACATGCAATGGCTGCACTGCAGCCAGCCAATCTTCATTGCAGATTAAAGTCCCAGCAGCCCCAGGGAGGGCTGAGACCTCTGAGTTCAGCTCATGAGCCAGCTCGCCTGGCTGCCTTTATCCAAAGGCAAGAAAGTAAAGAAGCTATATTTACCCATCTTAGTTGTGGGAAAAGGCAAATGTCAGTGCAAGGAAAAGAAAAATAGTAAAAATACTCACAAATCCTCTTTTGGCAAATGGCCACCTTGACTTTTTGGACTCTAATGGGTAAAACAAATATTATCAGTCAGGAAATGAATAGATAAAAAGAAAACTGTTATATATATTATTTATATATTTGTTTTAAGATGAAGTTTGATAGACTGTACTCTACTTGGCTTATTTAATACTTGAGTTTAAGCAGATTGCACACCAGACTTAAAACCCATGAAGTTTGTTGGGTTCCTCCCAGCAAGATCTATGACTATCTGTGGTGGGATCTTGGATGATGCTAAACACTCCTGCTTGTTGCAGGTGATCAGTGTGTGATTGCCAATTCTTAACCTGGGAAAACCATCATACCTCAAGCCAACTCTTGAAGATGTTGTTTTAAAGCAGGAGTCAGTCTATGCCTCCTTATTATGATAATTTGGGATTATGCAGGTATTTAAATCTCCAGTGAATAAACAATCCTACGAGCCCTAAGCCTCAGATCTCTCATGGGGCTGGCACAGTGAGGCAGACTGTAATGAGTGGTCCTGGGTGAGGCACAGGGAGAGCTGGGGATCTAGATTTAGGAATGCACTGGTGAGTTGAGAGGAATGACTGTGTTCAGCAAGAAATCTGAAAAGGCTTTTTTTTATGTTGCTCCTATCTTCAGGTGTGTAACTGGGAATCACAGTCAAAACTTTGTGTTTCTGGATTTTGAAAGTTTCAGCCACTCTGGGAACATCTGGCTTATTTGCTGTAATGAAAATTCTGGTTGTGACCTTGGCTGACTTGCTTTTTAAGAAGCTTTTGATCTCTGGCCACCAGGATCTGTGGTCTCTGTCAATCACAGAGCACACTATACTTTATTCTACAATAGATATTTGTGGAAATTGCTTGCAGGTCTGCATTTCAATTTTGGAAGGTCGTGTAACCTCTAACCATGAGTTGGGTCTGCTACCCTTGTGTTCAGAACACTACTAGAAAGGGCAGCATGGGCCACTTTTCTCTCTGCTTGAAGATGTGGGGATAGGAAATTGTAATTCAACTGATTGCACATGGAGATCCTGGCCTGGGTTCTGATTGCTCCTGGCCTGTGGAGAAGCTATGTGATCTCTATGTTCTATGCTCTCATCCACTAGCATGTTGCATTCAACAGTAAAATGCAGGGGAAAAAAAAAAAAAAAAAACAGGGAGAAAAATAAAAGGAATTTTAAAATTGGCAGTGCCATCACTTTGGTGTGGGGCAGCAGGATCCCCCACAGAGGCTGCACCACCTCACGTTCTCATTGCATACATCCTGCCTCCCACCACACGTGTTCCAGTCCCAGCTTCTGCTGGGCTCAGAGGAGCACAGCCCACCCTGTGTCTGACCTGCACTGAGCAGGAAGGATGAGCAGGGCAGGTAGTCCATGGCACTGTCTGACACCAGGAGGTCTCCAGGGAATACCTCAAGTCCCGGCAGACTCACTACCAGGGAGCTACGCCTGCGCTCAGCTGATCTGTGAGACACAACAACAACAACACGTCATCTCTGTCCACTTGAGGCTGCACAGGACACTTCTGAAGGGCTCCTTGCTGATACAGGAGGGAATCAGATAAAAAACAAAATCACAGGAGCTATCACATAATGGATTAAAAGAACAACGGGTAGAGAATTTCTGTGTTTGACAGCAAATACCTCATTATCTTTCCAACTCTGCATTGTTGCTGAGATCAAGGTTCTTATGGTCATGGCTTGCCTCAGATAATAAGTAATTAGAGCATTTAAATATTGAAAATTCTTGGTTTCTTCTGAGATTAGACAAAAGGTGAGTGGGGAGTTTAGAATCTGTGTTTTGGCAGTGGAGTCCAAAGGAGCAGTTAAATACTCTTTTTAACTGGTATGTGACTTGTCATTACTTATAACCTTCCTATACCTCAGGTGATTTCAAGAAATGACAGCATGCTAGTGAAACAGTTAAAATGTTGGGTTTTTAAAAAAATACTTAACCTTTTGGCTAGTTTGTGCTATTTTCTTTCTAAATATTTTTGGCACTTTTTCTGCTATTTCAAATATTTTGAATGTAATATGACTCAGTAGCCCTACTGATTGAAAACAAATGTCTCTTTCCATCTATTGTTGTTCCTAACAGAGAGCATTGTTCAGGATCTAGGTCCACCAAGAAAAGTGACACAGGCATTCTGTATCCAGCAGCCTGCTTGTGCCAGAGGCTGCTTGCTTTCACATACAGAAACTTTGGTGCATATTAAAAACCTTTTTGGATTTTGCTAATAATTCACACTGATACCTAATGAATTGTGTTATGATATGCTACAGAGGGACTGCTGTTGGGTTACATTCAGTTGGCTGATACATGAACACCGTGGTAGGGCTCAAAGGGTCAGTAATTCAGTAGCTGAGGGATGAGGCACAAAAGGCATGTACATATACAAAAATTTTCTTTTTCAGTCACCACTTGTTGAGTATGGTATTTGTGGTCAGTTAAGCATGATTCTTACTGGGATTTTTTTTTGTCTCAGCAGTTACCTTACTGTGAATATCTAGCCATTTGCCACACTTGGAGTGAAATCTGGCAGGTATATTTTTCCCTTAAGTGCATGATTAGTTACTTGACAGCTTGTCAGCTGACAGATGAGCTCTGTGGTAGAGAACTGGGATTTGACATGTACAGTAAAATATGGAGATTGTACCTTTATTGTGACCTGATAGTGACACTGCTTGCAATTGCCTTAGCTAAACAACTGAATGGTATTGATGAAAGCTGCTCCTAACAACAGGGAGGTCTGTAGGCTATCAGGAGGGCCAGGTCTGAGACATATCAGAGCTTGAAAACTACGTCTTGAGGAGGTCACAATGTGTAATGCAGGAGATCTTTGAAAGTTTTTTTTTTAACTAGTCCTACTGAATGGGGAACATAGGATCTGTTTATTTGGCTTTAGGATTTAAGATGAAACTCTGTGGTTTCTCATGAAATTGAACCCTCAGTATGTGGTTTGAGAACTTTAATGGGTGGGGGGGGGTCTGTTTCTTGGCTGTCTGCAAGCCCATACCACTGCAAGAGAGAGGAGTATTCCTCTCAGGAGTACTGAGACATGCACTGAGTGCTACCCAATGCAAATTTTCAGTGTTGGTCATGATTGTGTTAAGATGCTACTGAACCCTCTCGTGATTCCATGGTGCAATCCCTTGGGCAGCTGGGCTATTATACAAGTCAGGTGCTGCAATGTAGCACAAGGATAATCCTCAAAAGTGTTATTACTGTACTAGGAAATTCAGGAGATTTTTTTCAGGTTGGCTTCACAGTCAAATTTTGCCAGTGTATTATTGATTTTTAAAGCATCTAGCCCACTACTGTTTTCACAACATGTTTGAAGCTGCAGGCAAGTGGCTTATGAAGACTAGTAATGGAAGCACAGAGTCACTGTAACTGAGTTAAATGGCATTATTTACCCAGACCAAAAAGGCCTTGAACTTCAGGCACATACAAGGGTTAGCAGTCTCTTTGCATAGGTGCACAAGCCTATGAAATGTGGGGGCATGGCAAGATCACTTGGGTGTCTGTCTACAAGATACGTTTGCAATCTGATGAGCCTGGGCTGACTGATGGCTAACATGCCTTAATATTCATGCTTCAGAGATGGAAGCACAGGTATCTGTGGTTTCCTGGCCTGATGCCTGTAGATGTATCAGATCCATCAAATGCGTCTGTTGTTTTTTCTGGAGAAATTAAATTACTGAAGTGCTGTGTAGTAAAATTTACTAGGTTATAAATCTGCAATATTTTAGCATCTTCTCATGCCTTCAGACTCTGTAGGCTTGCTTTTTGCTTTAGTTTTTGTTTGTTTTACTTACTGAGGGCAGAGGACTGCAGTGATGGAGTGAAAGAAATGCTTGTGCTTTAGGGGCAAACTCAGGAATCTGAGGAGAGATCATCTGTAATAATTCCTTCTTAAAATCTGCTTGTTTTTTGAAACATGATAATGTCATTGATTTGCATGGCAAAGTTACAGAAAATTATTAAAGACATTGAAGCAGGTCATGGTCTGGCAAAATAAATATCCTCTGTATATAGTTATTTCTAAGGCATGGGAAGTATCTTCATATGTCCAGAATTTTAGCCCAACTAACTATCCGAGGGAACAGACATCTATATAGGTCACCTTACTTAAATAGCAGATACATTACTTAAAGGAATATCCACTAGATGAGAATAAAAGCAACACAAGAGGTTACTATGGTAAATATTGTAGGGTGGTTACAGTACTGAGATAGCTGCCAGGCAGTGACACTGTTACCCAAGCCATGCAGGGAGGCTGTTTGTACTTCCTGATTCCAAAATTTAGCATGAAAAATGACCTATTGTGAAGAGTAAAATATTGATGTGATTGCATAAGGAGTTAGGTTTAGTATAATGGACACCATCCCGTGCAATGTGCCCTAGGATTACCCTGTTTGAGCAGGGAGGTTGTACCAGACAGCTCACTGTGGTTCTTCCTAACCTTACCCACTCTGTGATTCTGTGATGTGATACTTCGCAGCTGTATGAAACATTAAAAGAGGGATGGGAGTACTTCAAGATAGATGAGCCCAGCTCCTTCATGGCATTGAATATGAGCTGTCTTGGCAGTTACTGTGAAGGCTCTTCATTAGCTGATTAACTGTAGGAGATAGTGCAATGCAGTTTTCCACCCAGTCTCTGATAATGCTGAATGGTGCAGGGAGAAAATGAGCTCAGTGTAAATTCAAGTTTTTGTTTAATCAATGTTTTCTACCATGGCAGTGTTGGTTTAGCATCTCACCTTCTCTCCACCACATATTCCTCTGTCTGTGCTCTGTCTTTCCCATTTTGTTTATTTGTTTTGGATGGTTCTTTTTTAAACAGCATCAGTTCAGCAAGTTGCCATGCTGACAGAGATGTGCTGGCATTCTTGACTGAGGACTGTGTGGGTGAAGGCTGTTTGAAATGAGCATGAGCGCATTAAGGAGGTTTTTTGAAAGTACAACTTGGGAGCAGGTAGGGGAGATGTTTATTAAAAATGAAGGACAGAGGTATGATTTTACCCAGGACAATATCTAAATTAGTCTTGCAGAAGGGTTGCCAACTGTCCTAATGTGCTTCTACATAGAGAGAATAATCTGACATTTCAACAGTTTTTGCAGGTGATAAGAAGGGATTAGCTGTTAAGGAGTTAGACTAATGATCTTAATAAAGGAGGATCTCAGTACAGCCTTAACCTAGACCTTGGACCAAATTAAACTTAACAAAAAAGGTTTAAAGCAGAAACTGGTGCTTTTAAAAATATATTTTTGCACAGTCTAATATTGATCTAGATACAATTCCTAATATGTCATCCCAACTGCCATTTGATCTTTCCTGCTGGTGCCTATGGAAAAAATCTTGAATTGTTTCCTTGGACTGTGTTTTCTTGATTTTAAAGGGTGTCTGGATATAAGTTCAAAGCCAATATCCCAGCTGGCATATTGTGACTTCCCTCTTGAAGCCGCTATAGGTGAGCAGCACCAAGAGAAGCTGTGTACACTAAATATTCAGTGTTCTGTTAAACAATCTGCGTTCAATATCTTTAATTTCTCCCCTGAAGTTTGCTACAGGTTGTGCAAATCTTCATGCTAACAGTGAGATATGTCTATGTATTCCTCTTTTGAGTTGGATCAGGGCAGATGCTTCCCACAAAAGGTACAGGTCACTTGTTTTTACAGGAAAAGTTCTTGCCCTCCCCTTCTCTATCCATCTCCATTGTAAATTCAAAATGCTGAAGAGTGGGCTGGAAACTGCAGCAATTCAGAACACGTAGGAAGCCTCTTCTGCAGTGAACATGTAATTTCAGATGCCTGCACACATCTCTTGAATCTCATCTAGGGAACTGCATTGTGTAAGGACTCCTAGACTGTATCAGTTTGCTCCAAACCACCCAGTCCAAGACATCCTTGAGGGGATCATGCAGTAAAGTGAGAGCTACACCATCAGTGAGAGAGGAGTGGTTATTAATGGAGGTACTGTCTCCTGCTTCCTTGTTATATGGGGAGAAAATAAAACTATCTTTCCCTTCTATAAACATTTGAACATCTTAAAGAAAGAAACATATCTTAATCAAACTAATTTCTAATAGAACTTTTACTTTCTGATAATTGTAAGATCTTGACATAATTCACTGCACAGGTCTGTGATATGCAACACTCTATCTTGTCTGCATCAACTTATAAAATCCATGTATTCTATGTTTTCTTTGTAGAATTAACAATCACCCCCTTCAGTAGCAGTCCTAGACATTCTTTTCTCATGTATAAGAACAATATTGGGCTGTTCTGCTCGCTCCTTTGCTCCCTTTTCCCTTCCACAAACTTTTGAAGAATGCCACTTAAGATCATGAGATATTTCACATTCTTCAAGATGAAATTTGACACTGCTAAGCCAAACAACCAGTCCTTTTGGCAGTTAGTTCTTAGTGCAAAGCTCCCCGATCATCCGGATGAAATATTGCGTGAAATATAGCTAAACGTGCTAGGGAGAGGGTCACCTTTGAAAGAAAATCTCATTAAAAAGTTTAGTGGGCTGGTGACAGGCATTTCACATAACAAATCTACAAATTAAGGTTGAGTTATATATACATGACTCAACATTCAGTTTTGTCTTAGAGTGAAGCAAATTCCTTAAAAATGTAGGAGAGTCAAACTTAGAAACAGATAAAATAAATATATGCATACCTTTGCATGGGCAGTCCACTCTCCTGAAAGAAAGTGAGATTTTTAGTTACTTGGTCAGAAAGCAAACAAGCAATCTGATTTTTTTTGGTGAAAATAGAATTCATTTGTAAAGGGAAATGTACTAAAAATAGTGTAATAAGCTTGGGCATAAGCTAGTTAATTTCATTGTTGTGCAACAAGGACAACTCATTTGATATTCAGAATGTTTTCTATATTCAAGGGGGGTGGGGGGAGGAGAAAAATAGCTGTTGTAGTGCAAAACCAACTAGTTAAGTGAAGAACTCTATACCTATTTGACACCATCCACCCTCAGTAAAATGTGTGTGTGTGTGGTTTGCACAAGGACAGGGTCAGGAGTGTGTGTGAATTTAACTGCCTCTGCACACAATGGAAGGTCTGTGAGAGCAGATCAAGTAGTAAACCTGCCTTGTACAAAAAGCCTCTCCTTTTGTCCTTGTGGAGAGCTGCGTAAGTTTGCTTTTGATGCAGGGTTTGCTCCTTGCTTGCTTGTTTCTCTTTACTGATGCTGACACTCACTGGACCAGGGTTTCTCTTTTTTTTTTCAGAAGAGAACAAACA
>VZTR01017709.1:0-12116 GCA_013400775.1 Chaetops frenatus | reverse complement strand
GTGGTGGTGGTGGCAGCATCTAAATTAGCAGCTTTGTACATAACTCCAGACCTTCCTTCTTCAGGCTTTGGCCAAACTCAAAGCTTTTTAGCCCATCAGGACTGTGCCATCATCATTTAGCAGAGTCTCTGTCAGCACCAGGAAAGACTCAGGTCTGTGAGGCTGTGCAGTGACTGTTTTGAAGGGTGATGTGAATCAAGTCAAGTGGAAGATAACAAGACTGAATGATAAATGCTTTAACTAGCCCATACTTTTTTTCCTTAATCAAGACAGATGATAAATATGCTCTTTTTTGTGTGCATGAGATATTCTGTCATTTCTATGCTGGAAGTCCTCATGCATCCAGGCAGAGGAAATTACTTGTAATGNCCATCTCCTCTGTGGCAGCACCTCCCTTTTTATCTGTAGTCATACAAACGGTACTGGAGGGATAAGTCAAGAGGAATGCCTGAATTCATGGGAGATGAGGGAACAAATCTGCTTACAACTCCTTTAATCAAGCAGCAGATGGTTGTGTGATGCTGGAGCCAGGGGCTCTGTGTATCTGCAGGAGGCTACAGAAATGGAGGAAGGTAAAGCAGTCATGGCCTACCCTGTCTGTAGGTTTTCTATTTCTGTTTCCTGCATAATTAACTAGCTCTGCCTGGATCTCTTTGCTCCTCATCCNCAATCTCATCTCTTATTGTAGTTTATTCTGCATTGAACACCTTTGAATGGATGGTTTATTTCTCCAGTATAGCTGCACTTTTCCATTTTCCACTCTTCCATTTCCTCCCCAGACTGTTGCTCTCTCCCATCTCCTCTGTGNTTCCAGTTTGATTCCAGCCACCTCCAGCTCTCTTGCTTGGATGTTTCTGGAGAGGAGCCCTACCCTAAGCAAGCACTTTAGAATTAACCAAAGTGGTGGTGGCGGCTTCCTGCTGGCACTGGAGTCCTCACTGATGACTCCTTGCTTCCTGCACTTCCAGCAGGGCTTTGCCAGACAAAGGGATGACTCCATAACACTGCAAACCAGATCCAAGTTGTAGTCTGGAATAATGCAGTTACTCTGATCCTGTGATGCCAGTTGAGCCAGTCACAGGGTTACATGAAGGAAAAAAAGCAGCTTCTGTCTCATGGCAGCAGCTTGTTCCATGAAGCACGTGCCTCCTGTTTCTTTTACTGACTGGCATGTGGGAAGAAGGAGAATTCAGCAATAGCTGCCTTGCTTCTGGTTTAACAAAAAGTATTCATGTATCCAGTTTAAGCCATTTAGACTCAATCTGGTGGATGAGTTGCTTAAAAGGAGATGATTAATGTATGCAAACCACATTGTTCAGCTGAAACTTGTTTACCATGCTAAAATGTCAACATTATTATCTGCTGCTATCTTGAAGTGTTAATATTTCTGTCTTCAGACAATGCAGCACTGCTGGAATACCAATGAGGCAGATGCAGTGAGGAGTCAGAGGACTTCTGAAGCTCATAAGTCCTTATTTAAATCCATGTCTAAGATTCACTTTATACCTGTCGTTTTGGGAAATAATGAGGTTTTAGTGAGTGTTTCTCAAGATATACATTATTTTCTCTTCACCGTTTCAAGTGTCTTTATCCACATAAGAAGGAATAAAAAACTTTATAGAATCTGTAATTATTTCTTAGGTAATGGATACTAGGATGTGACTTATGATTGACAAGTGGGAAAATAACCTGTTTGTTTAAAATGTTGGATATTAGCAAAAGTGTTCAGAGTCTTAAGTGATGGTGCTGTCTCCAAAAACCTGATTTTTTGTGGTATGGAACAAGCCAATAATTACACACTTGAGAGGATCATGGATTATTTATTTCAGAGTTGTGCAATCCAAGGTGCTTGCTAGAATTCCACAAATCAAGCACATCAGCTATCAAAATGTTTTCCTACTTATACATCTTAGCAGGGAAAGAATACTAATTAATAAGAGAGCTATGCAACTTGTAGCAAATCAACACTAATTCCTGTCTTCTATTGGTTAATGATTCTCTTGCTTCTCATGCTAATTAGTCCACATGCTCAGTCTTTCANTGCCAATTTGTCCACATGCTCAGTCTTTCAGTCCTCTGGGGTTGGTGGTCCCAATCTCCCCCTGCTGGAATTGCCTTTTACCCAGCTGGAGCTGATCTCAGCACAGCTGCTCAGTTGTGTTTATCAGAGTCTTCCTTGTCTTGAGAGTTCTGCCTGAAGACTTTTGTGGCCTGTAAATTCTGCATTCCTTGTGTCCATTATCAGTGGGCATCCTTCTTCCCGAGGTTTGTTAAACTACCCCTAGGTCTGAGATCATTAAAGCATGTCAAACCCTAACCTTTAACAAAGCAATTTGTTTTTCTAACACATGGGCATCACTTAGAGCTTGCTTGTTAGCTGCTGTTTCATGGATTAGCTCTCCATTCTTGTTGATTAGGCTTGAAAGTATACCAAACGTCAAAGAGCATCCTTTCTTTAGAAAATTTTTATATACTCCACATTTTGCAACAGTGAAGGTTTTTTTTTTTCACTTATTACTTTTAAATTCAGTCCTTACCCTGGTCTTAGTGACAAAAGACAGCTTCTTAAGCCTCAACTGTGAAGACACAGCCAGGCTATTTGTTGGCCAAGCACTTGTTTGCAGCAACAGAGTTGGGCACTTGTATATATCTTAAGGGCTCAGTTATTCAAAAGTCAGCCCCTTTTGACCTGTCAACGCCTTAAAACTCTGCCAGGAATAGTTATGGTAGTGAATGTTTGGTCACAAAGGATGACAGTAAAATCCCAGTATGCGTCAAAGCAGTTGCAACCAACTTTCCTGTCCTTGTGGAGACAGAGGGGAGACACAATGGAGTGTCTTTTGGAACTGGTTGATATCCAGATCCCAGGAGNTTTAAATTCAGTCCTTACCCTGGTTTTAGTGACAAAAGACAACTTCTTAAGCCTGAACTGTGAAGATACAGCCAGGCTATCTGTTGGCCAAGTACTTGTTTGCAGCAACAGAGTTGAGCACTTGTAAATATCATAAGGGCTCAGTTATTTAAAAATCAGCCCCTTTTGACTTGTCAATACTTTAAAACTCTGCCAGAAATAGTTATGGTAGTGAATGTTTGGTCACAAAGGATGACAGTAAAATCCCAGTATGCGTCAAAGCAGTTGCAACCAACTTTCCTGTCCTTGTGGAGACAGAGGGGAGACACAATGGAGTGTCTTTTGGAACTGGTTGATATCCAGATCCCAGGAGGGAGAAATGGGGGCTGGGGACAGAGCCCGCATGAGCCTGGAGGAGGGTAGCTGGGAGCAAAGGGTGTGTGTTGCTTCCTAGCCTGGCTCTCTGCACTAAATCCTCCTGAAGAGGCAGAGCTTCTTGCTTTCTGAGGTTTTCACCTCAATGCAAAAAAAAGGAATACACGTGGCAGGGGGGGTGATGTGTGCACTTGCTGCTTGCTACTGTAACAGAGGCCAAGGGACAAATGTGCCAAGACCTAATGAGATGTGCACAAGGAGTCAGAAGGGTGAGCACCTTGAACTGTTGGGAAGTAGTATTTCTCCAGATCAGNAAGGAGAAATGGGGGCTGGGGACAGAGCCCCCATGAGCCTGGAGGAGGGTGGCTAGGAGCAAAGGCCATGTGTTGCTTCTTAGCCTGGCTCTCTGCACTAAATCCTCCTCAANCCACGGTGCTGGATAATTTTCCAATATCAGCCATTCCAATAAGGAATTCTTTACTGTTTGGTATTTCAGCAATATTTGAAATTAATGGTCATTCTCACTTCTAATTTACATCCTCTACAAAGCCTGTTATACTAGATAGTTTGAATTCTAGTCACCCTCTAAGATTTTTTTATTGTGCATCTGACCTGGGGGATAATGATGGTTTGTGCCCACAGTTTTTACCTGCATCTCCCAGGCTGATCTGGGGGTGAAAAATCAAAGTTTNAAGGGGAGGGTAGAGAGGAGGCATCTTAATTAACTGGGGTTTTCTGTGGCTTGTTTTTCAGTAGTTCTGGCTTTCCCACGGTGCTGGATAATTTTCCAATATCAGCCATTCCAATAAGGAATTCTTTACTGTTTGGTATTTCAGCAATATTTGAAATTAATGGTCATTCTCACTTCTAATTTACATCCTCTACAAAGCCTGTTATACTAGATAGTTTGAATTCTAGTCACCCTCTAAGATTTTTTTATTGTGCATCTGACCTGGGGGATAATGATGGTTTGTGCCCACAGTTTTTACCTGCATCTCCCAGGCTGATCTGGGGGTGAAAAATCAAAGTTTTTTGGAAGAAACATCTGGTTGCTGCAGGAATTTTCTGATAACGATTTTGGAAAAAGAAAACCAGATCTTAATATGTGAAGGCTGAGCTGAAAATTTGAGCCCTGTCCTAGGGCTGCAGGGTGAACCACCTGTAAAGGTAGAGAAGAACAGTTAGAGGAAAACTCAGAATGCCACGGACAGCTTAGCACCTCTGCTGTCTGGAAAACTCTGGACACTTGCATGGTGGGATCCCACCCTGGGCTGGGGTTTCCTTGTGTGTGTGGTACCTGAGGTGAGCCTGGCGCTGCAGAGGAGGTGCTGGAGCGTGGTTTGAGCTACACAGCTGCTCCTGTGGCCCTCTTCAGTTCAATCTGCTCCGTAGCAATCTCAGATGTGCTGAAGTAAACCCTGCTTGAACCACCTTCAGCTGAACTCCACAGTTTTAGAGGGTCCCTTGTAGTGCTTGTTAACTCCAAAGAAGACCCTTGATTGCTTTGTGCTCTTAGCCCGCAAGCCTTGCTGAAAGGACAGCGAGGAGGGAAGATACAGCTCAGTCAGTGAATTAATATTACAAAATGCATCTTTCAGAACGCTGCCTGTCAGGGAAAGCTCTGCCTTTTGGAAATATCTCTCAGAAATCTCCAGGTGTTGCCACTTAATGGTGTTTCCGAGGTTTCCGCTCTAGCTGTGTTCTGTCTGTAGTTAAACCTCAGCTCTTGCAGGACAGGTTTGGTCTTAGGTGCCTTCATGGTCATTTTAGACAAGAATCAGCATGTCTGAAATTTGGTATTGTTCTATGCAGTAAGGAGAATTGTGGGCTTAAGTGGTCAGAAAAGTTTGTTTGGTTTAAACATAAAGATTTAAAGATCCTTCTTGGATGTAATATTGTTGCTTTATACTCCCTGTGAGCCTGTATCTATCTTTTGATAATTCATAATGAAACATGGGATGATTTGGAGCTTCATATTTTAAAATAGTATCTAGCATAGAGCTACTACAAACAGCTTTTGTGTTACAGTGATCCAGCTAGTAACAATTAATAAAACTTCCTCGGCTTTCTCCCAGCTCCCTCTTCCAAATGCCCTGAGACAGTGAGCCTTTAAAAAACTCATTTATGGTTCCTTCTTCCATTATTCTTAATAAAATGTTCCTTTGCAATGACTAAATTGTTGTTGTGGCTATAAAATAAACTGCTGAAACAATTTTTGCATTGTCTGTTTTGTTTGATCTGCACTTGGTTCTTCTTGGATAAGTGAGATTGCTTTTCTGAACTGGAATACATAATATCTACCCATGAGAAAAAAGAAAGGTAGGAACCTTAGGGATGGTGGCACGGTGGGATTTAGTTTGCTGTCCAGATAGGCACATCTGCAGTATTTGGGAATTTGGATTTGAAGGTTTGATATATGCTGGCATTTTAAAGTAAAAGACAGTAAATATTATGAGAAAATAAGAAGGAGAATCTAATTAATGCTAAATCTGAAGCATACTGGTGTGACTAATCCATCCACACTGTACATGTTTGGGTTATTGTGAAGTGACCTTTACGGCATTTGAAGGGCAACAAATATTTGGAAACAATAATTAAAGCTTTATATTATGATTTGGCATACCTGGTATACTTTTGGTTGTGCACTCTGTTTTCCAAATGAGCTGCCTATCAGCCAAACAAACCCTTCCATGGTGAAATTTTCTCTGCTTCATATTCCCTGTTGTCTTGCAAGTGTTTGGGTTTTTTTTTTTCTAATTAGGCTGGAATTGGGTAATTTTGAGTCAATGATGAAGGGCTTGGTCCAAACTGCCTGGGGTTTGGTGGGTTACATTCAATGCAGCTCCGTGTGGTAACCCGAAATGCTGGTTTTGGGGGATGGGTGTGTTGCAGGCAGAATGGAAGCTTCTCAAGTTCATCAGGGAGAGCCTCCCACAGAGTTATGAGGTGCAAAAGGACCCTTTTGCTTTCTCAACACCTCCTCACAGAGGAGTCTGGATGCAGCTGGATCCAATTCTAGCCCCAGGCTGAGTCAATGTTTGTATCTCAATATTTATAGGGTATAATTGTACCTTAATGTGATTTTGTCCTGCAGGATTAATGATGGCAAATCAAATACATTTATATAAAATATTTCAATTGACTATGATAATGATTAGACTAAAATATATTTATCAGAATTGTAGAGCATCCTGCTGCAGTGTTGATTCATAGCAGGTGATGTAATCTGTTTGTGCATATGTTCAATTATTTAAGAATTGTAATGAGCTCAATGCAGCTTCATAGAATTCCTCGGATTTTTCAGGAAGTGTGGCAAAGAAATTGCTACTATGAAGATAAACTTTATAAGCAGTCTTAAAAAATAAGTAATTCCACAGTGAGTGATGCTTAGCATTAGCCATGTGTGTACTCTATATCCTGACCACAGCAGTATTATTGGACTTGGAAGCCGCAGAAATGAGCTTATAACTTTTAGTGAGTTTTCAAAGTAACGGTTGTGTTAATAAGACTGTAAGGAGCGAGGTGTGGAAGGAAATGTGATAACTCTTATAAGAGCAAAAGAACTAGTGGTGAAAAGTAAAGCAGCTTTTCAAGGCAAGGAAGATGCTTGTGTCATCTGGCAATATTTTGTAGTGCTCTGGTAAAATCAGGAGCTGTGCTGTATTCACCATGCCTTCATGTGGCATTGAATTCGTTGATGTTAGCTGAAATCCATGTAATATCCTCTTTTTAAGAATATGTGAATTTATTAAATTTCATTAAATTAATAAGAAAATTAAATGTACTAATAAACCTAGCAAGTTTTCAGAGTTTATTTAGGCTTGTTGCACTTTTTATGATGTCCATTGATGAACTGGATAATATACATTATGCTTAGACGTGTAGTTAATTGAGGAACCCCATGATTGGTCTGAGTAGGGACTTTTTAAAATGGAATTCTAGGATTTAGGAGAAACCATTCGTGCTTACTGGTATATTGTAAAGCTTGGGCAGAGAGCAAAGTATAGTTCATTTTTTTATTTTATTTATTTATTTTAGTAGAGATGACAAGAAGGCCTGTCTTAAAATTCCAGTGGTTTACATTTCTGCCGCAAATACATGTAATTTGTGAAATTCAAACTTTGTCACTAGGTCTGTTCCTAGGCCTTCCAAGGTATATCACAGCAACCTGCAAAAAACCCAAACACCTCAAAAAANCCCCAAAAAAAAAAAAAAAAAGTATTTAGGTCAACCTTGGAAGCACGTTAGCAAGATACTTTAACCCATTTGGTTTTTTAAAAAAAATTAATTTCTGGTACTGTGCCTACACCTTCTTCCTCTGTGGAGAAGCAGTAGGAAGCAGTAGGTATAACTAGTATGGCTGTCATACAGGTGCAGCTTGTACATTTCTTAGGTTGAGCAGAAGTCCCTTGGAAAATGAGGTTCAGTCCTTTTATAGCCTTTGTGTTTAACCCATCATGTTAATTTTTTTTTGTTGCTGTCCTTTTGGCAGTGATAAATGGCTTATTGGATCAGAGGTCTGGGATAAATCAATAAGGAAACTTCTCCTTCAGTATGCATGTATCTGCTGGTACCTGGAGGGATGTTACTGAGCATCAGAGATGAATTAAAGCATTCTAACAACTGGCTATCTGCTGTTTTTATCAGATAAGCACACAAGAATCTCGAAGGAGTTAAAGAAATTTAATTTTAAGCAGTTTAGATATAAAGTAGATAAGTAACCACTTCATGTAACGTCTATCCAAGGGTAAGACCTCTTGCATATATCTAGAAGCAGAGGTTCAGTGTGGCTAGTGGAGACTGGAAACCTTCTCATCCCAGCAATCACCTGTGTCAGCACCTCTTTCTGCACTCAGTAGCATGAATGATTTAGTTCTTTGTTAATGTCAGTAAGAACTGTTTTCAAAGCTTCCTTTACATTAACTTTCTAGTCTTAATGCCTGGGCTTCCCTTCTGCACCCCAAAATTACTTATGTAGAGGTGATGTCTGTCTTTCATGATGGCACCATTGCAACCCAGGAGTTGCAGAGAAAGTGCAGTGGCAGTGAAGTGTGAAGTCCACTCTTATCCCTATTCCTCCAAATTCTGATGGCAATGGAGAGTTGTGGCTTCTCTCACAGCACCTTGACCTTGTCTGTACATTGCTGCTCTGAAGGGTGTGTGGAGGATGTGTTGCTGCATACTTTTAGGGTAGTTTCATGCTGTTCACAACGATGGAATGCCACTGTAATTTTTATGAAAGGTTTCAGTGTAGGGTGTCACTGGGGATTTAGGAGTATCTGCCACCGGGCAGAAGTAGGGATATTTAATCTCTTTCATGTTTGTGCTTCTCAATTTCCTGCTCTGACTTTTCAAAACATGGTTTATCTTTGCTTCTCAGAACAGCTCAGGGCTCTTGGAACCAAAACTCTCCTAAGTCAAGGGCAGCTGATGTGAAGGTAAAGGAAAGCTGGGGAATGGAGGGGCTCACTGACGCTGCTGTTGCTGGGGAGGTTTGCTTTTAGGTCAGCAGTGCTGGTGTTGCTGGGGGAAGGTGAAAGGAGGCAGAGAAATTTATTTAGGACCATATCTGGGCTGAGTGTGCCAGTCCTATCTCTAAAGCAGCAGCAGGAGGGTGGTGACTTGGTGGTGAGGCAGTTGAGTGTGAACATGAGTCCTCCTTGTACCATGTGCCATTGTACTGAAAATATATTCCCAGGCTTTTTGAAGTGGGAGGAAATATTAAATTAAAGGTAATATATTCAAGCCAGCTTGTGTTACTCAGGTAAAGACTGCCTGGTGAGCTGCTTGTTGGGCACTGAGGTGATGATGGGCATGACAAGGTGTTTGGACAGGTTCCTAGGAAGGGAAGAGGAGGACTCAGTGGTCAAGGCATCTTGCCTGTATCCCTTGTGCAGTAGATCCAGAGATTCTGGAAACAGAATTTAGGCAGTAACTTCTCAGCCTGGCTCGGTGTTGGTCCTCTGTTGTCCCTTGTCAGTAACTAGGTAGGAAACAGAAGGGAAAAGTGGAACCCAATGAGGTGCTACTTATACGTGCACAGAGGAAAACAGAATCAAAATGTTTTGATCCATTTTATATTTATTTCTGCATTAATCCCAGAAACCAAAGTACTAAAATGCACAACTAAATGCTTGTCTTTAAAAGAGGATATTGACATAATACGCATCTTAAAATGGCAGGAGGGTGACAAATGCTGGGATAATGCAGTGTCAAAGTACAAAGAGAGCTGGAGTAGGTTGAACTGGCAGAGAAATTGTGCTGTTTTTTAAAGCTTAAAGCCAAGTCAGATCAGCAGCCTGTGATCAGTAACAGAAAAGTCCCAGTGAGTTTAGGCATAAAAAAGAAAAAAACATGGTAATAGGATTGTGTTATTGCCATCAGTGCTGTGGAGGAAAACAAGAGACTGTGAAGGGATGGGATGCTGCAAATAAGCTTTAAACACTGTCAGTGGCAGCTGCATAGATGAACTAGGAAGGGGATTCATAGGGGGAAAGGTTCCTGAGCATGCTGAGCAATTTGAAAATGTCACAGTAAAGCTGCTCTGTGGTAGTAGCTACAGTGTGCATAAATTCAGTGTCTCTGCAGGGGCAAGAAAAGTGAGAAGACTTCCTCCCAGAAGGTGAAGACAGCTCTAAGAAAGCAGGAAAGGATGATATTTGCTGCAGGGGTTGGTTTTGGTTCATGGGGGTTTTTTTAGACAAATACTGAAAGGAGTAGTTACGGGTCAAATCTCTGTGCTTGTTTAAAGACAGTGCTGGAGACTTCAAGGGAGAGTTTATCCAATAGACCCTGTTCTGTGATGTGCATTATCTGGTTTGGTTTTTTTTCCAAAACATTCAGAGAAGTAAATTGCAATGGTAAAATCAAATTATTTTATCACTTTTGCCATCCCAGTGGAGAATTTAAAATGCCCCCCAAACCTCCCGTATGAGGGAGACAGGTACCAAAGGATTTGTCTTGGTACCTGTAGAAAAGGTGACAGTAGGAATAACATAACTAAAATAGGTTATGATATGTCATCACTATAGTGTGGTGTGCCTTGAAGGACAGAAAAATTACTTGTGATATGTAACTGCTCACTTATATTTAATATGATTCACTTAATATGATTTTGCACTTTCGGAAGACTGAAAGGATGGTAAAGGGCAAGGGGGAGGCAGCGTTTCCAGGGAAGCCCAAAAAGCCCATTATCCTTATCTGGGAGATTAATTGAGTTTACTTTTAATAATAGAATTCACCTTTTGGTGAGCATGATAGATGGGAGAATAGTCAGTGTGGCTTTTGCAACAAAAAGTTTTGCCCTATTTATTTATTGGAGTTCTTTGAAGCACATGGTGAACATGTGAACAAAGATGATCGTCAGGTGAGGTGATATGTCGAGGTTTATAACAGGTCCATTCCAAAGGAGTGAAGAGAGAGTCTCTTGCTCTTGTTATAAAGTCATTTATTCCAAAACGCCCTCAGTCTCTTGAGGCTGAGATTTTACAATCTATACTATTATGCTAAAGTCTTCAGTATTCCAAGCAGAAGTAGGAGCAAAAGCAAGCAGGAGAANCAGAATGCAGGTATCAGTAAAATGGGCAAATCTCATGGTGGAAATCAAGCCACCAGTGAAGGACTGCAGAGGTCTCTGCTGGAGCCTGTGAAGCTCAATATATTGATGGATAACTTGGAAAAGACAGTGAACAGTGAAGTGATCAAGCTGCTGCTGATACCTAAGCATTCAGGGTAGTCAGACTGGGACCTAACTGAGAAATTGCAGACAGGCTTTATGATGTTGAGCAACTGGGCAGCAGGTGGTCACGGGAAAATCAATGTACTGATTTGAACTGCCAATTTACCTTCAGAAGTAATGCCTTAAAATTGTAAATTATATTCTTATGAAAACAGACTCTCAGTAGTGGTCAAAAACCCCACCCCAAACCTGAAATCAAGAGGTGTGGTCATCTCTAAAATGACACAGTCTAACTGGAGGAGGTGGGGACGAGCAACAAGGGTGATTAAAGGCACAGAATGATTTCTGAAAGTGGAATGATGAACTAAAATACAGTTCTTCAGGCTGGAAAGGAGCTGTAGTGACAGAGATATGATGGAGGTCTGTGTCTGTCAGGCAGGGGATCCCTGGGGAATGAGTGTAGCTGTGTTCTCCAGCAGAAGAGCTGGCAGCATCCAGTGTAACTGGTCAGCTGCAGGTTCAAAGCAGAGAAAGAAATGCTTTTCTGCACAATATAGTTAGGCTGTGTAGCTGTCACATGGACGTCTGCACTGGTTCACAAAGTGACAGAATAGGTCTCAGGAACATCTACTGAAGGCTGTTAAATAGGAAAAGGGTATTTCTGGTTCAAAGCCCCAGGCTCACCAGCTAGAGTGTGTTGTGAGGACATGCTGGTGTGTGCTTTGCCTCTTTATGAGCAGATTCACTGGGGCTCTGCTGTTGCTGGCTGTTGGAGAGCAAAAGTGGGCTCTTGCCTGGCTTGTACAGCCTTTCATACCTCACTGGAAACAGAAAACAAGTGTATGCATGACAAATACTTGTGAGTTACACTACTGTTCTGTAGACATTGTGGTTTACAGTGGTAATTACCAACAAATCCTCTCCTCATCCCTTATATTTCCAGAGCTGCTTTTAGAGCTGCTGCCTTGAAAGAAGCAGGTGAGAGTTCTGCTTTGTAGATAAAGCAGGTAGGGCTCTTGATCTAGCTTATCTGACCTATAGCCAGCTCAGCAAACAGTAGACAGGATCATTGGTGACTGAAAAGGGAATTAAAGGCTTCTTTCTTTGGGATTTTATTGAGTTGTGTTCTGGGTTGGCTTTTTTGGATCCCTGATCTGGCAGTCAGAACAGCTCCATGCATCCCACTGATGATGGGACTGTGGAAGGCAGGGG
>VZTR01017707.1:102025-116876 GCA_013400775.1 Chaetops frenatus | reverse complement strand
AAAAAAAAAAAAGTTAAAAACAAGCGCCTTTATTGAACTTAAATGTCAGTCATAAACACTTGATCTGGAGAAGTAGCAAAACATGCAGAAAATAGGTATTTCATTTCTCCTGCAATTTCCTTTAAAATCAAATTGTGCACAGCATTGTGATACACAATGCCCATCACAAGCCATATGGCTTTTTCCTATAACTCAACCTGCTTCGCCAAACAATTTTTGGATGTAGGACAATACACAGCATTATAAAGAAATTCAGACCAGAGAAGTTGCATTGTGCAAAGTAATTTCTTAAATAAATTACTAACTGCAGCACAACTTAAAGGAAAAAATCCTATGGAATTCTTTCCTTCTCCCACGACTAGAGGCTGCAGTATACAAATGGCAAATACAGGTTTTTAATTAGTATATTCATGACATGCTGGATTAAGTCAGCACCTCTTGTCCCAGCAGTGATGAATAATGGCAAAGTCCTAGTCAACGTAAAGCAGTTTTCTACTGATCTGCAGAACAGCCTTTCATCACCACACTGCAAACCTGCTACAGCATCCTCACAGCATTCATTCCTCTCGTCATCTTCCTAGCACAGCAACAGCAAATACACACACCACAGCCTATTTTTACGTGTCTCTACTGCCCAGGAAACCCTACTGCTCCCGAACGGCTCTCTTCATTAGAAGCGGCTAGCAGGACTGCAAAATGTGAATGAGATGCTGCGCGTG
This sequence comes from Chaetops frenatus, assembly GCA_013400775.1. NCBI lineage: Eukaryota > Metazoa > Chordata > Aves > Passeriformes > Picathartidae > Chaetops > Chaetops frenatus. The sequence continues at coordinate 116,157 of VZTR01017707.1, read as the reverse complement.
TGAATGAAAGGGCTGGCTAGCATCCCCACATTTCTGTGAATGAAGCGAGGCCTCGCAGCCTCTGCCAGGCAATCCCTTGGGTGCTCACCAGCCCAGCCAATACCAGCCGGCTTTGATGACTCATTCAGCAAAGCCTTGCTAAATAGTGGAAGATCCCATTTCGAGCACAGGCGGCACCTTTTTCTTTCCTGCAACACCAGAAAATGAAGCCGGCGTGTCAGCAGGAGGGAGTGGGTCGCGAAGCCCCCGTGGAAGACAGGGCGTTGCCAGAGAAATGCCCGAGGTGTCCACCGGAGAAGCAGGTGACGAAAACCGTGGAGTCAGATCTGTGTTTCTCCCCGACTGCGTTCATTCAGCCAATTCATTTACATCCAGGATAGGAACATGAATGTGCACATTTCGTTTGGTGTTCGATTGCTCTCTATGCTCCCGCAGATTCACAGATTTTACAGGTTTGTCTTCAGAGACCTCTGACAAAAACAAAACAAAACAAAACAAACAAACCACGGCAAACAAACAAATAAAAACCAAACAAAAACCCCGCCCAACCAACAAAAACCCCCCCAAAATAACGACAAAAACAAACAGAAAGCCCCACTTGAGGGGGAAAAAAAAAAAAAAAAAAAAGCAAGCATATACTTCTTGCTCCCTTATTTACCCTGCTAGTACAGTAGATATTTAAAGGCAGTATGATCATCACTCCATGGAATGATAGGCAAAGGGGATAAAAGCTTCCCAGAGCACCAGCAAAAGGTCTAATCTTTGAAACTTTCACTGGACACAGAAATGCTTCCAAGGCATCCATTGGATGCATAGCTCTCCTGCAAATCTGACATTAACCACCGCAGAGGAGTAGAAACCACTGAATTTCTCAGTGCTTGAAATCCAGTGCCTATTTCAGTGTCTGTCTCCCTTACAAATCCAAACCTAAGGTAGGAGAACTGAACATTTCAAAACCTTGCCTTTTATAGTTCCTGGGACTAGAAACAGTACATAATTTTGCCCTGCAGGCAGCAGGTTCAAATCCAACTCCAGGAAATAATGAATGAAATAAGGAGACTGTGTAATAGGCATATACTGTAAATTAAATTAGGATCTAGCACATTCTAGCTATTGCCAGAGCATTTATAATGTCTTCTGCATTTCCAACACTGTCTGGAGCTTGCACACTGACTTTATCATGCCTGCCTTAAACAAGCTTGCTGCTGCTATTATCAAAGCAAGACAGCAAGACATTCAGAGCACTATTTCTTTCCTACTTCTATTTGCAACCTATGCTAAGGCAGTGTGTACACTGGATCCAATTTGAAAATAAGCCTTTTTCTTTTCTCCTTTTTTCTTTTTGTAGTCCTGTGAGCCAGACACTAAAACATGATTAATAAATGGCCATGGAGCAATTACTTCTTTGCTGACCCAGTAATAAAATGACAGGTGGAAATTCAATGTCAGTAAGTGAACAATAATATATAATCCCAGAAATATATACACAGTGAGAGAGTGTACATTGCCTCTGACAAAACACAGCATTCCTTACAAACTACTGGGAATTTTGGCATCTTAGACCATTCCTTCTTTTTTGAATTTTTGTTCTGTTGTTTTTTTCAGCTCTATTTTCTCATAGATACTATTCTCACCCTGATGCAGTTCTTGTTTCATGTCACTGTTCCTCCTTTTCTTCCTCCAAGCAGCTCTTAGGGGCATATCCTTAGCTGCCACCTTTTTCCTTCTGTATCTAAATTACCTCTGCAGCCTGTATTTCAGAAGCTACTAATTTTTATTAACTGCAAAGGGTAAGAAAAGAAATTATGCTGGGGGCATGATTAGAGGGAGAAACTACATTTTGCTGAGGTTTAAGTGGTTTTAAATTGCTGCAAATGTAGGAGACATTACCCATACACAAGCCAAACCAGGTAGGATGATGTGACCACCATAAAGAGGAAACACAGGGAATACAACCACTATGTTCCCCAACCTACAGTAAGAAACTCTCCAGAATGCAAAAAAAGATGACTTTCAGTGATCATATTCAGAGAAATACAAATCATATAATCAGAATCGACAAAAATACCTTGTTCCAGTAACACATTGTGGTCAAGTATGTACTCTATACAAATAAGCATTAAAAACTGTTGAAATTCTGCTGAAAAATGATTTGCATTTTCAGGGTTATTGCCCAGTAGCAGTAAAATTGCTTGTGAACTAAACTGAATTTAAGACAAATGAGAAAGACCTTGACCTTGGACCAAAAAAAATTCCTCCAAACTGAATTTGGGTTAGCTAAGTTACAAGAAACACTGAATATGTCAGAAAAACATAAATCTAGATTTTTTAATTAACAATTAATAAATAAATTAATAAGAGTTTTAACACTACACAAAAAGCAGCCATAGGGGACGTAGTTGACATTCCTCTTTATGACAAGTCCTAAACAATTACTGCTACTGTGATGTAACATTACGCCACCAGCAAATAGGATGCTATTCCTCACACTGCAATACAATGGACACAAGTGTTAATGCTCTGGTTTAGTAAATGTTCTTGCAGAATCTTCAGTATTAAGAAATGGTCAATTCCTCAAATAAAAATATAGCACTTCTATAGAACAAAGGTTTCTAATATCCTGTGGGGACATTTCTTCTGTTGACAATTAAGAGCATTCTTTGCACAACATGAGACAGACATGTATCAGAAATCTCTTACCCATGTATTTATTAACCAGCCTAATTCAGGTTTCCTTATGTGAGACAACTTCAGATGATGTAGTTAACAGAGAAGCAAGATTACATCAGGATAAGCTAAATGGCATTATGATCTAACCTTCTTAAGAAGTATGTAGCTATGTTAATTAAAAAAAAAATTCTAAACAGTTTTATATGTTCTGTTAGTACATACTTAATATATCATATTCTGTATTCCTCTGTTTCTCTGATCTACCTGCACAGAGTTCAGTTACATCCTAATGTGATTTCAAGGAGAGCTCATCCCATAGCTGCCACAAATATTGAAAGGCATTGAACTTCCTGTCAGTGCCATGACTATATACTTCTACTTCAAAACGTTTTGCAGAAATCAAAGCATAGACTGGGCTCACATCACTTAGATTTTTTTTTCCTTAATGAGTGTTCAAGTCTAACCTCAGCTTACTGTCCTATGCAAAAAAACCTGAAGGCCTGTAGGTAGAGGCTGCTGCTTTCCCATGGTAGAAAAGCCAACCAACCAACCAGGAACACCCCTTTCCCCATATAATCCAACCTGAAACCAAAACTATTCTAACAAATTCTAGTTAATTTATTAAAAAAAAAAAAAAAAAGTGCTATAAATTGCCCCCATCTCCCTTTCATCCGCACCCTTTTCTTTCACTGGATCAGAGTTTTGCTGTTTCCTTGGCAACATTATTGCTTAAGGGTGGGCTGCACCAGGAAATGGGAGCATTATCTGTGGTTTTGCAAATTATTTCTCTGGAAAACCATATTGTTGGAAGCATTACTATTCATGATCAGTGATCATTAATCATTAATGATCAACTTCCAACTCAAATTACATCAGTGGAGTGTAAAATTAAGGTCTCAAATATGCCCACAAATTTTTGTGGAGATGCTTATATACTGAACCAGAAGCTGACCCTAAACTATGTTCAGGAGGCTGTTTTTCCTTTTATTTGGAAATATTGAAACAATTTTGTCTTAAAACATGTTTACCCATTGAAATATGACATGAAATATTTGGAAGAAAATGAAACTTGTAATTCCTTCTGCTCCACTAGTAGTTCCTGAGAGCCTACTGTTAAAAGTCAACACACCACAAAAGTTCACAGAAAAGATGGTTCTGAGATAATACCTAAATCCAAACATGACACTGAGCCTTTACGAGGAAGGATCAGACAGTGAAGTGCATTAAAATCAGCAAACCAACACTAAATCAACTCTTTCAAACCCCCAAATTTTAATTATTCCTTTTTCTTTCAGCCAGACACTGAAACTATAGATTTAGCAGCAGTGTGACAGAACTATATTTCCTAAAAAATGGACAATCTAAAGCTCTGCCATGTCTGTTTGGCTGCCTGCACCCACTGCAAACCTTTGCCTATAACAGGTCTTTTCCACCTGAAACGATCCTGTGTTTCTGTGGATTTTCCTCTTTCTCCCTGTTCCAAGCTTCCACGCTCTGCACCAGGAGTCACACTCTAGCTGGAGCCTCACCCTGGAGAGGGACTCTGCCTGAAGAAATACATCCCAGCCACATTTTCTTTTGTGTCCACAAACCATGGCATGGTGTACAAAATGTACCGCATTGTGAATAATGTAATGAGAGGCCCATAACCTGGTCCCACTATTCATTCATACTGATGGAAATGATGCTTCTTCTGGGCATATATGCATTTATGTCCATGTGTCTCCAAGTGTTTCTATTTTAAACAATCAGAAAAACCTGTGATTTGGAGGAGAAAGCAAATAGCAAACTAGTTCACTGACAAATTATGTAACAACTATTTTTGCTGTCTTCTTCTGATTGAAAGCCAGTCATTTACTTATTTGTTAACCTAGAATCTTTTTGGTTCTCATTTATTAAATTTATTTAATAATTCAGTACTTTTCTTTTCTACATTGTAATAGGCTGTCTATTTTTGGGTTTTGATGGGTTTTTTTAGTATTTTAATTTCTTCATATTTTATTTTCCTAGGAATGGTTTGCAAAGTTTGTTTTAAACCCCTTCCCTGTATATGAAATCCAACTTCACAAATTTCCTATTGATTCCAATAGGAGTCAAATTTCATTGTCCATTTTCAAATCCAAATGAAAGTCTGGGAATTTTAATTGACTTTTTATACAAGATTTCTTAGGTTGTTCGCCACCGATAAAGTATGTTTACTTTTATGAAAATGTAAATGGCTGTATTTATATTTTGCTTTTTTAAACCATGAAAAAAATATTCATTACTGATACATACAGATACTGTATAAGTAAAAAATATGTTCTTTACCACCACAAGAAAATTTATGCTCTAGTTTCCTTTGTTAGGACAGCTAAATACTGGCAAGAAGAGCACCAATGAAAAGAATATGTGAAAAAATGCATAGTGTACTTTATTGCAATTCTTGCCATCAGGAAGAGCTAATGATACCTTGTCTGAGCAGACAGCAGTCCATTAAAAAAAACCCAGACTTTCCCAAACCCATTAGTTTCTTCTCCCCTAATTAAAGAGTTATCATCAAAACTGTAAGAATCCAACACCAACAGAGAGTATAAATTACCATCTTTGTCTTATGTCGCACATCAGACCAAAATTCTGGCAGTATGTGTGGAGATCTGGGGACAGCAGAGCTGTTCAGAGAGCATCACCTTTGCCATGTTGCCATAAAGTGCATGCCGTGGTAGCTGGCTGAAGGATAACACAGAAAAAGCTGCTGCGGGGCTTTGGGGGGTTACTTTCAGCTAGATCAGTTCTAGACTCCAATCACTTCACAGTCATGAACGTTGAAGAGGGGGACAAAATTAACTGCATAGGCCAGGACGAGTGTCTAATACCCACTTGGATCCACTTCACCCTGAAACAGAATCCATTAACTTGTGCCACCAAACCACACAGATTCTCTTGGCAAACATGGAGCCACACGTTATTGATCAGCTTCAGTATTACAGCATCATGGCAGTTCTGCAGTAGTGGATAACAGCATCAGTGGAAGGCTATTCACAGCAGCACTCACAGCACTCATTCCCAGTGAATTAAAAATAAGGACTACTTCTGCATTATTTGTACATATAGTTGACATGAATCACCATACCTGTTTACGCTAATCCTGCTTTTTATCTGACCTGATGTTGCTGGGGGTGGGGGGGGGAGACGGTAGTGGACTCCACAACCCCCCCAGATTGTCTGCTTTTAGGAAGCCGCTCGGGTGGGCACACAGAGAGTCACTCTCGTCCACTCACACCACAGATATCTGAATGTACAGAGGACAGGAAGGGTCTTCTGTATCGAATTCCAGTGAAGGTTTACTGCACCATACGCTGGAGGAACCAGGGACAGGAGACAGAGAGATAACATCATAAACAGAGTTAAATATGAGGGTCACAGGCCAATAGCTGGCTGCCACAAAGGTGGTACAAGGGTCAGACAGAGGGCACTCAGCTATGGGAAACCTGAGAGTGGATGGTTGGAGTATTACAACAAATAGGAAAACAAGAAAAGAAAAAATCTCTAGAACCAAGGACAAGTATGAACAATTAGAGGTAGGCAAAGTCCAGGCCAATGGGAAGAATAAAACTGAAGTAAATTAAAATACTGCTGCAGAGCACCATAGGGGAAGCTTTTTCTCTCACCCTAAGTGAAAAAGCATTCCCAAAGGTAGATTCCTCCAGGGCATTGCCCTGGGAGTTCTCCCTTAGGCTCAAGGGCCTCCACAGCCTCAAGTGATGGTTCACTTCTTTCTGGGTACAGTCAAATGAAAGAGGCATCTGCAGACAAGTGTATATGTACAGGTATGCCCACATGCCTGCATGTATTAAGGATGGATTCTTTTCTTAGCGGGGTTCCTTTTCTTCTTTGCATTTGAGTTGGCCTACCTTAGATACAACAATATATATGGAAAGCAGGACGGCAAATCTGTGGAAGACATGATAATGAGGCAGGGCTGGATGGAAGGATTTAAACATCTGCTTAAATGTTCACTTAACTGGATTGAAGTTTACAAATTACATTGCTAGTAATGTAAAGAAAGGCACTAAGTGAAATGGCGGCAGATGTGAAGACTGGGAAATTCTGTTTTAAGCTCCATGAACTGAAGCAGAGCAGAAGGGAGGCAAGCACCCCTAAGTCTAAAGGGAATTCCAAGATCATAAAACGTTTAGAATGGCAGAGAAATGGAGATAAAGATGTGTTTACCACCCTACTGTCATACACAGCAACTTGTATATTTCTTTCTTGTAGCAAAAGTAGTGACTTCCTCTAGGTACCCTCAGAAAATGTGTCTTGTTTGCTCAAGCAGGGCAAGCCCCTGAGAAGTTTCAGTACAATTAAGGATGAGGTAGCATGAAAACTGTTGGTATTGTGAGGGTCAGCAGTTCTCCAAAGGACTTTGGGCAGATGCACCAGGACCAAATTTCAGTAACAGCAAAGACATGTAGCAGGGACGTGCAGCAGAAAGGCTGGAGCAAAAAAATGGCAAGTGCTTGAACAGACAAGCAGCAACCAAAGGCCACTGGCCAAGCACAGGTAATTGATGGGTATCCAGGTCAGAGGAAATATCAGAATAGGGAAAAATGGTCAGCTATGAGGGTCTGTGGAGAAATCACACATGAACAGCCTAATCCCAGAACTGCCCAGTGCTCACTTTGAATTGGGTTTCAATGAAGCACAGGTGGCAGGATGAGGAGGTAGAGGACAAATGCCACTGGCAGAGACACAGACCCCAGCTCACAGTTCCAGAAGAGAGAAAGGAAAAAGGGATGTTGAAGCCACCACAACAGCCTGAAAAGGTCTGCTATGGCAATAAGTAAAGCAGAAGGAAAAATCCTACCAAGTGCACCGAAAACAATCAGCCTTACTACCCAGTGGCAACAGGTGTCTGCAGTTAATTCAAGTTTAAGCAACAGCACATCTGAGACTGACTGAACACTATATCATTACAGTCAACAAGTTAGCACTGCACAGAAGTTGACTGTCTGCTGTTATTATTCAGTTTGACTAGGATATGAAAGAGTAAGGATGCATACTGTTGTGAAATTATCATGTGCCACTGAAGCAACCTGTTATGTGTCTGTTCTAACAGTTATTACTGACCACCATGAACTGCAATTATCCTTTAACTAAGACGTTATTTTAAAGACTAGCAGCACATTATCTGTCTAGGACTATCAGGACAGTCATAGCAATGCTTTGTCCTACTAAAGCTGCTCCTCTAAACAAGTGCAAGAAACCTTACCAGTGAAAACACAACTTTGCAGTCAACAGTGTGCAAATCTAAGCCTGCTTTCAAACAGCACCTTACCAACATATGCTTGATTAGAATACCTAAACCAGAAGAAATCTGTTGTTTAGCTACAAGCATGAAGACTGCATGCAGCAATGAAGTCCTTAAGTGCTATTAATTTGAAAACTCAACAGTTAAGGCAAAAGTAAGTCTACTACCTAAAATTTTGTATCAGAGTACATAGACATGTCTGTAATGGAATAAATATACCAACCACCATGATGAGAATCAAATGAGAGAAAAGAAAGATATTGGGAGGTTTCAGTATAGTGATGCATAGGTAGATGATAATGTTCCCGGACTGATACTCTCTCTTACCTTGCCAATACCATTTTAATTTTGTGTTTACATTTTTAATAGTTGGAGGTTTGTTTTAAGAAAAAGCAAAAGAAAATTCTGCTAGAAAAACACTTCCTACATAGATGAAAAAGCATAACCTATATTTAACAGCTCTATATGACATCTTTATAACCCTTTCTATCATGCAGGAGGAAATGTGTACACACAGCCATTCCACACAACAAGCTTTCAGTCACACAAAACTAACACCTGCCCTCTGCTGTCCAAGATGCAAACAAAGCTGGAAGGAACTCTTCCTTTCTACAGAGCACATTAATTCTCTCTAGACCATTACCATCTACAGGTAAATACATCACCTCCCAGCAAATCATACTCACAAATGCAATAAGGAGAATAAAAAACTTACAAGTTCCTGCAAGGCCATACATACTGGTTTTGGCTGGGTTAGAGTTAATTTTCACCACAATGCCTAGTATGGGTCTGTGTTTTGGATTTGTGCTGAACACAGGGTTGACAATATACAGATGTTTTTGTTATTGCTGAGCAGGGCTTACACAGAGCCAAAGCCTTTTCTGCTTTTCCTATGGCCATGCTGGTGAGGAGACTGGGGGTGCAAGGCAGGTTGGGAGGAGACACAGCCAGGACAGGTAACCCCAAATGACCAAAAGGATATTCCAGATCACATGACATCATGGTCAGGATATAAAGTAGGAGAGGAGAAGGGAAAAAAGGGGGATGCTTGGAGTGATGGTGTTTGTCTTCTTAAGTAACCATTAAATGTGATGGAGTCCTGCTCTCCTGGAGATGGCTGAACACCTGTCTGCCTGTAGGAAGCACTGAATTAATTCCTTGTTTTGCTTTGCTTGTGTGCACAGTTTTAGCCTTCCCTGTTTAATTGTCTGTATCCCAATCCACAAGTTTCCTACCTTTTGCCCTTCCAATTCCCCCTGATCCCACCTCTTGGGGAGTGAGCAAGCAGCTGTGTAGTGCTTGGTTGCTGGCTAAACCACAACACCATGTTACAGCAGCAAGAAGTGAGTGTGGCATCTCATCAAAAAGTAAGACCACATTTTAAGAGGGCAGCAGCATCCTGCCTGAGTGTCTCATCTGTTCAGAAGCACAGAGTAATGACCAGCAACCCAATTCCTATTGCTGCTTCAGCTTTTTGTGCTCATCAAAGAAAGCAGTCTATAAAATGTCATCAGCAGATAAACCATCTTGCTCAGCCTTGGTGGGGTCCTTTGCAGCAGAAATTCTCTTTCCATCACTTAAGGAAAAGAAGGGATATATACTGCCAGGAAAGGTGAGGCACATGACGTATGAGCAGTGTAGGGAGGATCATATGGCTGGTCTTTCTGTAATTATGCCCAGAAAAACATCTTGTCATTATGAAACCACAAATAGATTAAAAGGATGACTGAAAAATCTCCAGGTAAATTCTTGTAATATAGATAATCAAAAATAAAGAAGCTGTTTCAAGTTTTCCCTTTTATCATAAATTTTTTACTTAAAGATAAAAAAATTTGAAGCTTCTCAGTACAGCAGATGCCCCTAATCCAATTAATAAATAAGCACTGAGTTAAACCAGCAGAATATTCATTTGGCATCACTAGGGATGTAACTGAACTTCACCAAATGAAAATAATTTTTAAGGGCTATTAAGTGCCTCTTTGGGAAAGCTATTGATTTTCTAAACTATCATTAATTTGTTTTTAATAGAACTTTGGCCAAAGAAAATTAAAATTATTTCCTACCATAAAAAGCATCTACCATAAAAGTATCTTTTACCTATACACCATAACTCTGAGACTCATGACCCTTTAGCCTGTTTTCCATTCCCTGGTCACCTCTGCAGCTGCTCAGTATGCTCTATCTGCATATCATTTTTAGATCAACAGCCAGTGAAACCACTGACCAAATTCAGCCAAAAACTACAAAGAAGTGGAGATTTGGAAGATGTTAAGTAACAACACACACTTGGAATTAGCAGGAAAAGGTGAAATTATACCTATGTCTCCAGAGAGGGAGGCACCACAGTATTAGCCTGTATTTTCTGAAGTCTAACATTTTTAATAAACATGCTTTACATATTACCTGAGATATTACCAGTATCACAAAACTCCACAGATAAATGTCAAGACACTGGCAATATAATCAGCATGGTTAGCAGGAGCTGTTTTGCTGTCATTTAACTGGAGAAAAAAGATTGTGTATATGCTACAGAGCAGTGTTTCCATTTATGAATAAGTATCATAGACTCATTCATGATTTTCTAATAAAAGTTTGGAATTTTAGACCACATTTTCCTTTCTTTGAAATCCTAAGACTGTTCATAATGCCCTTAATCTATCTCACAAAGTATGCAAACCTGCCCGTCACCTGTATCTTTGTGCAGACTGGGATAAACCTGTTACAAATGCTCAAAAGAGACACTAGAAAGTACCTTGGCACATCATCATACTTTGGCACACTTGCTTTTATTATGGTTATCTCATCTAATATCTCTCATGCTAACACTCAAAAATTTTAAATCTGAGTTTGCCAAGTTCCACATACAAAAGCAATTTGAGCCAGTTCAGTTCATACTTTAGACAGACATCTCACCACCATCACGATTACTGCTCCAAATTAGAATACACATCTCATGATGTCTCGCTAGTTTGGCAAACCTCAACAACTGGTCCAGGTGTTCAGCTGTGCATCCATTCCAGTAGAACTAAATATGATATTTTGCAATTTGCAGCTTACCAGCTGGCTTGAAGTAAGCTTAACAGTTAATAATTCCTAGAACAAAAGGTAGAAAGGAGCTGCTGTTAGTGTCTTCTCTGTTCTTTTGTTTAATACAAGGAACATGTCTTCTGTCAGTGAATTCTTCATTAGACTAGTCAGTTACATTCAAGGAAAATAGGTGGTGTTTATCAAAACTTCAGAGAGGCTTTCACAACTCTGGGTGATTTGCTGCTGTAATTAGTCACCCAATTGCTTACTGTTTGTAAGCAAAGGCACAAAAAAAAAACCAAACCATTGCACATTACACTTTTGAGTCTGTTCTTAGCATGGGGAGATAAGGTCAGTATTAGGTATAGTTTTTCTGGGTAATTCTTAAGGTTTAAATCAATCATTAGTAGCTACCAGTGCTGGGCATACTCCTACATTATGCAGTCTGATGATGCAGACAGATTTGCTCCCACCTGCTGTGATTGATGCAGTCCAGTCAGATAATACAGTAGCATTATTCAACAAGCTGCAGCAAGGTAGTCTAATATTGGCCTTTCTGGCACTGCCTTCTAAAATACAGCCACATAATAAATATTTTTAGCATAAAAAGAAAGTCACATGAAAAATTATCTTACTGTTTGTTTGGTCATCTTCTTGTACTCAGACCAAGAAGACAGAGTATGTTTATAGATTGAATTATATATATACACACATGTACACACATGCTTTTCACCCTCTCTATGTCTCTAGCCAATATAAAGAAGCTACAGTTTATTTCTAAGGCTGTTTTTCCTCTTAGTGTATATAGCTATACTGACTACTACTATGCCTGCAGTTTTGCTTTACTTTGAACATACTTTGTAAAGATCAAGTAGCAGATGCTGCAGGTATCTGATGTAATTCATTTTTTTTTCCTCATCTCTATGCAATACTGCATGATGGGAAACTATGCAAATATTTTGTCTTATTAATTAATGTTGTTTCCCCCAATCCTCTCCTGAAAATGTGTTTCCATTGCAGAAAGCCTGTGTCAGTATTTAGAGCATATCACACACTTCAGACTACCTCTTGAAATTAGCAAGAATATTAAATCAACTTTAAGTTAATTAAAGACAGTATTAGATTAAAAAATATGCAGCAGTTAGGGATGTAATTTTTTTTTCCTCTTAATTTGGAGTCACATCACTTCAAAATTAACATTTGATTCCATGAGACATTCAAGTGTACTTGACATGGAGATTGGTTCTGGTGTTTGTATGGTTAATCTGCTGAGTCGTGACTACTCCTAACTGTCAAATTCTCTCCAAGGATAAATAATTAAAGCTTCTGGAAGAATAAGCACACAGGAAGCAGTGGAGATTGGATGTACGTAGGTGTTGAGGGCATTAATTTTTATCCAATCACTGAATAAAAAGCACATTATTCATGCAACCTTGTCCATTCACTGCTACGTGACCTGCACCACAATAGAAGACTGCAGCATCCAGTGCTGAATTCAAGGCATTCAAGGCAACGAGGAAAGGACTCCAACAGTACTAGCACAGAAGAGCAAAATGCTACACTGTAGGTGTAGTATGCAGCCTTTGGTTAAAGCTTTAGCTCTTATGACTAATGCTAGAGTGACACAAAAATAGTTCTTCTCATAGAACATTTTTCTTTGGGTGCAGTAAAAATAGCAAATATTAGCCTTAAGGTAGAAGGACCTTTTCCGATTCTTTTCAGCACGTATTTTACACATGCCAATGACAACTATCAAATAAAAAATCCAAACTCATAGCAAACAACAAACGAAATAATTCATTAATTGGTGAAGCAAAACAAATGTAATGCCTTGTACTATCTGTGGTACAAAACTTTTGACACAAAATATTTCAATAAAGTGAATACTGAAAGGTGTAAAATCTACAAAACAATTTAGCTGTGAAGCTCAAAAAAAGCCTGTTATAAGTTCCTGAAGGTATTTAAAGCACAAGAACAACTCCCTGTTCCAAAATAGATTCCTCCACCTTCACATTGCTATTCCTGTCCCATGTTAACTCACTACCAATTCTATCTTTGGCATGATGCCTCATATGCCTGTTAACTAACTACTGTGACATGCAATTGTTTATTTGCTTGAATATTTATATACCACATACAAAGGTGACACTCAAACAAGACTCTAGTGAGAAAATCAACCCATAAATGATAAAAATTCAGGTATCTATAAACATAAATTAAAGTCCATGGTTACTGGAAAGCAAGGCACCTGCTAAAAGTGTTCACATCATCTCCCACAACTACCTACTCACTCTGGCATTTTTAAATATCAGATCAGTTACATCATTCTTAGTAGCAGATGTAACAGCTTCATATCTTATATTCAAGCATAGGCACAAAAGATTTTAACTCTCATTTATAATGAAAAAAAATGGTCTTTTAGAAAGGCTTGAAAGCTGCAGAATTCCCTATATGACATAATGAAATAATGACAAATTTGGGTGTTTGAAATGTTATCAGAATAAAAACTCATTTTATTTTTACATAGAAACAGAACTTTACACAGATTTCAAACATACAGGAATGAGGGAAATTAATTAGTTTCTTATCACAAACCAAAAAAGAAACTGAAAAAGAACCAAAGGGGATTTAAAAACTAAAACCCCTGTTATTTAAATATATAATGCAAATTTTAAAAATATATATTATATATATAAAACACTACAGCTGCAGAAAAAGAAATGGATAGATGTGAGAAAAAGAATGAAGGTCCTCACAGTAGGAAAAGAGAATATCATATATAGGCAGCCAAGAAGAAGAAGAAAATGAAAACAGAAGTGTTGATATATATTAATGGCTGTAATAGGACAAATTTAATTTAGAAATAACTGGCAAATTTTAAAATAGCCAAGTCCCCAAGGAAACATATTAAAAAATTTGTTGGAAAAACACGAAGTGTTTTATCCTACTGCCAGACTTAGAGAGTTTGGACAAGCTCTCAGCAGTGAGAATAGTCTTTTCAAAACCATTGCTATCAGACACACTCAGGAGTCAGCACGGAAGTTTGGATAACAGGTGTCCTGGTTTGAAGGACAGGTGTCTACTAAGGAAGGCAGGGGACCTCCCTTGGAATGGAAAAAATGTAAACCCTTTCCCTCCGAATTAT
>VZTR01017707.1:78444-93659 GCA_013400775.1 Chaetops frenatus | reverse complement strand
GATCAAGCCACCGCACTAATCCCATATGCAGCCTTTCATCCCACAAGAAAAGGCACACATCTAAATCCATACTATGCTCGCACATTTCTGCCAGCCCACGGAGAAAGAACTCCATCTCCTGCTTTCAGGCTGGATAATGAGTCTGAGTTCACACTTATTATTTAATTTTCTTTCAATTGCAAACCCACCCCACACATGATAGTAATATATAATAGTAATAACACAGCAGTGTCTTCTGCAGTTTTTCAGTGGGACTCATTTCAGATTTGTTTTGCATTATGTTCATATACAAAATGGCAGACCTGACAACACAAGGTCTCTGAAATCCATTTCTTCTTTAATGAAATGTTTTCTATCTGTCAAGACTCAAACTCCAAGCATAACACTATCTATCCAAAGCAGAGTATTTTTTGTAAGCATGCTGTGTAACATTGAACCAAAAAAATAAAGTGACTTCATCTCAAGCAACAATTAGTTTACCCAATGTCCTGAAACACAACCCCCCCCTTACTCCCATTTTTATTTCTTTCATCTTCCCAAAACAGATTTTTAAGTCCAAAACCAAAGTACATTCTCAAAGCTGTATGTGTTTTATGGCTTCTTCGACNCTTCTTCGAAAAGTACTGTTCCAGATTTATAGCCATACCATACAGCAGTTGCAAACCAAAAGCAGTTACAACATCTAACCCAGTTCTTTCTGTGGAGGCCTGTGGGCCTGACAGGGAGATCAAGCTCTGGAAGACTGGTGATTGGTCTCTCCTGTTGACTTGCTGAAAAAGCAGTTAAATGCCAATCACCTGGCTGCCCACCCACTGTTCTCCCTGTATGGCCAAGTTCGTGTTCCTGCACCCCTACTGGCTGCAGGGCCCATCTGCCACCACTCCCCCAGTTTACCCTACATGGCCCTGTTCCAGCAAATCCCCAGTTCCCTAAGCCCCTGTTGGGCTGTTCCCCTGACCTGCCTATTCTCCCACCTACCCTCTTTGTCTGTTGGTTGAGGCTCTCAGACTCCACCCCTTCCTGTCTGTACTTAACCCTGTTACACTCAGATGCCATGTTCTTTGCCCCTGGAACCCCTTCAGTGTGCGTGAAATGAACTGCCAGTGGAGATCCAAGCAAGGAACCACTCCTGTCTCTGCTGTCTTATTGTACCAGCTAGCAGCATGCACTGCAACAGCGTCCCTCCGCCGTCCAGCTGGAGCTCCTCCACCCTGGAGATGCTAGCAGAAGGTAGTGTCGTGGAGCTGCCCAGGCCGTGCCGCACACACCTTGCTGCACACACCTGCTTGACTTGATTGTAAAGTAATACTCTATTGGAAAGCTGCATATACCAAAGACTTAGCAATGATCTTAATATATCAGTTTATAACATAATTTGTTTCTCTTATGTGAGGTAAATAAACAAGGTAATCTATGAGGAGCCTGAAAGGGGAAGCTCTGACCAGGTTTTTATGAGTAAGGCAACTGTGTATTGCAAATCACAGTTCATTAAAAATGTGTCTGCCATTTCCGCACCTGCTGTCATTTCCACAGAAGATAAATTTATGACATATTTTGGCCAGTCCTTGGTTTGTGACATACAAATGGAGAGTCCAGGATGCATTCTGGCAGGCGCATCCCACGGGCATAGATGTGCACACAGTTCCAC
Source organism: Chaetops frenatus (assembly GCA_013400775.1). Lineage (NCBI taxonomy): Eukaryota > Metazoa > Chordata > Aves > Passeriformes > Picathartidae > Chaetops > Chaetops frenatus. The sequence continues at coordinate 92,011 of VZTR01017707.1, read as the reverse complement.
AGTGCAGATTCAGTTGAAAATGTGAATCAAGTTAGCAGATCCCCACCCCTCCGTCTGTCAAACACTTGCACTGCAATGGTTATGTTACCAAGCACCTCATTCCAGAAGGCATGTGAAGAGACAAATTAACAGTATTTTTTTCTGTCTTCCCAAAGAACTAAGCTAGTGTTTGCCACAGCCTTTAATGTTTCATCTAAAATTAAAATCAACATGGGATTGTTTTTTTTAATAGACAATTCATAAAGTCTGAACTACCAGCAGTATTTAAATATCAGTGCATCATATAACCTCTGTCCTGAGCCTGAAGGGAGAGCCATCAGGGTTCTAGCTCTGTGCTGTACAGCTGGTAGAATGAGTGGGACCAGTGAGTCAAAAGTGGCATTGCTGTGCCAGAAATGCAGGTGATTCCAGCATCACAAAGGGGAGGTTGAGTAGGAAAAATGGTTGGGGGAGAAGGGAAACTGCAATCCCTCTAGCTCCCTCTGTAAGCTGTCAGAAAGTTCTGGCAGGGTTTGAAATTACAGTAAAAGAGCATTGTGGCATATTTTAAAGGTTATGTTCTGTTTCAGTTGGTCTGTTCCAGCTCCCTGTTACTTGGTTTCTCCCTTGACTGTTAAACCTAGACCCTGCCCCTGCAGTTGTCAATCCTTCCCCAGTCACTCCCTATGCCTGGAAAATTCTGTTCCCGTACCCATTATTTGTTTGTTCAAATGTATCCCATCCCCTCAGCACTCCCCTGAAATGTCAATCCCTTTACCCCTCCCTGGAATTCCCCTAAACCATGAAGCCCCACCAGTAATTTTGAATTGTATCCTTCCCCCAGTTCACCTCACTTGTTCCCTGAGGTGTCACTCCTGATGTAACTCCTCCCGTGCTCTAGCCTTATTGGATCCATGATTGTACCCTCTCCTGAGATCCTTGCCCTTTATAAACCCATGTACCCCGAGATCCCCACCTCTTGGTCCTCAGACCCTGGAAGGATTAATATCTGTTGGAACATGAGCTAGGTTCTTTTGCCTCTGCCTGCACTACTTCACCATTCAGTCTCTACGAGCTGATGTGGTTTGCTAGCTGCTGCCTGTGTGGGAACGAGAGGACGTCTGCTCTCAGCACAGCTTAGGCACCTGGTCAGCCTAAGCAGTGTGAGCAAGAGGAGATATTACAGGCATGACAGTTCTAAAGTGCAGCTGAAAAAGCTTAGTGTCAGGGTGTCAAAAGTGAGGGAGACAAACTCCCAAGCAGTGATTTCAGCAATCTTTATTAGAAAACAGCCTGGCATGGGGGCTCGGGGGTGCCTATGCCACTGCTGCTCCAGCTGCGCCAAGGAGGGTGGTGATCAGTGCCAGACTCCGTCAGTGGTCCAGAACTGGGCCTTCTTCCATGACGGGAGCACCTCAAAGTCTCGACAGTTCAAAGATGACAAAGACCAGGAAGGCCCCGAGCGGGGCCAGAACCCACCTTTTTATACAGTTCATGGCTCTGACTGGTGCTCTTCTTGTTCCTCTTAATGATTGGTGCTTTTGAGGATTCAAATTCTATGCTTCTGATCGGCTCAGATGCCACAGGTCCTTCACACACCTCCATGATGTAATACAGTGGAAAGTTCTCAATGGCTCACTGTTCTAGGGGTTAGTCTATTATTTAATTCTCAGGCAGCAGAGCAGTGGCGGTGGGTTTGATTGGTGAAAGGGGATTATCAATACAGGGGATTACACTGAACTACAACACATACAACTGCTAACTTCTTAACATGAACATGAGTAACTTCTTAAGGCAAACTTCAGGTCATACATTCATAACAAGGGAAAAGCAAGTACCAATAGCTCCCTAAGGGAGGGAGTGCTGGGAGTCCTGTGTGGTGACATAGACAGTAGGTTTAGGGTCCTGGGCCAGGCACAGCTATGCCTGTGACACAGAGGGAACTGCAGCTCAGGCCAGTCCAAGCTTAAAGCAGTTCCTGCAAGCTAGGCTTGACCCCAGGACATTCTCCTCATGGTGCTGCCTGGAAGCCTCTTCCCACCACTGTCACCAGGGGGAGGGGATCACCAGCAGCTGCACTGACTCAGCCACCACAGTAAAGTCTTCCCAAAGGGAGGTCTATTCCCACAACTCACAGACCACTATGAAAACACCAGAAAACACCACAGTATACAAGAATGGTTTCCAAATCTGCAGTCAGTCTGATAAAAAGATTATGCCCCAAAACACAAGTTTTAAAAAATTATTTTCAAAAAACCAGTAGCCCTGAGGGCTAATATTTTGAGCCTCCATGCCTCCCGAACAGCGATGATAGGTTCCTGGGAGGAGCACCAAGGTGCAGGAGCTGCACTACCACACCACATCAGCAGAAGCTTGCAGTTTGGTGTGCTCCAGCATGAGGGAAAGCTCACTACATGCATTTAATCTTCAACAGTGGAATAAGATGTGGAAGTACTTGAAAAATATTATGAAATAAAACATATGCTGACATTCTATTGTTCACTTACGTCTTAGTCTAAAATTTGCTGAGGTGGCTAAAGACTTCACTGATTCCAGTCAAGCTCATACGAATAGTTAAGAGGTGGGAAGGGAAAAATCCCATTTTTAGCACATCTGCAAGATGGCAAAACAGGACCTGACTCAGTATCCATGACAACACTGCTAATATTCTGCTAAAAACACAAAACGACATTAAGTTTTAATATCTGTAAAGCAAGATGAATCAGTTTGCTTGTGTTCCTCTTCTGTGGATTTGCTGAACTTTTTCTCTTTTTAAAAAAAGGTAAGCCTGTAAATGCATGCATGTAATGATCTAATATTCAAGTATGGCCAAGGAAGACTTCAGTCAAGGATATTCTTAGGAAAACTAATAGTTCAGGGCAGAGGTAATATGTTCATTACATAAAGGGATATGGCTGTTAAAACAGGAAAACATTTCAAAGTGAGCATATTTCCAATATATGCCATTTTAAGAGGTGAAGTTATCTGAAAATGGCTAATTTGGTATCCAATTTGTAAGATGGCCCCATGAACACATGTCCTGGATGAAATGCAGAGGTGAATTTGATGAGTACTTTTAGTCTGAGAAGGAGGAAAAACAGATTCTGACAAAACATATTTCCAGGTAGAGTCTTTTTCCCATCTATGTTATACCTGTTAAATTATTTTCTGTATAGATACTGCATGAGAATGTATAATGGAGTTTACCTAATGGATATTTTTCTTTACATAAATGATTAAAAAGCTGATGGAAAGTGGAAAGAAAATTTAAGTTGAGCATTAAAAAACTAAAATTATGTATACTTAATTGCAAATTATAAAAGATCTTCACCTGCCAAGACAAAATCAAAATTGTTTGTATTCCCTGCAATAGATGACTTTTTAATATCTAAAATAAAAGAAAAGGGGAATCACCAGGAACACTCTAAAGTGGAGACATACAAGCAGGGAATAAAAACAAGTAGCATTAGCTTGCAAAATGCAGGATCCAAACTCACGGGAAAGAATTCAAATAACTACTCAGTGCAAGGCTAACATTTTAAAATAGGCTGAGCAGAAAATGACCATCGGAGGACAACAATTTAGATGAGTTTCCTTAAAGCAACAGCCTGACTGAAGTTCTGGTATAACATATTCTTACAGGAACAGAAAGAAAAAGGTAACCACAAATGACTGGCAAAATCACTTCAGGAACAGTGTATTTCATAGAGCACATGTATATCCCATAGAACAGTGATAAGTACTGCTGTGAACTAAAGGAAGATGCTCATAATCAGTATAAACTTTTTAGCTCCATTCCCTGTACCAGTGATAGGACAATACGCTACATATTCAAGAAGGATATGTAAAACCCTAAAGGACAAAGGAAAGATTCAGGCTGGGGAAAACACAAAAATATTAGCGTATGTAAGCCGAATTAATTGCTCCCAAAGTGTCTGAAAACTAAGTTCTGTTTAACTCCAATTAAATAATGGTGTGATTCAAAATGCCAGGAGAAACCGACCAATTAAATGCACTGCATTTGATCCCAGTTCTATAGTCGTCCAAAAGCACCACAGCCCTAGGCCTGACTCATCACTGAAGCTTTGGTGCCACATATGGAACAGAGAAAGGAAAGGAAAATCTGTCACAAATGTAGGTGGCTCCTCAAAATGGGGAAACCCTGCTGTCTGACAGGAAGACATTTTACATTTTTTATGGTAGGGGGTGGGAACTCTGGTCCTTTATGTTCATTTTATGACATTTAGATCCTCCTGCCTTCCAAACCTTTGTAAATGTTCCCACACTGTGACACAGGTAATGAGCACAAGAATTGCTATCCTTTGAGATTAAAATGTAGGTGTTCCCTGCCCATTAACTTCAAAAATTCTGTTATTATCCAGTCTTCTTCAAACGGGAGCACACTAATTAATACTGCCTTAACCAAGACCCACAAAAACTGGCTTTGAAAGATAAGCTTGTCATTTACCATAAGATTAGTGAGCCCTCCAGTGGCTATTTTAAACCTTAAAATGTAAAAATAACCATAAGAGAAAATATTTATATTTATGTGATTTACTCAGATTACATTTGATTTCATTTGTATTCTGTCATCTTTTACTACTTTAACTAAACAACACTTTAAGCAACTTTTATAATACGTGCAAACAGATGTATTTTCAGCTCACATACACTTTCTCTCACTCTTGAGTATGTACAAAATCTATAAGTGATACATTTTAAAAATTTAAGTAATTTCACAGAAGTCAATGAGCAATATTTATATAAGGGGGGATGGGGAAATATCGATGCATTAGGCTCAGAATCAAAATCTTAGCCTATAATCCTGTAAGATATAAACACTATCTCTTGAAACTACAAACATCTGAGACAATTAATAAATATTCACAGGCTTTTGCAATGCAAAACCCAGCATGTGGCAGACTTAACACAAATAAAAAATGCCTCTTCTCATAAAGGAGCTTGTTCTGCCATGGAACTCCTTGCAAGAAGATACTGTGGAGAGAAGACATTTGGCCCAAAGATGACCTGAAAATTCATGAAGCAAAAATGCATATGGGCAAAGAAATCCCTCATCAGAATCTAGACTAAAATGGGAATGTGTCATCACAATACTCTTCCAACTCTTAAGCTTTTCCATTACAGAAGGCAACCACTAGAGAAAGCTGCAAAGATAAGTTTGGCTAAAAGGGGCTAGCACTGATATATTTAAGTTTAAATGAAACCTTACTCGAAGTATTTAAATACTGTATGAAAAATAGCCAGTAATTGAAGAACTCTCCACTACAGACTTTTTGCCCTTGATCCTCTTTAAGACATTGTCATGTTGCTCAGCCTCCAGGAAAAATCTGAGCAGGACTGTGCCTCACTTGACAAAATCTTCTTCTGCTTGATTCTTCAGTTTTTATACAGTATCATCCTGAATTCGTCATAGGAACATTGGTTGCTATGGAAATCATCTACAAAATTCTGCATTATTGATTTTGTTTAACATGGGAATTGAATCATAGAACCATTAAGTTTGGAAAAGACCTTCAAGATCATTGAGTCTGACCTTTGACAGAAGTTGATGTTGTCAACTAAGCCACAGAACAAAGTGCCATGTTCAGTTGTTTCTCCAACGGCTCCAGGGTTGGTGACTTTACCACCTCCCTCGGCAGCCCATTCCAATGGCTCATCCACCCTTTCCATGAAGAAATTCTTACTGATGTCCAACCTGAACCTCATCTGAGCCTATATCTTCTTGTCCTGTCACTGCTTGCCTGGGAGAAGAGGCTGATCCCGAGCTGGCCACACCCTATCCGTCAGGCAGTTCTAGAGAAGGGTAAGGCCTCCCTTGAGCCTCCAGGACAAACAATCCCAGCTCCCTCAGCTGCTCCTCACAGGACGTGTGCTCCAGACCCTTCACGAGCTCCACTGCCCTTTTCTGGACACACTCAGAAAGGACCTCAGTGTCCTTCTTGTAGTGAGGGGCCCAGAAGTGAACACACAACTCAAGGTGTGGCCTCACCCATGCTGAGTACAGGGGGACAATCACTGCCCTGCTCCTGCTGTCCACACTACTGCTGATACAGGCCAGGATGCCATCGGCCTTCTTGGCCACCTGGGCACATCTGGCTCCTGTTCAGATGCTGTCGACCAGCACTCACACATCCTTTTCCACTGAACTCCCTTCCAGCCACTCTGACCCCAGCCAGCAGCGCTTCCTGGAGCTGTGACACAAGGACCCATCACTTCACTTCGTCAAACCTCATGGAATTGGCCTCTGCCCATCAATCCAGCCTATCCAGAACCTTCTGTGAGCCTTCCTACCCTCCAGATCAACTCTCCTGCCCACTTCAGTGTTACCTACAAACTTACAGCGGGTGCATTCAATCCCCTCATCCAGATCACTGACAAAGATGTTAAACAGGAGAGGCACCAATGCTGAGACCTGGGGCACCCCACTAGTGACGGGCCACCAACTGGGTGTAACTCCATTCACCATCACTCTCTGTGTCCAGTCTTTGCTTTAACTCATCAAACAGAGCCCGTGTCCAAGCCATGGGCTACCAGCTTCTCCAGAAGAATGCTCTGGGAGACAGTCTCAAAGGCTTTGCTGAAGTCAAGGTAGAGAGCATCCCCAGTATTTCCCTCATCCACTAGGCAGGCCTCCGGGTCATAAAAGGATATGAGGTTGGTCGAGCAGGACCTGCCTTTCCTAAACCCACACTGGGTGGGCCCAGTCCCCTGGTTGTCCTCTATATGTTGTGTGATGGCACTCAAGGTAATCTGTTTCATAATCTTCCCAGGCCTGTATTCCCTGGATACTGCTTCCAGCCCCTCCTGTAGATGGACATCACACTGGCCAACTTCCAGTTGTGTGGGGCCTCCCTGGTTAACCAGGACTGATGACACAAGATGGAGAGTTGCTTGGTGAGCTCTTCCTTTGCACCCTCAGCACTCTTGGGCGCATCCCATCCAGTCCCACACACCTGTGATTGTCCAAGCAGCACAGCAGGTCATTCACTACTTCCTCCTGGATTGCAGGGGGTCTGTCCTGCTCCACATCCCTGACTACCAGCTCAGGGGACTGGCTGCCCTGGGCTTTCTGTTAATAACTGAGGCAAAGAGGGCATCAAGCAACCCAGCCTTTTCTTCATCCTTGGTGACAATTTTTCCCCCCACATCCAATAAATGATGAAGGTTTTACTTGGGCCTCTTTTAGTTTTTAATGTATTTATACAAACAGTTTTTATTATCTTTCACAGCACTGGCCAGAATGAGTTTTAGCTGAGCTTTTGCCTTTCTAATTTTCTCTCTACATGACCTAATAACATCATTGTAATTTGCCTAAGTTGCCTGCCCCATCTTCCAAAGGTCATAAAATCTCTTTTATCCCATGAGTTCCAGTGAAAGTTTCTTCTTCAGTTAGGCTGCTCTTCTCTGCCAGCAAATAGGTGTGGCCTGCTCCTGAGCCTTAAAGATCTCCTTCCTAAAGCATGTCCATCCTTCTTGAACCCCTTTGTTTTTAAGGGCAGTTTCCTGAGAGACTCTGTGAACCAGTGTCCGGAATAGGTCAAAGTCTGCCCTCAGGAAACCCAGGGTAGAGCTTCTGGTGACCCCTTTCCTTACTTCACCAAGAACAGAGAAATTCTATCATTCCATGGTCACTGTGCCCAAGATGGCCTCTGACCACCACATCTCCCACGGGCCTTCCCTGTTCGTGAGCAGCAGGTCTGGCAGGGCAGGCCCTGGTGGGCTCCCTTACCAGCTGTGTCTGGAAGTTACCTTCCACACTCTCCAGGAACCTCCCAGACTGTCTCCTCTCCACTGTGTTGAGTTTCCAGCAGACATTTGGCAGGTTAAAGTCTCCCACAAGAGCAAGGACTAGTGATGATGATACATCCACTGATAGAATATTTCACTTCATCCTGGCTGGGTGGTCTGTGACAGACTCCCAGCAGGATCTCTGCCTTGTTGGCCACCCCTCTGATTGTCACCCACAGGCACTCAGCCTCATCCCCACTGTCCCTGAGCTCCGTACAGTCAAAACCCTCCCCAATGGACAGAGCCACCCCACCGCCTCTCCTTCCTCACCTCTCCCTTCTGGAGAGCTTGTGGCCATGCACTGCAGCACTCCAGTGATCCCACCACAATTCCATGGTGATAACTACGTGACAGCTTCCTGCTGCCAGTGGCTTCCATTGTTTGTTACCCGTGCTGGGTGCACTGGGGCAGGTGCACTTCAGCTGGGCTGCCAATGTCACCCCCAACACTGGCCTGTCACCCCAGGCTCATCAGTGTCACTTTTCAGATCTAAACTGTAGTCTTTTGAGTATGTTCTGATCACTACTTCCACAAGAAGATCTATAAAAACAGAATGAGAGAATTAAATCTTAATGAAATTACACAGATCAACACTAGCCTCCAAACTCTGCAAGGATCTGAACGGATCACAGACATTATGTATTTCTATACTCATCCTGCAAGCTGGGCAATTCTATGACTTGGGAATAATTTATTCAAGAATGTATTCAAGAACACCTTCAAAATGCAATTCTTGAACCAGCATAAGTACTGCATGGAGCATGCATCAAAATTGGCTCTATTTTTCAAGTGAGTTTACCCTCTCTCAGAGGGCAATCCTCAGCAATTCAATTGGATTATTTTCAACACTTACATTATTTTATTCACAGTCAGCTAGACCATCAAAACATAGCATCATTCTTTAGTCTCTCCACAATTTTGTGCAAACCAAAACAAAACAAAAATAATCCATCTTCTGCATTTACTAAGGAGATGCTAATTAGCACACAAACAATTCAACACTTATGATAAAGTCCTTCAAATTAAGTAAGGGAGTAAATTCAAATTTAACTGTCTAAATTGAGGTAAATTCTGAAGATCAACCCTCAGAGACAAATACTTTTAATATCACACATACAAGCAGCCTGACAGTGCTTTGGGGACTACTAGTGTTGTGGAATACTAGGCAAACACCATATAAAGCCATCAAATAAAATCAGCAAATAGAAAGTTACCTTACTGAATAGAAGAATTAAGTAAGACTGCTTTTCTACTGGCTTATGTAGCTTTACAGTCTCAGAAGGCATGTACACCAAATGCTGAAAGCTTTTACCCCTAAAGCATTTAAGCAAAGCCTTTTTCCCCATGTAGATTCTCTATCTAATAAGATGCAAGTTTAACTGCAACATCATCCCCCATCAGAGTTCTTCCACTCTATTTGTCTGCCTGTTATCATGAAACCTGCAATAATTTATCAGCATTTGTCTTAAGTTTGAGCCAATAGGTTAAAAAACTAGCTGAGGATCAAAACTGATCAGAAGCACAATTGTGTAAGCCTTGCTTCCATAAAGAACATTGAAAATATAAAACCACAGATAACAGTTCATCAATATGTGCTATGAATGTGATTCACATTCAAATTACTCAAAAGTTACTAACTGTGTACATGATTATGACTCACAAAGACAGTACAAAAGGTTCCTTGATTCTGATCTTGCTGTTCTATTCAGAAAAATACATTCAAGCATCTGACATTAGTGTTTTATAAGGACATGTTTGAAAACGGAAGCAGAGTAAAAGGACATATAACTTATTTTTAAAAAATGTCTCACAGAACTGAACAGGAAAAGCTGCACAGAGACTTTTAATCAGAGACTGCTATGCACAACACAGATGGGAAATTTTGCATCTCCCTTTCTGACAAAAAGCACAGCAAATATTTTCATGTACCATAACTTAAATTCTGAACTCTGTACATGCAATAGTTAAGGTGCACATGGGCCCTTCATTTTAACAGTTTTATTTATCTTAGCCCACATATCTCTATGGTTGGCCTTAGTCACAAGCAAGGAGGTTACACAGAGGATTTAAATCTGCCCCTGTCTAGATACACAAAATCATCCCCCACAATAATGTTCATAGTCCATCTTTAGTTCTGAAGAGCCTCTATGCTGACTACAATCATGCTGTTCTCATACAGAGTGCAAAATACCGTGGCTTGATTTTATATGTGCTTGCATTACAGCTACAGGAGACACAGAGGGAAGCTCAAGAATATTCTCTGTGTTCTGCCATTTTATCTTGTGTTTCAACAGCAACTTAATCACAGCTGCTGCCCTAATCAGACACCTCTCTAAGCAGGAACTTTCATTCCCATTGCACAGCTCGCTCACATTTCTTCTAACAGACCTATACCCTGACAGCTATGTGGAATATTTTTCAGTCTGTGCTATGGCAAACTTCTTTGATAAATGCCTTATTACATGCTTTCAACATGCTGAGGCAAAAGTGTATAATAAAGCTGGTCAGCAGCTTTTCTCTTTAATAAATACGGGTATTTGTGGTTTCACTCACTTCTGACCTGGTTCAGAAGCTTTGGAGTGAGGATTCAATTCACCACTTGATAATCTTAATTCCAGAAACTAACTTCTTTAAATATGAAAACATGACTAAAAGGTCACTCTAGAGCACTGGAGAGAAAAAAAATTACTTTTGTTCTGCATTCATTATTTGCAAAAGCTACAGTGGGAAAGCATAACTAACACAAGCATAGAAAGCAAGTCTCAAAGAAACCACTGATCCAAAGATCAGTGATCTCAAAGAAACCACCTAAAACATCACTGCAGAAAGCATTTTTTTCTGAAATGTTCTAAGACATTTAAATTATGTACTGGTAGGAAACGTTTCCTAAGGTCTGGCACAAAGCTGCCTTGACAAAGTTCAAGCGTTTTTGTTCTCTCCACACTGTACAGAACAGTTTATTTCCTTTTTTGCAATGTGACTGACACAGTCTTTGTGAGTAACAGTATCCTGAAGACAGTGATGAAGAGCCCTGTTTCCCACAGTACCACACAGTGTGGCTGAGGCTGGACCTCTGGAGGTCATGTGGTCTGACATCCCTGCCTAGAATCATGTCCGGATGGCTTTGGAAGGTCTCCAAAGTTGGAGACTCCAGCAGCTCTCTGCCAATGCCCCATTTGCCTCACAGTTAAAAAGCTTTCCTTATGTTCATGAGGAGCATCCCATCTCTCAGTTTGCTAGGTTCAGTGGGTTTCAGCCCACTTGCCTGTTTTGTCACCAGGAACCACTGCAATGGGCCTGGTTCTGATCTTTTTGCACCCTGCCTTCACGTTTTCACAAAGAAGTTTTCATCTTTGCAGCCCTTCATCGAGCTCCCTCTAGCAGCTCCATCTTTCTCTTGCACTGGAGAGCCCAAAGCTGGGCCCCAGTAGAGGCCTCAGTTGTGCTGAATGGAGGAGCAAGATCACCTCCCTCAACCTGCTGGCAACACTTATCCTACTGCAGCTCACAGCACTGCTAGCCATCCTTACTGCAAGGACACAGTGCTGGGTCACAGTCAGCTCAGTGCTCATCGGCATTCCCAAGTTCTTTTCTGAAAAACACATTTCCAGCTGGGGAGTTCCCACCATGTACTGGTGCCTGTGGTTGTTCCTCCTCAGGTGCAGGACTTTGCTCTTCACCTTGTTCCATTTGTTCCCCTCAGCTTCATGAAGGTCCTCTCAGCCTATTTCTGCAGTTCCTTGACCTGGCAGCACAACCCTGTGGTTTCTCAGTTACTCCTCCCAGCTAGGTGTCACCTGCAAACTTGCCAGGGATGCACTCTGCCCCACTGTTCAGGTCATTAATGAAGATGTTAAAAATGCTCAGGCTCAATTTTGACCCCTGGGACACACCTCTACTTATTGGTCTCCAGCTGGCCTTGTGTCGCATGTCACCATCCCCTGCGCTTGGCCATTCACCTGAGGCCATTGTCTGCACACCCAGTCCATACATCAACTGCTTCTCTTTGAAGGTATTACCTGGAGCCAAAAGCCTTGCTTAAGTCAACAAAAAATTACTGCTCTCTGCTTGGCTCTTTAACAAGTTGATCAAGATCATGATGTCCCCTTTCACTTCTGAATTAACTCAAAGGAGAAAGGCTTACACATAGCCTTACATAAAGGTCAAATTTCTCTCATGTTCAGTATGTATGAGATAAGCAGAAAGCTTACAAGAGAAGACACAGAAAGAAATTGTCTTTCATCCAGTAGAACCCATCAGGGTGGTTTAATCTTTTTCCCCATTATTACACAATGACATTCCCAACAGAAATCACTGTGTACATTCTGCCTCAAGTATTTAAAAATAACAGCTGTGCTGCCTGAAATTAAGCTTAAAAACTCCAAACCTCTCTATTTTGAATAATCTGACCAAAAATTTAGAAAACTTACAGGTGGTTTGTACTTTCACAATTATACTGGAATATATATTCCTTTGTTACATGAAATTCAAATATTTCACTACACCAGTTCAAAAACACGGACTTCATTTTGCCGGTAAATGACCTGTGCCCAAAAAAGCTCTAATAATGCAGTACAATTAAGAGAAAATTATTACTGCTAGATTATAAGCACTCCTTTTAATGGTTGCATGGTGTGAGACTGGCTTAAACTTTATTGTTTGAGACAAGCTGCAGTGCCAGTAGAAACAATGCTACTGAAAAAATCATCCCTATTACCCACGCATGTATATCAGCAGTCATGCATCACATGGCTTCGGTTGTTTTTTTCCTCCATCAGAACTGTTTTCAGACAGATGTATTACATAACCACAGGCAGTACCCACGTTTCTGGCAGCAACAAGGAAGCAGAAACTTCTTGGAAGACTTAACTCCTTTTTTTTGCAGAGGCCCAGCAAGGAGCGGAGAGAGGAGCACACCACAGGCAGGGGGCATGGAGCCTGGGGGGAAATCTAGGTTTGACTTCTAAGAAACCCTTTACTGCAAGGGCGCAAAGCACTGAACAGGCTGCCTGGGGAGGCTGTAGATGCTCCATCCCGGGGCGGGCATGTTCAGGGGCAGTCTGGATGGGGCTGAGCAACCTGATCGGGTGAAAAGTGTCCCCATCCACGGTGTGTGGTTGGAACTGCATAATCTTTTAAGGCCCCTTCCACCCATCCTATGGTTCTAAGATTCTGTGAAAGCAACCGTGAGATCGCTCTTTCTGGCCACGTTCCCACCGTGCTTATCTCATCCCACAGGGCAGAAATAGCACGTTTATCTGGGGAGCTGCAGCGCCTCTTAGCAAGCCCTGGCGGCCTGCTACGCACGTATTCCCAGGGACGCATTCCATGTTTTGTTTCGTTGGGTAAAGATGCCTGTGAACTGAAATCCGCAGCTCCACTCTGCTCTGGGCACGCCTGCATCCCTCGTTTTCTCTCTTTTCACCCTGAGCAAGTACGACCGACTGTGCGGCCACTCCTGAGAGCCGCACGCCGGGACACCACGGGCTTACACCCGGCAGCCAGAGGACAGCACAGTTCTAAAGTGAACACAACGCTTTGTTAAAAAGGACGGAGGTGTCTCCCTCTCTCGCTACCCTGAAAGAAGCAGACAGCGGGGACCGAGCAAAGCAAGGCCGGGCAGCGCAGGGCAGGGCAGGGCCGGGCGCGGCCGGGCAGCGCAGAGCGGTGGCGGTGAGGGCCAAGCCCAGCTGCGCACGCACGGGCTGCGCACAGCACCCGCGCCCTCCCCCGGCCGCCTCTGGCCAATCAGGGCCGCCCGCGCCCCTTCCCCCGCCAG
>VZTR01017707.1:66999-78381 GCA_013400775.1 Chaetops frenatus | reverse complement strand
GAGGCGTCCGTGAGGGGGGAGACAGAGGTATCTGCCCGTGGCGCTGCTCCAGCCTGTCCTGCCGCCCGCCATGGCCCACAAGCAGATCTACTATTCCGATAAGTACTTTGACGAGCAGTACGAGTACCGGTAAGAGGCTGTAGGAAGAGCGCGGGAAGGCCAGCAGGAGGGATTAGGAAGAGCCTTTCCGTAGGAGCGCGGCTCGGCCAGGCGCTTCGGCGGCGGTGTGCGGGCTGCTCACAGGGAATAAGGAGGCTCCGCTGGGGGAATGGGGCCAGAGAGGACGGGCTGTGCCGAACCTCCCCATGGGGGGTTTCCACGTGGCTTTGGACTGGCTGGAAGAAGGGGGTGGGTGGCTGAATGCTATTCTCGGTTGGCCCAGATTGCTCGGTGAGCGGCCAACACAAGCCCTGGCCAGGGTGATGGCGGAGGGGCGGTACCCACCGCGCTAACTCCAGGGAGGGGTCGTGGCAGAGCCCGGGACAAGGGACAAGCCCCTGCCGACGGGGGACTGTTGAACTTTAATTCCTCTAGGCTTACTTGAAAGTGATCTTACAAGTACTTCAGAAGTCCGAAGTTCTTATTTTTCAAGTAGCTGTTATAGCAGCCTGTTGCAAGAGCGCATGCTTTTCTGAGCGCACTGTCACTGGAGTCTGCAGAGGTCTAAATCTCTTCCAGAAGACAGTTTGGCTCCCAGTATGCGGTTGCTTTACAGTTGTAACGTTTAATAGTCGTAGGACCAGAGAATTCTGGGACGGATTTCATAATCAAATTCATGCCAAGTACTCACAAGAGTCAGTACTTTTGTCTTCTCTACGGGGAAAGGTTATGACTATTCATAACCTGCTTACTGTCTTTCACTGCAAATTTGTTCCGATTTTCTAGTGTACAGTATGTTGTGTGTGTCTTTAATAATTAAACCTCTACAGACATGTGATGCTGCCACGAGAACTTTCAAAACAAGTGCCAAAATCTCATCTGATGTCTGAAGAAGAGTGGAGACGACTTGGTGTTCAGCAGAGTCTTGGCTGGGTTCACTATATGATCCATGAGCCAGGTAAGCACATCTGAACAGAATTAGACAAACAAAAAAGTCAAATATCAACTGCCTGGTGCTCAGCTGAAGTATGTGAAGTGTAACTCCTACTGTGGAATCCATTTAGAATTCACTACTGAATGTTTAGACTCTTTACTTGCTATTTTAGGCCTTTGCCTAAACAAAGGTGGTGTAGTTTTTATTTTCAACCTTCACATCCTGCTTTCAGACTTGCAGAATGCCAGTCTTGTCCTAGATGTGTATGGTTTATCTGTAGACAAAAAATAACAGACTGGAAAGTGTTCCTGCCTCTGCCCATAGAAACGGGCTTTTTGTGATTTCTTAAATAACGTGAGTATCCTGTAACTGAACCAAAGTTAGTGTAGCAGCACATCTTTAAATCGTAAAGCTGACACACCTAGTTTTTTGTACAGCAACTTAATACATGCTCACATAGACAAGGTCCTGTATTAATCTTCTAAAAATTCTAGAGGGTAGTTTCAACACTAGCTGTAGAGCCTCCTGAAAAATCAGTATTTCAGTTAATGGGGTGCAATGCCCTAAAACTTTTGCTACCTAGGATGTTGGTATTGTGGGTGCAGCCATTCTAGGTAACTTACCATTCACAAGCCTGACTGAAAAGTAACAGGCTATTGATGAATTGCAGCAGCATGAAGTTCCAAGTTTCTGAAGAACCAGGTGAAGAAGTTAGCACAGCCTTCCAGTGCTTCCCTTATTTGGGTAACTTTGATATTTTAGACTTTCCTAGAGGCATTTAGAATTAAAAAAATCGGTAATAATGTAAGCTGGCTGTATTAACCAAGTGGATTTTGTTGGTGGTTGGTATGTGCCTAACAGACAATATCAGCAGTTTGGTAGTCTAAGTTACAGTATAACAGTGTTTATCAAATAGCCTAATGTAAAGAGACATTATAAAATATATTTTCCCAATACTTCCCTCCTGTAAGTATCTTAAGTTTATGATCCTGCCAGCATTGGATATAAAAATAAAAACTTGACTGTTGTAAGGGTACTGCAAACTTGATCTGTTAATATTACATGTGGGGCCATACTTAGGCTTCCTTAATTGCTTATTTGAAACTAAGCTGCAACTATAGTTCAAAGTTAAAGAAATCCCTTTAATCAAGACATGGACAAACTGACACTTTGTTCAATTTTATTTCTGCAGAACCGCATATTCTGCTCTTCAGAAGACCTCTTCCAAAGGATGAGCAGAAATAAGCCATCATGTCTTGAATCTTCTGGAATTATGTATATGAGTGTATATATGTTGGTAGTATTCAGTGAATACTTTGAATTTACAAAACATACATCCATACCTGTGCATGAGCTGTATTATTCACAGCAACAAAGCTCAGTCAAATGCAATTCCAAGTAGGCTGCTATGATGTTCAAAGAGTGATGACTTTAATGTAAGTGCGTCTCTGACTTAAATTTTATTGATGTTTGTGTTGCATGATCTGATTAGCTCATCACTTGTTAGTGTTCTGTAACTTTTGCACTCTTATTTTCTGCTGTAGTTTAGTATGTTCGAATCCAATAGTTCAACTGTTTAGTTGTAAGGAGACGTAAGAAATAAAGTATTTTCAATGTTTTATGAAACCCAAGTGTCTGGAGTTGTAATTTACTGGACAGGATATTCACTGTCTAACATTTTTCAAGAGTATCTACTTCAAAAAAACAAAAATGATTTGGTGAACCTATTCAATGATTACTCGGTATAAACTTAGGGTTCAGTAGTATTTCAAAGAGCTTTTTATGCTTCTTTGTTTAACGTTGCCAATACCAGTTAATTTTCTATCACAAGATTTCCACTGGGGTTTTAGCCTGCTCATCCTGTCTCGCATCCAAATTGTCACTGTGGCGTCTTGGGACTCTGTAGTAGTAGCCATACAGCCAGACTTCTTAAAGAAGGTATATTCAGTATATTTGAATAACTCTTAAGAGTAATGGGTTCATTTCAAAAGTGAGTTGCATTACAGGCCAACAAAAGCAGGTTGAAGAATGTGCTCTGCCTGTGTCATGTGTGCTCTCACGGAGACAGACGAGAAAATTAACATGGAAAGTTTGGTGAGGAAAAAAACCTTGTAGTCTTTCCTCCAAAAGGTGCCAGAGATGTCTGTCTCAAGTGCTGGTCAGTACCAGGCCTGGCTAGAGCAGGCCTGTCCAGGTCTGAAGCCAGCACCTTCGCTATGAATCTTTCTGAGCTCTGCTTAAGCCATCCTTTTCCCCCGAAGGTGACCACCGGCGTCCTGNGGCGGCGGCAGCACCTGCAGTACCCTGCCCCTCCCCGCCTCTTCCCGGGCTGGAGTCGCTCTCTACGAGCCTCCTGGGACGGGAGCCGCGGGCGAAGCGCCGCGAGCCGCGCCGAGCTGCCGCTCCCCGCCCCGCGGGCCTCTCACCAGCTCGTGCCGAGCGCTCCGGCTGCCCATACACTTGCGCGGGCAGGGTGACTCCCACCGCGCCTTGGATCAGTTTTTGGCTCAGGATGGGGGGGAAGAGTCATTCTGGAAGGTCAAAACCGTGGGGGAGGGGTCGCTCACGTTGGAGCACAGCGAGTCGCTTCCCACCGCTTAGGATAGGGAACTCCAGACATTACTTCCAGTGAGCTCAAGTGCGGAAACCTCAGAGTGAAGGGCCGGCTGCGAGGACAGGTAGACATCCCAGGCTTTCTAAGGCTGGGTGCCCAGATTCTGACCAATAGCAGTAGTGTTGCCTACGTAGATCAATCACCTGGTCAGGTTCGGGGGTCTTAGTGATCAGGCACGGTTGCTTCCTGCGTGTTTTGATGACATGGCAGTAATTACTTCCGAGTCTCATTTCATTGTCCTTCCATATATATATATATCCATTTTAAGTCGATGGTAATTCAGAACAAATGGAAAACTTGGGTTAATAAACTTGTGTTGTGCTAGAAACAAGAAGGCTATAAAATTCGGACAGACTACCTTAAAATACAGATGTGCACAAAGTCATTATTGTTGCATACTTTCAGAGTTTGATTAACAGTAATGCTAGTATATTTATGAATTTTAGCTTGTACTGTTCAAATATGAAATAAGAGTTTGTATATTTGCATTTACTGCATCTTGTTTTCAGCATCTGTCCTTTACATAACTGACCTTTGTGAGTGTTTCTTGATAAATAAGGGTATTAAATGACTTTCCAGAACAGTTAGATATTTCTTTGAATTCTTAATGTTTGTTTTCACTTTATTTTTCCATTTCCTTTTGGTGAGCTTTGTTGTTTTGCATGTTTTGTTAGAGCAAACTAACACTTTCCAGTGACAGTTAAGCTCACAAGATTGAGTATTTTTCACTTAATAACATTAATCTCCAAATGCATGTAGCCAAAAATCGTTTTGTTTCTCAGGGCATCAAGTTGTCAGCAGAGGTCAAACCATTTGTTCCAAAACATGCGGCGGTAACTGTGGCATGGTCAGAACCCTCAGAAGCATGTGTCTTTCCTAGGTACTTAACTACATGCTACCCATTTGTTCAGGAACCATCTTTGGAAAAGTATGTATATTTTCTGAATCTTATTTCTTGGGGGATTTTAACCTTCTGGTTTTGAACATCGAGTACTCTTACAAAGTCAAGGTTCAAATATATTATTAGTCCAACTGTAGAAATGCTTCTGCATTATCTTCTTGATTTAGTTTTTTACATTTGTGTTCTCTGGGCATATACTGGGTGCTTTGTCTTTTGCTCACAAGGGTCCGTATTGTTACAGAGCATTAAGGAGAATTTGGTGGTCTGTAAAATATTTAATGTATGGGGCCACTTCTGGATCTCTTCTCCACAGCCTGTGCATTTTCAGAAGGGTAGTTTTGCTAAAAATGCTACAGGTTTCTGGAAGTCTTTGAGGTTTTCTATTAGAGCCCAGGAATGGTTTTTGTGGTAGACTTATAAAGGTATTTTTTAAGCCAGAGCAAACTAGAAAAAAGTGTATGTATTAGAGTAGGAAATAACTGGATCTTGTTCGAATCTGATGTTGTTACATAGCTCTCTCATTGTTTCTCGGGACTCTAAGCATTGGATTGATTATACAATTACTGCAAAGTTATTGGTGTTTCCTTAAAAATTCTGAGCATTAGTGAACACAGTCATTGTAGGCCATCATTTTATCCTACAGGAAATCTCAGTATTTTCAAACTATTTTCATTTCTACTAAAAATTTTAACATTGAGGTGAATATGGCCTGTCTATGCTTTAGAGAAGGGCCACAGCATGACCATTAAATCAATTACTATCAAAAAAACCCCCAACCCAGACAACAGTAGTCTTCTACTTGAATGTTTTGCTTTATAAACATTTGGGACTGAGACATAGTTATATTTTTGAATCTCATTTGTTGTGTTTCTTTTTTGGGTGTAAACTGATTATAAGTGTTGTTCTGACTACATTCTGTCAGAATTGCAACAGGCAGTATGAAGTGTGTTATCTGCAGTCTCTTGTACTGATGGAAAAGTTTCTCTGTCATTATCTACACCAAATTCTGAGGTTGGCAGCTTCATGGTGAACAGCTTTAAAAACTGAGTGCAACTTTCTGAAGCTGAGAAATTTTTATTTTCCCTAATCAAATCTGGACTCGGTGTATTTTCTGGGCAAAGTGTAGAAGGAAATCAAAAGGGAATTTTTAAGCATACATTTGAAGGAAAGAGGCACGCCCTAGACGTGTTGTGTTTTCATAAATTGTGATGGTTACTTGCAGGCAAGTTAATTATTATTTTATAATTCTGCATTGTATTTCATACGTTTTATATTCCATAAAATGTTATACTCCTACTTTTTTATTGGCATATTAAGAGAGGTTTTAATGTTTGTTTTTTGGCAATCAAGTATGATGCATGTCATGTCCTTACACTGCGCTTTTGGTTTGTTTCACAAGAAAAAGCTTTCTGAAAGTAAGCATGAAGAATCTCAGTAACCTTAAACAGACATGAGAACTAGTAACTGCAAAGCAGACTAGCTTTGAAACTTGGAAACAGGTAACATGTGTGTTTTAAGATATTTGCTTAACTATATGTTTTCCCAAAACAAAGTTAATTGTTTTTAAATAAATCTGTAGCAGTGAGTAAATACTTAATTGAAATAACATGGAAGAGTTTTCTTTTGAAATAGACCTTTCTTGTTAAACAAATTCTTTAGACAGGGAGTATGTTTGTCTAGGCAACAAATAGATGCTGAAGACTTGTCTCAGGATGACTTTCATTTCTTTCTCAATATCCATCACACAGTGTTCTGGGAGATCCTGCCTTCCGCGAATACTCCAGCTGCTCTTACTCACCTGATATTGTTGCAAATGTGTATCCAGTAGCTGGCTCACAGTATCAATCTAACAACTCAACAGGCTATAATGGTGCAGGAATGGCCAGTGACGCTGCTGAGCAAACATACCCAGTCAAACAAGAAAGTAAGAGTCTTTCGAAGGTGAGAAAATTTGTGTCTTTGAAAAATTAATATTAAATTCTTACTTTAAATCAGTCTTTATAAATGTTTGGTTCATACTTTTAAAGCAAATCATCACTTTTTCTTGTCGTGATCATGAATGGCATTTAAAGAGGATTGTAGTGTAGTGTGCCCAGCTTCAGAACACCAAAAAGTTCATGGAATATTACACTTCAAATTAATACAATTCTTTAAGCAGCATTTTTAGAACATGAGGGGGAATTTTTTTTTTCCTCAGAAAGTAGCATCTGAAGTGGGGGGAGGGGGAGAGAAGGCCATTCATTTGTGAGCTGTGCTTTCTTTTTTCACTCTTTGGGCTTGGGAGGAGGGGAGAAAGGGTTTTTTTAAGCCTAGTGGCAGCTTCCATGAACCTGACATAAGACAGACCTGGTGTCTGTAATCATGTGTTTGACTGATAAGTGGTAAGACCACTTCCGCTGTTGAAGGATTTCCAAGACTTACTACAGGTTGAAGACAATCCACGAGAAAGGAGGAACTTGTGTTGTTGGGGAGAGGGAAGAAAGGTTCATGTTAGAAAGGCACTCTATTTCAGTAAAAAATAATGTTCAGTAAACATCTTCAGTCATTTTTGTGTGTGTCTGTTTGGAGATAAATTTCCTGAAACTTGCAAAATATTTTCAAACAAAAAGTAGACAGACCTCTCAAAATATAAAAGGGAAAAAACCCTAATGTATTACAAACTTATTTCCCCCTGTGGTTAGACGTTGTGTTTCTTAGATTTGTAAGGCTGTTGTTTCCAGCAGTTTCATCTGATCTGTTCCGCAGTCACATCCTTCTGCTGGACCTTACTCCCTAGGCAGAGAGACTTGGTAACTTCACTGTGGTCAAGCCTGTGTGGAGGAGTTGTTAGACTAGGCCCTAAGCATCAATTACTAGACATAAGGTACAAAGTCTAGACACCTAAAATTATTTATTTTCTTGCTGAGAGGAGGATTAAGGGCTGAAGCTGTCTGGGGAGAGGATGACCTCAGTGATGAGGATTAGCACAAGCGATGTAATACTAAGAAACTTAATTAAGCTTCTGGGAGGAGTTCAGTGATCTTTGTAGGGGCTTTGTACTGTTCTATAGTTTTTTGTCATTTTTCCCTGTCATGTATTTTTTTTGTCAACTTTAAAAAAGTGATTGATATTTTTAGCTTTGCATTAGTTTGATCATGTCTCCAAACACTTTAACAATTTACCTTTGGAGATCAGGAGTCCTTGTCCTCCCACCTAAGAAAACAGTATTGCTGCCAAATGTACTTTGAATTTAGTCCAGCATCCTGTCATCAGAGTTAAGCCATTTGTCTAGGTTGGTGTAGTATGGTTTACATAGGTGAAAACCTGGTTCTTGTTCCTTGCTTGCTGATTCCTAAGCCCCGCTCTGCCAAACTGTGTTTCGTGAAAGAATCATAAGATTTTCACGACTGTGCAGTATGGGTGACTGTGTGCTTTTAAGATTTTAGCCCTGTTCTAGAAGAAACTTTGTTTTAGAAAATCGGACTGCAGGATTTAATACTAAAGAATTTGAAACTATTGGAAATGCTCTGATTAATGAGATCATAAAAAAGTGTAGTTGTCTAGAAGCATATGTATGTATCCATCTTACTTGGGCTACACTATATGCTAAAAATAGCACAGGTAACAAGGTAGATGAAACTAAATAGTGTATCTCTAAATGGCCTTTCCTATTTTTTTAGCTGCTTCCGGTTATTGTATACTAACTATTTGTTTTGTAATAACTTCATGGTCAAACTCCAGATACAGAATATCTTGGCAAACTTGCTAGCTTTACAAAGTTTCAGTAAAACCTACTAAATATGTCACAAATACTTGGAGCAGAAATCAAAAGAAGGTGAGAAAATACTGGACAAGAAAAGGCATGATGGAGGTGAATCTTCTGTCAGAATTGTGAACAGGACTTCATTCCAGGCTTCTACATGCAGCAGAGATTCCATAAAGCCAGGTACAAACCTGTTGTTTGGTTATAAATATATGGAATAGATGTGGAACGGTTGTCTGTGCAATATGCTGCAGTTTTTGACTATGTTTCTAAATCTAGAATAGTTAAGGAAAAAGATAACTTTTCTGTGTGACTTTTTTGAGAAGGAATGATGACCTGTTTTTGCCTGATTGAACAAATTCACATAAACTGATACAAAAAATTTCTAAAACAAGCATCTGAATTTGTAGTTGCTTGTTGAGTCAGTGTTGTGTATGCATGTTGATTATAACTGCTAGGCTTTTTAATATGAGCTCTGGATAGCAACAGTCCTTGTGACTGCTGCTGTAGTTATGTTAACTACTGTACTATAAAATGTACCTAGAAATGACCACAGGCAAGTTTAGTTACTTAGACTTTACATGCTTTATTTAGACAGGTTCAATAAAACTACAAACAAGAAGTCAGCTGAAACTCCAAAACCAGAGTCTCATCCTGTACCCACATTTGAAGCTAGCATTCTGGATTTCCACAAGTCACAGAGCTTGGGAAGCGGTGAGATACTGAACGTACACCACAAAAGTACACCAGTAAGTTTGGTGGAAGGTAACACTCTGTCGTTACTCAACCTCAGGTCTCTTCTGCTGAACCAATGAACAAGGATAGCCCAATGATGGCTTAGATTTTAACTTTGGTATTTTTCATTTCCTGTAGTACTTAGTATGTAACTCTGAAATGTCCTGAAACCCATTAGCTGCTGTTCTCTCATGCTAAGATAAACATAACAAAGCTTCTCTAGGCCTGCTCTTCAACGACGCCCAGAATGTGTAAACCAGCATCCTGGAAAGGGGGGCAGACTGGGGAGAATTACATCATTAACTAAAGTTGTAGTTGGTGAATTTATACTGATATGCTAATGGACCAAAAGCTATAACTGGGTAAAGAACTCGTGATTCGTCGTCCGTTTTGTTGCCCATCTTAGGGTCCATGCACTTCAGGAATCACCATGCTAACCCATGTTGCAGTAAAAATAAGACTTGTCAAAAGTAGGTGCATTATTAATGCAAGTATTTTGCATTCAGTATGGCAGTTTTAAGACCTATATAAGTGCCTTGTGAGCAAGGAGGTTCAGGGCTAGAGGTTTTAGGGCTCTTCTTCTAGGTGGTGATGTCACTGCTTGCTGGCTCCTGCCCTTTCTCACTGTTCTTTTCTTGTCTGTGCTGCTCATCGAGGAAAGCCAGGTACCACTAGAACGGAAATACGTTCTGTTATGGTCTAGATTGCCTACAGAGAACACATATGCTCCTGTACTTACTGCTGTTTTCTCTTTCACCTGGAAATAATAAGTAAGCAGTCCCTTATCCAATAGTTTCAACACATCAAAAAAATTTTAAAATCCTTCACTGTTGTACTTAATTGCTTTCTGCTGAAGGTTAAAAATAAGAAACTAAATTCCAGAAGGAGGAAAAATATTGTTGAACATTATTATTTATTTCCTTGTCTCCCTGTTTGTTAGTAAATAAAATACTGAAGTATTCAGCAGTATGTCACATCTATTGAATCAAAGTTTTCAGTAGTGATTAATGATTAATAATTCTGAAGGATCCAAACAGAATAATATTTCTGGTGCTTCTGAGTGGAAAACTGTCTGTAATGAAAAAAATACCTTTCTGCTAACCTTTGAGTGTCATTTTTCATTACTTGAGTTTGATGATAAAATTTGTTTTTATCATACATGAAACATTGAAGTATTTTCTTGTTTGTTGTTAGATCATTGTTTTGATGCTTTTGTAAAATATAAGAAGGCATAATCTTGCTTGTACACCAGTGAAGAAACACCTCCTCAAATTTTGCAATATCATAGGGCTGAAATTATGGTTCCACTAAGACAAGAAACAAAAAGACTGAAAAGGTCCCTATGCCCATATCTGTAGATGGGTTGAGGATTTTTTAGTTTGTGGTGGTTTATTATGTTTAGCTCTGTTTAGGTCAGTGATTTTAATCCTTTTATGATACCTGACCATCTATTTTGCAGGAAGATACTTCTGCAAAAGGCAAAGCTGCACCAAAGACTTCAGATGAAGCAGGAGCCAATTTAATTCCCTCTTCAATTGGTGATAGGGGTAAGTTCTCCAAACAAAAATTATTTGCCTGCATTATTAACTGCTTGTATCTCATCAGTTTGGAAAACTAAAGTGTTCTTAGGAGCTGTTGATGTGTAAAGTAAAAAAAGAATTTAGGAGCAAGGTCATTATAAAAGAAAAAAAAAATCCAAAAAAGAATGCTGTATCACTTTCTTTCAAATGAGATTACCACTTATCCCTCCTTCTTGCTCAGATATTAAATCAGCTGGGATTTTAGAATTGAAGAATTACATAGTTTGGAAGAGATCATAACCCTAACACTGCCAAGTCCACCACTAAACCATGTCCTTAAGTGCCTAGTCTCTAAATGTTTTAAATATCTCCAGGAACAATAACTCAACTACTACACTAGGCTGCACATTCCAATGCTTGATAATCCTTTTGGTGAAGAAAATTTTCCTAATGTCTCAATCTAAAACTGTCTTAGTACAACTTGAGGCCATTTCCCTTTGTCCTGTTTCTTGTTACCTGGGAGAAGAGGCCTACCNACAAAAATTATTTGCCTGCATTATTAACTGCTTGTATCTCATCAGTTTGGAAAACTAAAGTGTTCTTAGGAGCTGTTGATGTGTAAAGTAAAAAAAGAATTTAGGAGCAAGGTCATTATAAAAGAAAAAAAAAATCCAAAAAAGAATGCTGTATCACTTTCTTTCAAATGAGATTACCACTTATCACTCCTTCTTGCTCAGATATTAAATCAGCTGGGATTTTAGAATTGAAGAATTACATAGTTTGGAAGAGATCATAACCCTAACACTGCCAAGTCCACCACTAAACCATGTCCTTAAG
>VZTR01017707.1:55434-66834 GCA_013400775.1 Chaetops frenatus | reverse complement strand
TCCTGCTGGCCACACTATTGCTGATACAGGCCAGGATGCCATTGGCCTTCTTGGCCACCTGGGCACAGCTGGCTCCTGTTCAGCTGCTGTTCACCAACATCACCAGGTTCTTTTCCACTGGGCAGCTTTCCTGCTGCTCTTCCTGGAGTCTGTAGCACTGCATGAGATTGTTGTGACAATCTGAAGGACAGAACCTATCATATCACCTTGCTGTAGCTCATGGAGTTGGCCTCTGCCCATCAATCCAGCCTGTCCATATCCACCTCTGCAGAGCCTTCTACCCTCCAACAGATAAGTCTTCTGCCTGGTTTGGTATAATCTGGGAACTTGCTGACTTGATCCTGGTTGTTGATATGTTACTCAGGACAGGCCCCAATACTAAGCACAGGGGAAAGTAAACTGTCTCCAGTATTGAGTCCCATTCTGTTGTGTCATTGATGCTCAAGGGAAAATATTGCTGTAGTTGCCTCTACAGCAACACAAACTGTAAACAAAAAATTTAAAACCTAAAACAACTGTAGTTGTTGTTTGAGGTGAGAAAAGGAACACAAATTGGTTACTGGAAATCTGTTAAGTCATATGCAGATTTTTTCCAAGAATAAAACAGAGACAGATATTTGGTTAGTCTTTTTATGCAGATTTGTTTTAAATAGCTCTCACTCCAGAGATGAGTGTATAAGTTTTAGTATGTACCTAAAATTTATTCTGTGTCATACATTATTTCTGTTAAGAGAACCATGATCCCCAAACACCTCCCTTTTTTATGCTTGTTCATTTTGTGTAGGAATCCGTTAGAGGAAGAAGGGCTTTGGGCTTATTTTTTGTTTACCTGTTGTCTGGCTGTGGGGATGAAGAGCTTATTTTTTAAATTGCCACAAGCTATCACATGGCTAGTTTCATGTGAAAAGAGTTCTGTTCATCAGGACTCTGTCTTGGAGGCATCACATATGTTAAGATTGAATTGTCTGAAGTGCCTCTCACTGGATTTCTGTTCATACACAGACTTGCCCTAGTATGAACAGTTTGGTCCTTATCTTCCCAATAACTTCAGTAAGGATTCTGAAAGGACAGGTTAATCTGCTGAAATGCCTTGAAGGGTCTTCTAAAGTTAAAGTTTTTTTCAGAACTTTTAAAGTCATCTGATACTGGGGGTTTTTGGTTAAATACTATTGTCAATTCCTATCACTGAGAAAAAAGAAGCAGTTGCTGGTGGGTTGACCATGGCAGGCAGTCAGACTGCCACCCAGCTGTTCTCTGACTCTCCCTTCTCAGCAGGACAGGAGGAGAAAATAAGATAAAAAAAGCTTTTTTATCTCCTGTCCTTGTGAACAAAGACAGGGAGATCGCTTGTTTTCCCAGGCAAAACAGACTCAACTTGATGAAGATTGATTATTTATTGACAATTAAAGTAGGGTCACATGGTGAGAAGCAAAAACAAAACTAAAGCAACTTTCCTCCAACCCTGTCTTCTTCCTAATATCTCCTGCCTGCCCTGAGTGACACAGAAACAGGGGCCAGTCTGCCACTTCTGTCTCTGCAGGGCTGCAGAGGCACAGTTGCCTCACCAAGATGTGCACCAGGGGCTGTAGAGGAACCTCTGCTCCAGTACTTGAGCACGTCCTCCACTCCTTCTGCACTGACCTTGGTGCCTGCAGGGCTGCTGCATTCACGGTTTTCCTCATTGTTCCACCTTCCAAGTTCTGCGTGTGTTTTTCACTCTTTCTAAACACAGCCACCACGAGCATGGCTGATGGGCCTAGCTGATGTGTTGGAGGTGTCTGGGGCTGGCCATGTCCATCTCCTCACAGCAGCTACTGCAAACTCCCTCCACTACCAAAATTTAGCCATCTAAACCCATTATGCTGTTTTATTGTTCAAGGGATGATTTATTGTTCTTGAGAAAAATCTAGATTATGTTCTATATTTGCTTTGTGTTAGGAATGTTTACGGAATTAATTATGTCTTTCAAAATGTCTTTCAAAACACTGATACACCTCAGTGGTGGTGGGCGGCATTTTTGTATGCTGAGGGACACTGGGAAGTATTTCAGCTGGTACGTATGCCTGTAACACTGGGAAGTTTTCAGAAAGTAAAAAATACCGGTGTAGCCTTGTGCATGAAAGCTGCATGACTGATAGGAGAAATATCAAAGGAATTCTGTAGATAAACATAGCAGAAGTTTCAGTATTTTTAAGATGAGCGTGGGAGTATGGAGTTAGTATGATACAGTAGAGATTTCCAAATATAATATAATTGTGTTTATGTATATAGTGTTGGGTAGTATATGGAGTAGTTAAAATTCAGGAAAGCTTGCTGGAGAAATAAAATGTGTGTTTTATTCCAGTCCTTCCTCAGAAAGAATATGGCTCTGCTGTATTTGCTAGGCTTTGATTAATTAATTACCCATTCTTTTGAGTATTTGAGGACTGTTTTTGAGACATCTTTGTGTTTTCTTTCTTCCCAATGTAATTTCCTGAAGCACCTGCAGATGGCTCTGCTCAGCCACATGTGTCTTGGGCCGTGGTACTTTCGCAGCCCCCAAAGAAAATTGTTTCATCACCAGCATCTGAAGGTCTTTCCAGAGGCAAAGGGAAGCAGGAGAGTGAACCAAAGGTAGTTGAGAGTTCTCTGCTCTCAACTAATTTCTGTCACTGTGTTTATGTCTCTTTATTGGCATTTTTAACCTGGGCTCTGTACAGTATCCACTTCTTTTAACAGATGATATGAAGTCAGCTTATTCTTACTAGAATTTTTATTGTAGTGGAAAATAATGAAAAAGATAGTGCTAGTCCAGGAATAAGAACTTTCAACTTTGAGGCTGGATTTTTTCAAATTCCTGACCTCAGAATTAGACATGAATCATAGAACTCCTGCCTTATTTGGCTTAATATTTCCTAATTAAATCTCAGTAGTCCCAATACATTCTGGTAACAGTGCAGTATGCTGCAACTGAAGAAATCTTGCTGTAGCTATGAATTTCTAAGAGAAATGAATTTTCCTTGTCCACTTACTGTCCCAGCCTGGATTGATTAAGATACCCTTTAGTAGTGTAAGGCTAGTCAGTTCCATATATGTTGGTAGGTGATACTGAAAAAGATTAGTTTTTAAAGGTCATGCCTCATGGTCTTTTGCAGCAGTCAGAAACAAAAAATAATGCGAGTGAAACTGAGCCTGAAGAAGGGTCAGAAAAGAAGAAAAAAAAGAAGAAAAAAAAGAAAAAAACAAAGTCACCCACCGATGTAGAAAGACCTCAATGTGAACCTAACACAATACAGGAACCACCAAAGATTGAGGTAAATTGAAGAAGTTTTTGTTGTTGTTCTTTTAAGTATTATGAGTGTACTAGAAGACCAAATGTTAACACAACTTCGTACAAATTTAGGTTCAAATCCTATTTGTAGAGGATGTTGGTAGAGTTTTAGTTCAATTCGAGATGTTTGTCCTAGGTTATAGTAGGAAACTGTCCTACTTCTTAAGTTACCAGGTTTAGTGAGCACAGTTTCCTAAATTAGAAGTATTCTGTAGAAACTGTTGCTTGAGGTATGGGAAATATAGTGGGTGCTACAGTATGCCACAGTTTTAAAGATTGTGATACAGTATTGCAATTCTAGTCTCACATCTGAAAGCAATTTCTGTGTAACACAGCTGACAGTGCTTACATTTCTGATTTTTAATTTCAGTTTCCTTCCAAATTCATGTAGCTGTAATAGGCATATTAGTATTTTGATAGTTCTTTGTATCAGTGTTGCAAAGGCATGAGCCTCTCCCACATTAGAGGATTGTTGTCTGGTATGCGGTTTATCAGTGCTTCACTGAAGGCCTAATACTGTCAACATGTGCATATGTTAATTTACATGTTTGATCTAATGTACATAATACCCAGTCTCTGAAATTACAGAACAAAGAAGCCTGCCTGACTGGCTTCTGTTCTGTAGTTTTAATGTGGAACATGAAGCAGAACTGTACCTACATGGTTTCATTGTGTGGTTCCTTATCCAGGAATGGCACCACAAGGAATGAGTATTAACAGACTTCCTTGTTAGAGAATTATGGGTAAAATCAAAGATCTGGTAGTTCTTTTCTTTGGGAGAATATCCCCACTTTTGCTGTACGCTACAGTATACAGTGCCTGACCTATGAATGGACATTGTCTAAACTGAAAGAGAATGGCAGAAGTCATGGAAAATAGCAGAATAATAATGAGACTGTTGAACTCAAAATTTGAAAAAATTTGCATAGAATCATGGAACAAGACATACTTGTTGCACTCTGTTGTGGATGCAGCATCTGTTGTGGCAGTGGGGGAAAGCTTTCTGACCCTCCTGCTTTGCTGGGAATGCTTGTGTCCTTATCAATTTGAAATTTGGGTGAGATGCTTGTATGCTGCTCTTGAAGTAACAAACAATGAGGAGACGACACATGTGGAGCTTCCGGGCACCCAGGAGGTTTAAGAAGGTTCTGCTTGTGTGCAGCAGCTCAACAGAGCAATATATTGGATTGTTTTCTAGTTTTATACAGGTCAGTCATTTATAGAAACTGCTAATATGCATAAATGGATCTATCTGGACAAAACCAATCCTGTCTTCTCATACACATTGGTAGGTCCTGACTTCAGTGTTTTTCTTGAGGTAAATACTGAAACTGCTATTGATAATCAGGTCAGTGTTAGTAGTACTGGTCAGACATGCAAATGGTGCTGGGAACTACTAGGAAAATAAAAAGGAAAATGGATTATGACATATCTGATCTAAATATAGCAATCGGGGCACGTCTGATTTTGTTTTCTTATGTTCCCTCCATTCCTTAAAAAAATACACATACTTGAACTAAAAAAGATAGACAAAAGGCTTCAAAAATAATCAAAGGTAGGAAGCAATTTCTGTGGGAGGCAAGAATGAACAAAATTAGGACTTCACAGTATGTAAAAGAGATGCCTAAATGGGAATATAGCAGTGGCAAGAAGATAAAAAGGACCTTTCTCCTAATGTTTGATGTTCTTACAGATGGTAGGAGCAGATATAGGGAGGTGTAACCTAACCCTCAGTGCTACATATTAATTATTCCGTTTGCAACAGGATGTTGCAAATGCCAGAAATGTATTTGCATTTCAGAAGCAATTGGACAGACTTATTTAAAACTACTGGTGGAAGATGTCCCTAAGCTGAAAAGAGTGTATTTGTGAAATATTTTTTCACTTCTTTGCAGTTACTTTTTGGCTCACTTGCAAACTTCTTTAAAATTATTTCATTGGTTGAAGTGTGTCAGTCCTTGTGCTAGAGCTTCCTAGCTTGGAGTGTTTAAAAGAAGCATTCCAGGCTGGAAAAAGTCTTGGTGTGTTCAGTAATACCGTATCACAACTAAAAAGGCCTATCAGAAAGTAAGAGGAGAAATAAAAACCTAGCTGGTTGACTGGGATCATTATGATGGAGACAGTGGATATAGAGTGACGAGTGTAGGGCAGACTTCAGCCTGTCTGCACTTAATTAGTCAAGATTCTGCACAATGGATCCTCTGCTGATAAAACTTGATCTTGTGGGTAAGCTGTAATCATTTGAGTAATTTCTATGTTTATTTCTGTACTCTGGTATATACTGCCTGTTTTGTTCTTCACCACTCACATGTTTAAGGCATAATTGGACACCTGGAGAGTGTACTGGAAGAAGACAGAAGTTGTTTGCAAGACTTTTAAATTATTTGAAAAACACTCCTTTAGGAGTGTTTACCTCTAGTGATTTCTATCAGCTGACAACCATAACAAGCTGCTTTTGGGAGCATTTCTGTTACACGCTGTTTCAGCCCTGAATTAGCTGCTGCATAGAAGATTTACCCTTTGTTATACTTGTCATAGCTGGTGACACTACCCTTGGCTTTTGAATTTTTGTACAGTGAAACAAATTATGATGAGTGTTTGATAAGCAGGGAGAAAATTGTCGGAGTATAGGAAAAACAGTTTTGAAAATATGGACTTGATTTTTTCCTATGAAATCATCTTCTGGTTTATTTTTTTAGGATGTTGAGGAATTTCCTCATCTGGCAGCTGCTTCTGATAGCAGAAACAGGGTAGGACCTCAGAAACCATCCTTTACTTCTGCAGTCAGAAAGCAGTCTGAAGTAAGTAATCTTGCGATATGATGAGAGTTAAATGTCAGTTATGACCCCAAGTTGTTTGGGTTTTTTGGGTTGTTTTTTTTTAACATGAATGAAATAAATCCCAATAATTAATTTGGAAATGCATTCAATATGCAGATGAGTCCTAAGCATAAATCACAAGGACTGCAAATATGATTGTTCTGTCAAAACAAGAAACATAAATAATAAAGGTAAAATTCCAAGTTTCAGTTGCTTTGAAATTAGTTTTGCTGCTAAAAGTTTTGGTCCTTAGCTTTATTTCCCTGTGAGTTTTAGTGGTTTCATAAAAACCCAAAACAAAAGAAAACAAAACCGTTGTTTGCTTTGAGGCAGTAAATAGCTTTGACAAGGAGGAGTGAGTAGCAAAAGGCACAGCAATTGCTTAAAAAAGATTTATTACAAAAACAGGTGCTGTATAGGCATGCAACTCAGATGAAAGCAACCCCTTAGCTTTGTAGACATAAGTGGGATATAACCCCTAAAAACTTATATAAACTGTAAACACACATGATCATTAGGCCATTCATACGACTGTCATAATTACTTGAAAATGAAGCTGCCATGCTAGTTTTTTCTCCCAAATCTGAAAAGAAGAAAATCATGAATATGATTGAGTAGTATGGCAGCCAGTAAAATGGTCATCCTTCTAGAAGGCCATGTATGGTCTTCCCAGAGGCTTCTTTTTTCCAGGCTGAACAACCTCAACTCTCTTCACCTTTTACCATAAGAGAGGTGTTCCAGCCCTCTGACCATTTCTGTGGCCCTCCTCTGGACCTGCTGTAGCATGTCCATGTCTTTCTTGTGCTGGGGACCCCTAAACTGGACACAGTACTCCAGGTAGGGACACACAAGAGCAGAGTAGAGGGAGAGGATCACTCCTCCCAATTCGTGGGCCACACCTCTTTATACACAGCCCAGGACACGTTTGGCTCTCTGGGCTGGGAGTGCCCATGGCTGGGTCATGTCCAGCCTCTCACCCACCAGCACCCCCAAGGCCTTCTGCCCAGGGCTGCTCTCCATCTGTTCATGGCCCAGCCTGTGCTGGTACTGGGAGTTGCTCTGACCCAGGTGCATCACCTTGCACTTGGCCTTGCTGCACTGCATTGAGTTTCACACAGGCACACACCCCTCAAGCCTGTCAAGAATGCCATCCATCATTCTGGATAGCATCCTGTCCCTGAAGCATATTACTCAGCTTGGTGTCAATCACAGATGTGCTAAAGGTGCACTTGCTTTGAATTTAATAGCATCTTCACCCTTTTCCATGTGTCTTGTTTTTAAATATTTTTATTCCTCTCTGTCACTTTTTGTCTTTAAATTTCTAAGATTCATCTCTCTGAAGAGCCTTGTGATAGTCAGTCTCCCTCTCTGGATGAAACTCCCAAGGTGGATGGTCTGGCAGGGAAACAAGCTTCATCTTCAGTATTAGAAAGAAAGAAACCTCAGGTAAGTGAATTCATGTTGAAGAGAAGTTCACAACTCAAAATGACAAAGGAAATGAGCCTATTTAAATATAAGACTAAGTCCGTACTCCTCTGAGATTCTGCATTTGAGATAAGTGACATGGTCCTCTTGATTAGAAGCAATCAGGGCTAGTAATTGCCAGCCCCCAGGGTATGATACAATTTTTAGGGAAAAATACAAACTTTTCATTAGTATCTGTGGGTTTCAAATATCAGGAGGTTTTTCTTCACCTGTTTTACTTGATCATGGCATAAATCCAGTCCAAACTGATTGTCATAAGGAACTGGGAACCTCCTAAAATTGGTTCTGACAGAACAAGGAGGCAAGGAGGTCCTGTTATCCTGGGGCAGGGAGGAAGAATACGGAGCAACAATGAGGTCAGGAAGTAGTTTCATGTTGGTGAGTAGGTTCTGGGACAGCTCTGATGCAAGATGAGATCCCAGTTGAAGACTGAGGAGGTCATTTTCTGTAGTGCTCTTGTAACAGAAATTACAATGAATTGATTCTCCCAGATAAGACTTCTAAAAGTGCAAACTCTGGAAGTCATTTCCGTAGCATGTTTTGCTGTGGTAGTTTGTTTGTTCATTGTCTTTGCCACACTATTCGTTTGCAGTCTTTATTTTCTGAGTCATTAAATATGGATCATGGCTTTTGCCTCCTCTCCAAACTGGAGAGAAAGATGAGTGCTTATGAGGAGATGGTGCAAAGATGATGACGTCTCTTTAAAGTGAGACATCGGAGATAATGATTTATGTGCATTGCAGTTACATACCCTGGAAGAATGACAGTAGTTTTTCTATACTTTTAAGAAAACTTTAAATTCTGATGAGCCTTTTATCTCTTTCAAAGACAGATAACAGTCTGACCAAAGTGGGGCCCTGACATAAAAGCCTTCCTTTATTGAAGATTTTATACTTTTATGCTTTGTTAGAGTAACATTTTTAAAAGTTACCTGAACTGTTTCTGATTTTTTTGTATTTTTTGACATTAAAGTTGATGTTTATTTGAAGATCACTGACTGACATTAAAGATCAGAAATATTGTGGATAAAGATGTTTAAAAAGTTACTACACCATGAGAAATAATGGTCTTTACATTCTGAAGTGGAGGGAGTTACTAACTGGTGCTGAACTTGTTCAGGAAATACCCAGGAGCAGTGGTAAGAAGAGTCAAATTCCAGTGCAGTTGGATTTGGGCGGCATGCTTGCAGTATTGGAGCAGAAGCAGCAAACAGAGAAGTCGAAACAGTCTCCTAAACCTGTGGTATTTTCAGGTATTGGTTACTATGAAATTTCCTTTCTTTCACTTTAAGCTAGTTTTAGGTATTCAGACACTAAATGTAGTCGGATTTCTGACCTGTGAGGATCTCTGTGCAGGCAAGAGCACATTCACAAGATACAAGAGAAAATGAAGGCTCTTAAAAAAGAAATTTAAAAAGCATGGCAGTCTGAATTGTTTGACAGAAGACTTGTGGAAAGAAATATCTTAAGGTCACTGATTTGTAAAAGAGTGCCTTGTATAAACATGAGGCATGATTGAAATGCTGTTTTGACAGAAATACCAATGTTTGCGGAGGTTTTTGTTCTGCCTTAAGTATGTGTGTTATTCTTCTGATCTGAACAGGCAGGAAGGGGCTACACAGTAACAAAGGCTTTCTTAATCTCCTCTGATGTTAGAAATCATAGAGCTGCGGCTTGATTGAAAAAGCTCCTTTTCAAGGACAGAGGTTATATCAGAGTAAGGCAGCCCAAGCCAAGGATGAGTTCTGACATACCTATTAATTGTGAAATAATTAACTTTAACAAAATGCTAGATTTTGTTAGTGGAGAGGATCTTCAGTCCTTTTGGACTTCTTCATAACCAGGAATAAGAAAAAAACAGCTCAGTGCATTTCTCATTGTAGTTCGAAATTATTTAATCTTGATTATGCTGGTGTGGTATATTTTGCAGAGGGAACCACAATATTTGCTAGCATTCAATGATGGTAGAATTTCTCTTATTTCAGCAAAGCAAAGATTTTTTTTAGAAATTACTTCAGAAAGAGATCTAATAATGAGATTTCATCTCACAATACTTAATGTGATAGCTGAGATTTTAAATAGCAAGCTCAAGATACTAAGCATCTATGAGATTTTCCTTCACTAAGCTGAGAGAACTTGCAAGATGCTTTCTTAAAATGTTTTTTTTCCAGTTGAATTTCTTTTTTTTTTTTTATTTGGGTCAATCAGACAATGCTGCTGAGGTGCTAATAACCAGTTTTGTTTCTATAAAATTATAAAGTGCATGAATTGATGAGTAGATGGTATGGGTCAAAATACGTGTTTTCTAATACTAAGTTTCCTGTGCCTGAATCTGCTGCAGAAGAGAAATTGATACGTCATGTTTGTATCCTGGAAGCATAAGGCAGATGTTACCTTAGCTTTATGCTTTTTTAATGTTCAGTGCACCCCCTGATTTGGTGTGTACCAAAGTACAACTTTAGTTTGCAAAGTGGCATCGTGCTGACCTCTGCTACCAGAAGAGGACAGGGAACAAGAATGGAAAGGAGTGTGACCACAGACAGCTGTTTTTCTTCCACTTATTACTTCACGTGATAAATAATACTTGTGAAGTATCAAGTTTAGGAACATCAAAACTGCGAACTTGAAATGGTGATGCACACATGAAGGAAATACGTGTCTGCAGGGTGTATGCTTACTTATTGCTTCAAATGCAGCTTCAGTTTTTGTAGCCACCTAGTCTGCACAACATTCTTGGCAGTGATCTCAGTTTGCCTTTGATACACAAAGCCAAAAAAGAAACATAGAGTGTAGCAGTTCTATAAGGTAAACTGTTTACGGTATAGCATGTGATGTGGGAGGATCTGCATATAAATACTGTGGAAGCAGTAAATAAAGAAGGCTCAAGACAAGCTGCCAGAATATTTGAGTGTGTTTAGGGGAAAGAGGTTTCCTGAGTCACAGAGGGAAGTGTCAGGCTGGTTCCACTGGCACTTACTGAGTCATCCTCTCCATTGACTTGTTAATGTGAACTTTCTTACATTGCAGGTAACTGAAGTTTGACAAAGGGCTTTAGAGGATACAGCAGTTTCTACTGATAGTTAGGGAGAGTAGTTTTTTGGTAGGAGGTAACGGTGTGGAAGATCCAGGTTTAGGCTTTTGTCCAGTCATTTAAAGCTTCTGTGCTCTAAACCCTCTGAAAAAATGCAAGTGGACACCTTCCATGAGCTTTGCAGTTTAAGCAAAAGAGACTTAGCTGTAGCTTTGCATTACTTACTACCCATTTGCAAATGAATTTCATCCAGCTTCATTAATGCAGAACAAAAGGTAGGTGTAAATGCTTAAGTTTATTAACAGCAAGTAAATCTAAAACCTGTAATACTGCTGCTCAGTATTTATCTTAACCCAGCATGGAATCTGTGGAGGAGGAAATGCCACCACCATGAAACACAGAAATTTCTGAAGATTTACCAAGAGGTGTGATAGAAGTAGAGGACACAGCAGTCTTTTGTGAGGAGTATCTTTTAAAAATTACATTGTTCAATTATACAGAATCGCCTATAAATATTCTTAATAGCAACACAACACAAATTTAATACATGTATACCAGTCTAAAATTTGAAATTGGATTCTAGTTCAGGTATTCACTTTAGTTATCTAATGCAGATTTCTTCTTAAATCTCAGTTGGTGGTGCCATACCATTGCTCTCTAAAGACCCTGCTATGGCCACGAGAAGTCACCGTTTAAACCAAGGAAAGATGCCTCATAATCCCTTGGATTCCAGTGCTCCTCTGGTAAAGAAAGGGA
>VZTR01017707.1:38560-55418 GCA_013400775.1 Chaetops frenatus | reverse complement strand
GAGAAGTACCTAAAGCAAAGAGACCAACGCCTCTTAAAAAGGTCCTCTATTTTTTTACCTGAAATAGTAAAACTCTAGGGTAATGTATTACTCTGGGAGTCTGTTAAGCCCTCTCATATGAATATCTGCATCTCAGTGTCCACTTGTCTGAATTCAGTTTTAGCTTTGCTTGGTTTCAAAGAGGGGAGGAGTAGAAGAGCCTTGCTAAATTGCATATGCAAATTCCCCAAAAATATACTTTCTCACTTGAATCAATTGATAGCTGATAAAGGGCCACTACAAAAGTGTCCACATATCACTGGTACAGGGGGACACGCAAAGAAATATTACTTGGTTTGGCAAAGATGACCTTATATTCAGGACTGCGGAGAATGGATCAGGGGTCGTATTTAATGTTTCTGGTTTCCAAGCCAGAACTCCTGCTGGTTCTGCAGCAACAGGTGTTAGGTCCAGCTGGTGATTTGTGTTGTATCTTCCCTCTTTGCCCATTCACATTGCTTCCTGTCACGTCTTGTATACAGAGAATTTTTTTAACTTTAGTTCTACCCTTGTAGTTTATCCCTAGTAAATATTTTCTTCACCCATACACTGGTAATCAAGGTAAAGGTCCTTTTCTATGTAAAGTTAGGAATTATCTTCCCTTCTTTTTATGTGCAACTAAAAAGAAAAGGTTGTAAACTTCAGATGCTAGTGCTGAACCTATTTATGAAGGGTCTTTGTGCAAATCTGTGGTAAGAGTAATGCTTTTTTATCTGCATGACATCAAATTGATTTGGTTTTGATATATACTTTTAGATTATTCTGAAAGAAAGAGAACAAAGAAAACAGCAGCACCTGTTAGAACAGAAAGCAGCACCAAAAGATGAAGATAACATTTGCCAGACAGCAGGAAATGCTACTGAAAATGCAACACTTCTACAGGATAGTCAATCAGGTATCTTTCAAGAGAAGCTGTAATACAGTATGTAGCTGGAAATTTGAGCACATTTAGTAGTTTAGAAAATAGGTACTAAATAGTGCCAATTGAAGGCTGCAACCTCAGAGTTTTCTGAGATTCATCTCAGGCTTATCTTGACTGTAAATTGGGCCAAAGCTAAAAGTCACTGCAGTTGAGTAATAGAGATTGATTACTGTTCCACACTTCTATGCCTGTTGGTTTTATTGTAAGGAGAGTTCCTGCCTACCTCCTGGCAATTAATGATGCTTGAAATGAGAAAAAAACCCTATGAGATTAAAGAAACCCCAAAAATGTTAGACCCGTTTCCCTACTACCACAGATTATTCTAATACTAAAATAGTGATTCTTCCATACATGCTTGACAGATTGATCTCTTCACAATGCTTTTTGGGCTGTCTTTTCATTGAAATATCTTGATTTACATGATAGCTGTTCCAGTAGCACAGGTTGCTGAAGGGTTTCCGGAGAACGCAGGGATCAAGGAGTCTACAGAAGGTTCTGTGACTTCAAAGCAGCTAACTACCACCCTTCCAAAAATCCACAGCAGGAATTTTAGAGAGTAAGTATTGATTTTATTGATGTCTCATTTTGCACAGTACTACCAATATGGCATTTTTCAAACAAGGTGATTCAGTTATGTTCTCTGCAAAGCTAACTGGAGTTTAGACTAAAGGCTATAAATTGTTTTCTCTCAGTCTTTCTGTAAGCTGACGCGCAAAGAAATTATTAACTTTGTGTGTTTTGTGATTCTCACTTGAAAATGCATGTTCCTTGAAGGAAAAAAAAATCAAATTCGTTAGAGCCTAAGGGAAGAAAAGAAGGTGCTGTAAGGGAAGAAGAAGCTGCAGAAGTACTTTATTTTAAATAATGGGGTAACAGCTTAAATAAGGTATGCTACTTCATTTCTTAAATAATATTTTTAGTTGTAGTTTGGTTTTCTATTGCCAGACCAAATATCAGAAATGTAAAGAAACCAGAAGACATTTTCATATTGTAGCTGGGCAAAGAAATAAAGGGAATATTTATCAGTTACTGTGTGCAAACAGTTTCAGTTAAATTATTAAAATTATGTGTATACCCATTTCTTTATACAATGAATTAGTCATTACTATATATGAAGAGGTCAGAGATCCAGTCATGACAGCTTTTTTTGCAGTTCATGTCATAGTAGTGGTTAATAGTGATACAACCATTCTTGCTGTGTTAACTCTTAATTTAACTTCTAATTGCAATAAAAATTGCTTCATTTGTGTCTATGCAAAAGTGTTTTACTGAGAGCACAGTTTGGGTTGAATATGTGAAGGACAATTCAGTTTACAGGATGTAAAGCATTCAGCAAAGCTTAGATTACTTTCTTTAGATTAGGTTTTTTAGTGTTCCAGTAGGTCTGTCTTCAAGATTTCATAAAATCAGTAAGAAGTGGTAAGTAAAATTTCTTGTAACCTCAATAAAATTTGGAAATAATTGTAGCTCTGAGATCCAGAATAGATATTGCAATCTCTTCTTATTGTCTTATGTGAATTTGCCACCTGTCATCTTTCTGTTGACAGTGCACTTGACATATCTTTAGTTTTTCTCTTTGATACCCTTCACTGAAAAATTCTCCGTGTAAAAATGGAGTGGGGTGAAATGATTTTTAACTCTGATCTTCCCCAGCGTGTACTACAAGGGTGAAGTACATTGTTTTGTATCCTTTCCTGACGAGCAACACAAAGCCAGAGTCAGATAAGTGAAAAAGGATCACAGACATGAATGTATGGAGGAGGAATGTGATCTAGTTTTCCATTTTTGTTACACATAGCCTTGAACTTACAGAAATAAGTTAGAGTTTTGCCCTTTAGTAGCTGTACTTTGATTTATATGTGTCAAAATAAATGGCCTCAGAAAACGCTTCAGTAGAAAAAGATATACACATACCTATCTCTTGGGATAAAATATCTGTCTGTCTATCTATCTATCTATCAATCTTATCTATCTTACCTATTGCAAATGTATATATGTATTTTTAATATAGTTTGATTAGGGAGCCAGGTAACACAAGGAACAAAATTTCTTCTTATGTTCTCAGACACTGAAATGAAATCCTAAGTAAATTTTTGTTTTCATGTAAGTAACAAGTGCGTTTGGAGTGGAAACAGAAAAAAAATACAAAGACATAGAATAGAATTTAAAATGTATATTTAATGCATTACATATTTAAATGTTATGTATTTGTAGTTTTAGTGAATTTAACCATTTGATTTCTCTTTTCTTCCAGTTACTGCAGCCAGGTACTCAGTAAAGAAGTTGACAGTTGTGTGACAGATCTCTTAAAAGAACTGGTTCGTTTCCAAGATCGCTTGTATCAGAAAGACCCAGTAAAGGCCAAGATAAAACGCAGGCTTGTTATGGGTCTTAGAGAAGTTCTGAAACATCTGAAGCTGAAAAAACTGAAATGTGTCATCATCTCTCCTAACTGTGAAAAGATTCAGTCAAAGGGTAAATAAGTTCTTAACAAAAAAGTCTGTTTAAGAAAAGAAATGCAAAAGAAGAAGGTTCAGTATATTGACAGCAATATTATTATTGGAGGAATTTATTTGAGTATCCTTTGAAATCCAGCCATATAAAGTTGCCTTCCTTGCTCAGATTGTTTACTGCTGTGCAGGTGAACTGTGAGCTGAGTCAAGACTATGTGGGGTGAGAGAATTTACCTGAGATTAAGGTCTCTTTAGTTACTGATTTGAAGTGCTGCTGCACAAAAAACTGCACTGCACAGCTGAGACAATCCACAGGCTGCTAATGCCAGCTCTGCCATCACAAGGAGTCCCACTGTATCGGTCTCTTTTAGGACATGGAGTGACAATAAATCACAAATGATAGTTTCCTAAAAGTTGTCATTATTGGCATTAATTTATTGTGATTGTTGTAATTATTGTCATTTAAATAATTCCTTAGCAGCTGGGTCTTTTTTGATACTAGATTAGACTGTACTACACATGCAGTAAAATATGGAATAGTAGTAGTCTAAAATTAATGCTAACTAGGAATTAAGAAAAAAAGTCAAGTTGTCCTTTAAAAATGGTAATATTGTGATCTGTGTNGCTGCAGGTGGGCTGGATGAGACTCTACACAACATTATCAACTGTGCCTGTGAGCAGAATATCCCGTTTGTTTTTGCCCTGAATCGCAAGGCCCTGGGCCGCTGTGTGAACAAAGCAGTGCCTGTGAGCGTGGTGGGAATCTTCAGCTATGATGGGGCTCAGGTAAGCTGAAATAAGTCACTTCATGTTTTTGTTCAGCTTCACTTTTTACCTGGAACAGGAAATGAAAATACTGTGATTTTTAGGGGTTTATTGTTCATTGTGGTTTTGCAGACTTACACTCTTCATCACAGGTCATATACACAGCTTATAGGAAAAACTGATTTTAGAAGTACAGGCAGTCAGTACTGTTTAAAAAAATTACTCTTGCCATCTCCTTCTGAGATCCTCTTCATCCTTATATCAGTCAATTTTTTTTTTCCAAGAGTATATGTGTTTTTCTAAATGCTGATAAATGCTGTTTTTCATGTCTTCATACATACTAAGCTGCTCAGCTTTCATATATGAACCTACACATTCTGAATAAGGAATATTCATTAGATTTTCAAGGAAATATTAAAAGTTACTGTGAGATTTAAACGCAATTATTTTATACTGCCATAGGACCATTTTCATAGAATGGTACAGCTGACAACAGAGGCCAGGAAGGCCTACAAAGATATGATAGCAGCTTTAGACGAAGAAGCTAAAGCAGGACTAAGAGAAACCCAATCCAGCATCCTAACTCCTGACTCTGAAAAAAATGGCTTGTTAGAAACTTGTAAAACATCTTCCAAGGACTCAGATGAGGACGTACCAAATTACAGTAAGTATTTACTGTATAAATGGTTTTTGTTCCATTTTCATTCATAGTGCTCATCAATTCTGTGATTTTCACTGAAACAAATGACATCTGCTGTAGTCATTAGTCAGGAGGGAAGGAGGGGGCAAATTCTTTGGTCTTTTTATAAACCTGAAGTCAGTTTTTGCTGAGAAAGTTAAAGAAAGTTCCTCTCTGAAATCTGCAAATGGCAGGCAGTACTCATTGGTTTGCTCAAGGAGGTTTAACAGAGCTCCTAATTATTATTATTTCTACTTGTTTAAAAAATGATTTGGAGATTAATTGTAAATGTCCATACTCCATGACTATGGTAGACTTCACTTTTGTATTGAAGCCTGTTTGAGATAAATTTTCCTGTCCACAAGCAGTTGCTCCTAGAAACATTTTCCTCCAGCTCTGTTATTAAGTCAACAATGACATGTGTTGCAGATAGTACTTAACTTAAAACTTCTTTGAAAGTTTTGAAAACTTACAGGTTTTTTTGAAAGTTGGAACCGCCTTCAGGGTTAGGCTTGCTTGACTAGGGTGTTGGACACAAGTAGCTCAGTGGATCCCATCACTCCTAAGCTGTTACTTTGGGCGTCATCTGATGTTGCCTGTGTGTCAGCTTATTCTCAGTGCTTGTTTTGAAGGGGAAGTAAAGAATCAGGGTTGACTTTTCATTTTCAGTTTTTCCTCAAGTATTATATGGTAACACGTTGGGTTTTGTTTTTTCTTTGTTTTGTTTGTTTTTTTTTCCAATATTCCCTAGTTAAAGTCTGGAAGAGAAAACTTGAGGAAGAATATAACCCATATGCACTGGAATTGGAAAAGAGTGCAACTGCTGACATGGCGATACTGAATTTGGAAGACCATCAGTAAATCCAGACCTAGCTCTCTTGGGCTTTTAATTTTTTTTCTGTTAGATCTATAGGAAGAAGGTAGCAAAATAACATAATCTAAAGAAATATCTGAAGTTAGCAAAGTAAATTATTCTGAATCCCTTTTAAGCAAAATATACACTGGAGCACATGAGGCACTGGTTAATGTTTTTACGTTCTACATGTTTCTTTGATTTGTTGTCAGATGACAACACCAAACTGTTGTAGCTCCAAACCACTTGAACTGGCTTTAATGCCTTTTTGGACTAGCATTGATTTCTTGGGGTAGAATATACCAAAAGAATCTGAGATAAAAATAATTTTCTTCAGGAAGATATTCCTTGAGCCAGAAGGGGCTAAAGGAGAGTTGCCCTCAATTTTTAACTCCTTTATAAAAAACTTCAGCTGTTCTTTGATTGTGGGTTTGTCCTTAGTTTTTCTTCTGAAAAACTAAGTTCTTCTTCTGCTCAGAAGGGCAGACTGCTATCAATGTCACTTTATTCTAGTCAGAAGAAATTAATTTGAGGCAGGTAGCTTGATTTAAACTAATTAAGGAAGGTCATGATGACAAAGTTCCTAGTTAGCTCTTCTGTGTTATTCTTTGGGGATCATATATCAGGTATGAAGGAGATAGCACAGACTACAAAGGTCTGAAATTCCTGAAATAAATGTGCTTTGTTTAGACTTTTTATAAATTTAATGTTCCTGTTGCTACTGAGAGTAGTTTATCATACATCCTGCTTTGAAGTTAGAGGATATTGCAGGACAGCAAATGAGCTAGCCTGCTATCTGTACCTTCTCCTTGCTGAGACTCCTCCTTCCTTCAGTTTGGGGTTGTGTTGGTATATACATCTAAGAGTTTTTGAGCAATCTCTGTTTGTATCTAAATAGGAAAAAATTGTATCTTATAAGAAATGAAGTTTGTATCCTAGAGGAAATAAAATTTTGAAAACAAAATGTGCTTACAGTAGTGGTGGAGCACCTTAGTGGGAATAGCCTATGGAAACACTTCTTTGAGGACAAGCCTAAAGAAAGTAATTGTAGGGATGCACATGTAATTTGTGTCGGCTTTTCTGACAGGTGTTACAGATGGCACATGGTGCTCAGCATCTGAGGTGTGTCTGCAAGCACTTCACCATACTGAACATTTGTAGTGCAATACTTTGAAAAGTACCTGCCTTGTGATGATAGAAGTGATATAAAAAACTTTAAATAATTTTGAAATGCAAACAATTTTGTAGAATATAAATTGTACAAAATCTGTTAAAATATATTGATTCTATAAAGAATGCTTATGACTTAAGTAAGCGCGTCTTGTGGGAATTCAGTGATACTTGAAAACTCAGTTTTGGGGAAAAAGCAGTGACCAGGGGGCTTATGCTGAAATGCATGAGTTATGATAATGATGTTCTTTGTATTAGTTCCTTCTAATCTTAAGTGGAAATTGGGGGTGAAAGGTCCCAGGGCCAAAACATGCTTTTGGCCAGCATGTACTCTTGATGCAAAGGTAAGTTGGGATTCATTCATTTGTACTTGTGCCACTTGGATTCATATCTAAAATTCTGGAACTGCTAAACACAGTCATTGCATGGAATGAGGACCACTTGGTAAAGAAGTTTGGTTTTTGACTGCATGCCTTCTATTTTGTCATACTGCAGAAGAGCATAAAACTTTAGAATTACGGGTTGTTCACAATCTTAGGGGACTTATTTTCAGCTCTTAAAGAGTATAAAAAAATTTACTATAAGGTGTGTCAACCACGGTCACTAATCCTGGTACACAGAAAAATGAGAACAAATGAGAAAAAAAATTATCTCTGGTGCTGTCAGAAGTCTGCATCACCATTAATGAAATGCCTATGTGAAAAATAGGGAAAACAGCTAAGAAAATAAGGGAAAATATGAGTATTCACCCTGCATGTGTGACAAGGTGGTCTGATACTGAAAAAAAAAAGGGTCATTCAAGTCTCAGCATGAGGAGACTTAGCATGTTTCCCACATTTCTTTAATGTGGGAAACACTCTAATTTAAATCTTACCAGTTAGGAAAGGGCTTAGGGATGAGCATGAAGCTTTCTGCTATTGCTCAAGGTAGCTCTCTCTCTGGACTAATTGATTATTAGGGAGCATCTTACCTGCTTTCAGGTTGTTGAAATCCACTGAGCAGATAATAGAGAAAACTTGATTTATACCTCAGACTTTTGCTTCTTAGATGCAGAAAGACAAAACTCTGAGCAGTAATGCAATAGAACACTTTTACTCTGGATAGTGTAGGTCCTCACATTTTCAGTCTGCCCTTGATCATTGTAAGAAATGGTCTTTGAATTCATTCAGCATATAATTTTTTAAGCTACATTATCTCAAATATCAAAGAATTTGCAAAAACTAGTCTTCTTGCATACTTTTGTAATCTAT
Organism: Chaetops frenatus; assembly: GCA_013400775.1. Lineage (NCBI taxonomy): Eukaryota > Metazoa > Chordata > Aves > Passeriformes > Picathartidae > Chaetops > Chaetops frenatus. The sequence continues at coordinate 47,287 of VZTR01017707.1, read as the reverse complement.
CTGTATTTTAAACATTAGTTAGAACTTCTTTATTTGGTACAGAAACTTTTATTACTGTCTTCATTTAAGCTCAGCCACGCATCACCCAGCCTCTCACCGTGGGGGCAAATCAGAAGGGTAAAAGCCAGAAAACCTGTGTGTTGAGATTATGACAGCTTAATAGGAAAAGGCAAAAGCCAAGCACACAAGCAAAGGAAAACAGGAAATTCGTTCAGTGCTTCCCACAGGCAGACAGGTTTTCAGCCATCTCCAGGACAGCAGGGCCCCGTCACACATAGTGCTTACTTGGGAAGACAAATGCCATCACTCCATACATCCCCCCTTGCTGTTACATCCTGAGATGGCACACTGTCTGGAATAGCCCTTTGGTCAGTTGGGGTCACCTGTCCTGGCTGTGTGTCCTCCCAGCCTCCCTCGCACCAGTCTCCTCACCGTCATGGCAGTGCAAAAAAGCAGAAAAGGCCTTGGCTCTGTGAAAGCCCTGCTCAGCAGTAACAAAAACATCTCTATATTACCAACACTTTGTTCAGCACAAATCCAACCAAAACAGCCCCCTTCCAGTCACTGTGAAGAAAATCAACTCAAACCCAGCACAATTACCAAAGGAAATACGTTTGAACAAACGAACTCGCTGACACTAGAAAGGAATGCGCTTAAAAACACTGGCAACACAAGGGTAAACATAGTAAAAGAAAAATAAGTGTACAAGTTGAAATGCCTTTAAATAAATGTGATCCACTTCCTAATTTTTAAATCATATGCCAAGATCCTTAAGCCCAAAATTATCAGGTTGGCTTAATGAAGTTAAAACAGAAAACATCATATTATATTCTTTGAACAACACAAGTCTTGCTGAGACAGCTGACATCAGAAAACCAGAGATAGCTGCAGCATGGGATGAGTGGCCTTTCTTGTAGCATGTAACTTAACTTAGTTATTCTTTGGTGCAGTAAGAATATCCCCTTCAACTTCATGCTTCAGGTGATTCTCCTGAATATCGGTTTTAATGCCAGCACTAATTGCAAAGACATCTCCAAATGCTATAGTATTTAGAGTACCAGGTACTCTTAACTTGCGTACATTTCTTCTTCTAGCCTCGTTTGTCCATTAGAGGCTGTTTCTCTTGTTGCAGGTCTCCTGAAGAAAAATTTCAGAATTATGTGTTAATACCAGTCTAAAAATGAAGATGGGGCTGGAAGGTTGCCTATACTAACTGTTCCACAGGCAGCAAGAACATATCTAGGGTTTTCAAAAGTGATCTTTGTTCTAACTGTTGGAGAAAAATATTAATGGATGGGTATTGACTTTTTTTTTTTTGTAAGATGTCAGCTTTTCTGGACAGTACCATTTATGAAGTCCAGTAGTCTCTGCAGTCCAGTTAGTCTACAGATGTGATGAAATTGATCTACTCTATTCACTCTACAGAGACTTACTGCTTGGGGCAGGAAGAGAAGTACTGACTGATGAGCACTTGGGTTAGCGGACTGAAAGAACAAGCTGACATAACTGCAATAAATGTCAGAGATAGAACAGACTTTACTGCTGAGAGGGTGAAGAATGATGACACGTACAGAAACACTAACCATTTTGTTACATAAATACATGCAGTTGTAGAAGTGTAAGAGCCAGTTTAAAAAAGCCTTACCCATGTTTTTCTCCAGTTTTGCATCATCTTGTCATGTTTACTGATGGCACTTCTCCAGGTATCAAATTCTTTGGCCCACGCATCCTGACCAGCACTCTCTGAGAATGGAAATGGGACAGCTACATAACTATATAATGGCAGAAGTGAGTACCTGATCAGTTGTAGGACTGCCTGTCCTGTGGGAAGGGGGCTAGGAGGAACCCCCACTCTTGTCCTTCATTTTGCTTTACAACCTTTCATGTTATTTGGCAGCACTGTTGAAATGGTTATGTCTCTTACACTGTGCTGCAAACTTAATAGCCTCCAGAGGAAACAGGTTTGGTGCCATTATTTGTGATTTAAGATCTAGAAGGTAGGACCTACAGCTTAATAGTTCAAACCCATCTAACAAGCACAGGAATGGTCCGGGTAGATCATAACAAGCCTGCAGAGAAGAGTGACATGATGGAGAGGACCAGTTAACATAATGGACATGTCCAGTTCATAGTTCCCATTTTCCAGTAATCACAGAATCAATCAGGAAAAGACCTCTGAGATCACTGAATCCAACCTGTGATCCAACACTGCCTCGTTAACCAGACCAGGGCACCCAGCACCATATCCATTCTTCCCTTAAACACCTCCAGGGACAGTAACTCCACCCCTTCCCTAGGTAGCCCATTCCAATGTTTAATTATCCTTTCTGTGAAGAAATTCTTCCTGATGTCCAACCTAATCCTCCCCTGGCACAGCTTAAGCTGTGTCCTCTTGTCCTGTCACTGGTTGCCTGGGAAAGAGACCCACACCCACCTGGCTACACCCTCCTCTCAGGCAGTTGTAGAGAGTGATAAGGTCACCCCTGAGCCTCCTTTCCTCCAGGCTAAACACCCTCAGCTTGTTCAGCCATTACTCACAGGACTTGTGCTTGAGACCTTTCACCAGCCTTGTTGCCCTTCTCTGGATGCACTCCAAGCATCTCAATATCACACTCCATCACCTTCCTAAACTGAGGGGCCCAGAACTGGACACAGAACTCAAGGTGTGGTTTCACCAGTGCCAAGTACTGGAGACCATCACTGCCCTGCTCCTGCTGGCCACACTGTTGCTGATACAGGCCAAGATGCCATTGGCCTTCTTGGCCACCACGGCACAGCTGGCTCCTGTTCAGCTGCTGTCACCAGCACCCCCAGGTCCCTTTCTGCCTGGCCACTGTCCAGCCAACTCTGACCCCGAGCCTGTAACGCTGCAAGGGGTTGTTGTGGCCAAAGTGCGGGACCCAGCACTTGGCTTTGTTGAACCTCCTATTGCTGGATTTGGCCCATCTATCCAGCCTGTCCAGGTCCCTCTGCAGAACCTTCCTACCCTCCAGCAGATCAACACTTTCCCCCTCAGCTTGGTGTCATTTGCAAATTTTCTGATGGTGGGACTCAATCCCCTCATTCAGATCATCAGTGAAGATAATAAAGAGTACTGGCCCCAGCACTGATCCCTGGGGGACACCACCTGTGACTGGCCACCAACTGGATGCAGCACCTCCACTCTCTGGACCAGTTCTTAACCCAGCAAAAACTGCTTCTGTCCAAGCCATGGGCTGCCAGCTTTTCCAGGATTATGCTGTGAGAGACAGTGCCAAAGGCCTTGCTGAAGTCCAAATAGAGAACAGCCACAGCCTTTCCTGCATCCTCCAGGCAGGTCACCTGGTCATAAAAGGAGACCAGGTTGGTCAAACATGACCTACCCCTCCTAAATCCATGCTGGCTGGGCCTGGTCCTTTGGCCATCTGTAGGTGCCACGTAATTTCACTCAAGAGCTCCTTATACTTCCTTACATCAATAATTTAAGCAGGGCTATGTTGCTGCATCTTGGTCTATCTGCCAAGCTTTTTTTTCAGAAGACTGATGGTGACATATTTTCTGTTTATCCTTTGGGACACTAGCAACAGTCATATGTTTTTAGAGCACAGTGAGAGCTCCTCTGTCTGTTTTATGTTTAACATTGTTTTGGTTGACACACTTTTAAATTCTGCTTCTGAGAAAGACTTCAAAGCAACTGGAGTGATGGCGTAACTCCCATGACTTTTCTCTGTCATTGAAAAAAGAAGCATTGAGCCTTCTTTGACAGACACATTCAGTATAAACCAGCTGCTTAATTTTTCCTTCATCTTGCCAAGAAAATCCATGCTGTATCATGTTCATTGTGTCTGCTGTCTTTTTAGAGACTACTCAGACCTTCTCCAGGCCTGGGGAAGGTCTCAAGAGCTAGTTGCAGCAGGCAGTCTGGATACCCCAAAATCCCGCAGTTGCTGAAGTTACCTAACTGCCTAATTAGTGTCCAAATGGAGCGGAGGGAACTGATCTTGCCCAACCATAAGTGGTTTACAAATCACGCAATTTTAAAATCCAGCATAGTGGGGTTTTTCGTTACCATCTGACTTCCCTCAGTCCTTATGAATTAAAAATTTTTTCTACATTACCCTGTAGAATTCCATCAAAGTCCTTACAGGTAGCTCCCTATTACTCATCTGATTTTCAGTTTTTGTTAGTGTAGCAGGTTTTGGTTCTATTTCTAGATTGTAACTGCTAATTTACATTAGTCCTTTGAGGGAGAGGGTAGAGGAAGGAGTTTTGATGGCTCTAAAACTTTCTCATAGATGAAGTGGATACTAACACCATGGGCAAGAGTTGCCATCTTTAGATATGCATTTGTTTTGTGGGTGAATTTAAGAGCTTTACTCATACCAGGGTCAGGCCAAACACAGCATACATTTGAAACAAGCCTACCTTTATCTTCCACTGTGATCAGCACTTCTGATGTTGTATTCCCAACTTTTGAGATGAATGAACATCTGTATTCTGTGCTTTCTGATACGGAATCTTTCACCCAGCTGAGAACATGCACTCTGCCATCAAGCAGCATGTGATATTGCTCCGTGATGCATGCCTTCATCTCCTGTTCGTTCTTCTTCCAGACAAAGTAGGAGTCATCTGGACCTGTAAAAATGTCAGGTTATTCTGTGAGAAAATAGAAGATGAGTCTTTGAAAAGAAAATAAACCCCATCACGTCAAGTTTAGGCTTAAAAACATAAATGTTTGATTGAAATGTTTCTTAGGTTTCTTCAGCTGAAATTCTGGGTACCAAAAACCTGGGATAAAGAGGAGCTAGCACTGGGAGTTTAGGTTCAAGAAAAGGTTTGTGAGTTCGTATTGAGAAATTCTGTGTGGATTCTCTCAAGGGGGAACTTGGGGCACATGACAGAGCTGGTGGTGAACACCAGCACCATTTGCCTGTGTGAATTCCTGTAGCACTAGGACACATTGCCTACTGCTGCCCAGCCTAGATCCTGGTACAAAGCTGAAACCACCTGAGACATGCCTTGCAGAATCTGAAGAAAAAGGCCAGGAGGGGAAAAGTTCAAGAACTCAGTGCATCAAAGATGCTGGACCTAGTAATGAAAGGGGTAGAATTGGAGAAAGCACAAAACCAGTAGTCACAGCAGGCACTTAAGCAAGACAGAACTTGAAAGAAACTTGGATCAACAACAAAGAGTAATCTAATTTTTTTGCCTTGTTACTATTATTTGTTTTAACCTGCAAGGGCAACATTTGAATAAATCAGAGATTGACAGTAGCCTGGAGGACAGAACAGCTGTTCCCAGAAAACTAGCAAGGTTGGCTGAAGTGCACTTGGCAGCATCAGAACCTTTCCATTTAAAATACAGGCATCTGGGCCAAGCTAAGGACTTTATAATTCTGATGTTTTAAAACATGAGTATTTCTCCCTCTGGGCCTAGGATCAAGACTAGCCTTAGCAAGAGAAGATGTGAAGAGAAACTTGGGGTAAAAAGAAAATTAACTATTGTTGCAAGTATGTCTTGACAGAACCTACTACAGCTTTTACTGTGAGCAATTCATATTGCAAGTTGATGTGGCATTTTTTTCCCTAGAGAAATACAATTCTATCATTAAGTTTTAGATAATCATGCAGAAAAAAAACCAACTAGTTTTTACAATTGTGTGCATATTACACTTTCGTACACAGTAGTCATTTTTACATTGTGTATCATATTGAGTTCTTAACTCCTAAGTTTTATTTCCAAATCTCCCCCAAATACGGGCACCTGAATTAGCAGTAAGGGTAAGGGTGAATGATAGAGAACATGGTCTAGGTAAAGCATTGTAGAGTTTCTCTGAGGGAAGTGGCAGAGTCTGAAGGGCTGACAGGAGCTCTAACAAAATGGAAAGGGCAAGTGTACACTGGACTGAAACCAGCTGGTCTAACACATACTAATTTGGGTTTTTTTACAGGTGTTTTATGAATGATTGTACTCATTTTACAGTTAACAGCAGATAGGTTACATGTCACTAGTTTGTGGGAAGTCTGGAACCAGGGACAAATTACTTCAGTAACGTAAAGCTGAAGTTGGAATTTGGACAAATAGGAGGAACAGTAAGTGCAAGCACTGCAAAAGAACCAAAATTCCTAAATGCCATTTTAGAGCCATGCAAGGAAGTGGCATGTTTAGTGCAGGAGGCACTTCCCTAAACTTACTGCAAACGTACTATTCACACCAGAGAACCTGCTCTATATTCCAGTGCTGGAGATCCCAATTGTGCTGGAAATCTGCCGGAATTTCAGCTTACATCCACATCTCACCAAGAGACAATTCAGCAATTTCCTTACACATGAAATTTTGCAAGCTTTGTTGGCTCAGATTGGCCCCTTATGAAGTGTAGCTAGGCAATTTTACCCTTCCTTTGTTTTTCTGTGCAGTCAGAAGCACTGGAAATCCCCAGAGATACACACTCATCCCCACTTACACTGGTTGACAGCAAAATCTAGGTGCAAGCAGTACTCAGGGTTTTACTGATCCTGGTTCAGTGCAGGTTGTTTCCAATTTTCAGGCAATTACCTTCTCTACTTTGATTTCATTTTCAGGATGGAACAATAGAAAAAAAATACACTGTGAAACTGTTTCATCTGCAAAAATTTTGAATCACATTTGTTAAATGCAAATTTTCTACAACTCTGTGGTGAGAAAATCAGACTCAGATGTAATGGTTAGAGAAGTACTCTTTGAAGATAAAATAATACAAATATACTCTGCATTTTCTGTTGTCACTATGATACAGATTCATTACATGTCTAATGCAACCTTTAAAATACAAGTTTCTGACACACCTGATCTACTTACTTTGCCATCCATGTTAGGAATGCTTGAAAGATTTTTAAAAAGTAATCTTATTAAAACATAATAATCAAGCAGAGAATTAAACAGCATACCAGGCTAGGTACATAAGTAACTATGTCTAAGCAGCCATAAAATATATTTCAAACAGTTAACTTCAAGAACATTGCTTCAATAAACTACACAAATTACACGTGATTAAATAAAATCAAGTTTACCACCTTGATCATTTTAGCAGGGGAATTAACAGTTATCAAACAAAAATACAAGAAATTTTGTGGCATTATCTGAACTACCCTTTTTCTTTGCATAAGGCCTTCAAAATTTCCTGTGTCTGTGGAAGTGTTTGCTTCTTTCCCACATAGATTTCATTTTCTCTGCTTTCAGTAGATTGAATGAAATGGTAATGGCCCAGGTACTTTCCACATTTCTGCCAGCAGAATGGGTTCTCTGACCTATGTCAAATCAGGCTGAGTTACACAAACCACATATTTAATACCCAGATGACTTTTTCTCCGTATTTTCCATGACACAGAAAATTCAACCACCATTGTTGGCATAGAAACTCAAACCACTGCAGCTGCTTGTAATCTTCTACCCACAGTCTGAATGCATTCACTGGGTTATTGGTGTAAATTTGACCTAAGGTTAAAAGAAGTAAGTAAATAAAACCAGACTTAAAGAACTGAAGTATACAGCTACAGATTCAGAGCAGCATGGAAATGTGCCCTGCTAAGCTGGACCAAATTAAGCATTTGCCATAAATGCATCACACCCTAATAGACATATGGTTTTCAAGACACCTTGGAGACACTAATTTAAAAGGAGTAGATTATGGATTGTGTAGAGCTCAGTGACATAAGGCAGGGGAAGCAAGAGGGAGCACTGGCCAAGCTGTCTCCTTGTGCCAAGTGCTGCAATGTGCAGAGAGCTGTGGAAACATTTCAAAAGCAGCCCAGTGAAGCTGCCTTGTGAAACCTGAGCAGTGCTACCACTGGTGGTTGTTCAGAACAGGGTCTCCCTCATTTCTAGCCCAGCTGTTGAGGAGTAGCATTTGAATAAGGCTTCCCTATATTCACAGAAACACTTCCAAGATAAAGACAGGGGAGTTAGTACAACAGCAGGAGCCATCAGCAAACCTACACCATAGCTAGTAATTTCTGCAAGTTGACAGCAAATTGAAATCCAGTCAAGATAACAAATGGGTATCTCAGAGAGAAATTCTATCTGGGTAACAAAAAGTCTTTTACACAAATTCCTATAATCTAGACAAGGAATTGCTACTGGAGGCTATCCACAGGGATGGGAAGTTCAGGTTTAGGAAAAAAACTCCCTTGTATAACCCAATATACACCAAAATCTCTTTCAAAGCTCACCACATGCAGCAGATTAAGAATGGCATCTGGATTTAACACTTGTTATCAAGCTTGTGGCTTTGCTGAATGCTACTGAAGGAAATATCCCAGATTTATTAAAACCAAGATCATACAGGAAATCTGGAACAGGGATTAAGTTTTAAAAAGGCACTATAATCTGGATATAAAAAGGTTTTTTTAAAAAAATCAGACATCAAAGTTAGCCCAGGAAGAGGTTAGTCAATCATTAATATGAAACATTACCACCAGCACTACCCCGTATGAATGAAAGATTTAGGGCTAGTCACAGTTTCTTGAGTTGTAGGAGTCTGGGTCATTGCTGCTGCTAAGATACCAAAATAATAAATCAGTATGAAATGAAGCCATCAGAGGGTAACTGATTGGAAAAGTTGGGGGGGAGGGGGATCTTTTTAATTGAGATAAGCATCTTTGCAGTTTTCTGAAAATAGTGTGCAAGATACATAGCCTGTATGGCTAAAACGCTAAAACTGTTTGTTTGGGCATTTTTGTTTGTTTTGGTGGGTTTTTTGGCGTTTGTTTT
>VZTR01017707.1:7178-38512 GCA_013400775.1 Chaetops frenatus | reverse complement strand
TAGTTTTGTTGGTGAGTGTTTGATTTTTAAAGTAGGGCAATGCACTCTGGAAGACAAGCTCGACAGCAGTGGAAAAGAGTCACTTTAAAAAGCCAAGAGACCTCTCTGAAATGCCAAAGAATAAATATTACTTCCAACACCAAGTATTTCATACTGAAGAAGGCATGATGTCCTCCTTCAGACACCTAGTGCTCCATTAAATTACCCATCCCTTTGTGTAACATCAACAGCACAAGCTGATGCAGCCTTAAGACAGATGAAAAGCAGGAAGTGCTTCCTGCAAAACATGAATTACATAAAAGCAGGAAACAGCAACTACCCACTGGGGGTGATGCACAGTGCACGTGGGTGCAAGCAGGACACAGCATCCAACTTCTCAGAGTGGAATCTAAAAGCAGGATGGGAAAATGGTTGGTTGGCCCATTAGATGAAAATGCAATTGGTAACTGTTCATGCATGTATTCAGATGCTCTCTAAGGGTGTTCAGAAAATGGATGTGCAACTGGAACCTAGGTACAATTGTCTACAGAAATAATTATATGAAGCACTAGTAAGCTAGAGCCAGGGACTGTCACCAAAAAAAAAGAAAAAAAAAAAATTGGTTTCACTTTCACAGAATCACAGAATTAACTAGGTTGGGAAAGCACTTTGAGATCCTCAAATCCAACCTATAACTTAACACCACCTTATCAAGTAGACCACAGCACTAAGTGCCACATCTAGTCCTTCCTTAAACACCTCCAGGCATGGTGATTCCACCAGTTCCCTGGGCAGCCCATTTCAATGCCCACTCTTTCTGTGAAGAATTTTTTCCTGATGTCCAGCCTAAAGTTGCCTGGCATTTTGTGTTTGCCTAATTATTTTTGGCCATCCTATCAGCTAAGAAGGCTACTAACTTAAGTTTTAAAATAAAGTGAAGAAAATTGGAAAACACATTTTACAGAGTAACATGCTCTCCAAAAATCACTCCTGTTCTCCAGAGAACACAAACTACTTCCTTTGTTTTGCTTGCCAGGTAGATCTAGCAGGATGATAGCGGAAGAGATGGAAATGAGATTTTCAACTCCACTGTGGGAACATTGCACACAATATACTGAGACAGCTCTGGTCGCAGTTTCTGCTAAAATAGTTAAAAAAAGATGACAGCTTTAGTCTAAATTATTACTCAGTTAATCAGCCATCACACCACCAGATTAATAATTACAAGTCTACAGGCTGTGGCTCTCATGGGGAAGAAAAACAAGTGTACAGGTAGTCAGGCTGCAATCCTAACTGGCAGGGGGAACAAGATGTTCTGAGAAAAACAGCCTAAAATTGTGGTTATGGTCCAGATTCCAATACCAGTCCAAACCCATCACATCTCGCTAGACAGGACTGGGAAATACAGCTGCTCAATCATGGCCAGGGTGTAGCAGTTATTAACAGTGTACTGCTCCAAGCTGAGGCATTACCATATCAAGAGTTCCACATTAGCAAGGAGAAAATGTTGATGTTGAATTGCAAAAAGAGAAAGGCTAAACTGGGAGGTCAAGTAAACTCATGTGAGCAAATGGTACAGAGAAGAAAATACACACCTAAGTGAATCCCTCTCCCTCCTGACAGAAGACATCCCAAAAGGCATTTGGGTCTCAAAGACCCCAATGTGAAGCAGACTTCTCTTTTTACACATACCTAGCCACACTACAAAAGCTGACATTGGGTTCTGCAAAACTTCTTCTTCCTGCTCCCTCGTAGTCTCCCAAGATCACATACGTTAAATTCAAATGGAGAATACTGCTCATTTTGTGACCCAGACAGTTCGTCTCTGCTGACAGCTCATGCAGCACCCAATCCCAAAGCCAGCCAAAAAGCTGAACTAGACAACTAAAGAGCAAAATTGCTGCTACACAGAGGTACTCTTGTTCAGAGGGGCCAGCTCTTTTCCTTGGCCTTGACAAGAGTTTTTGACAAGTTGCTCTCTCAAAAGGGTGGCTTACTCAAACTGTGTGTAGGTACCAGTGGAAAGCTCTGAGAACTTCACTTCCCCAAGCCCTCTGCTGACACGAGATGCAACCTGTAAGACTTAGAGTGTACACAACATCTGCTGGTATGCACGGCACACACTGCAGCACGTGTACAGCCTCAAGTGTTCTACACACAGCACAGCAACAGAAACTGCTGCAGGCTACAGCTGCTAGTCCTAAGTGGACTTCATCTCCCACGTATTTTATCTTCTTTATGTTTTAAACATTTATAAACTATATCAAAAGCCACACAAGATGCTTCCCAACTGCACCTTATTATTCACTCCCCAGGAAAAACCTGTACGAGTGCAGTCAGCTGCACACTGTGAAATGTAGGAAAAAAAGTAAATTAACGAAATCTTCTGAGGAAAAAATACAAGATGTTTTTGGTTCTACTTCCTTTCCTTGCTCTCCCCCTTTTTAATTTGGTGCCTGACGCCTTTTAATTTACCTTATGCTTAAATTATTTTTACACAGAACTTATTCTAGTCCTTACTGGAAAGCTAATATAGTTTAAAAAACAAAAAAGCCTTTTTGTTACACACCTTTCCACATATTTTGTAGATTGACCATAGCCTTTACCCGTAAAACTACACAGTGAAGGAAATTTCTACAGTAATGTTTCAAAATCTGCTGCTGATGCCAGAATTTAAGAATGGCATCATCCATGTCACAGTCCTCATTAAAATTAATTTTCAGTTTTATTACAGAAGTCACTCTGAAGGAAGCCATCAGAGCTCAGCTAATGCCAGCACTTACAAAGGTGTTCAATGCTGATGGTTTTGCATGCAGAGTTAGTTATGAGGATCTCAGCAAGCCCCATGTCTGAAAAAAGAAATGCCAGCATTGTAGTAAGAAAATTACACTCCTAAGATATTGCAATCTAAAGTAACAAGGGTATCTTTAATGTCTGTGAGTTTTATGCAGAAGAGGTCTGTGATATTTACCCAATTTTATAAAACTTCCAAGTCCTTTTCTGTTATATATTAAAGGAACAATCTTAATTCTTCAACTTGTCTTCTAGATGCATCCCAAATTATAAAACAGGCAACATGTCAGAGATCTTCACACAGGAAAGGTTTTATAGTGCCAAGGTGCTGTTAAGCAATGTTTAGTCAGTGCAGAAATCATTGAAAAAAAATGGTACAGAATGACAAAATTATGAATTAAGAACTACTAAGAGATAACTGTAGCCATAGACAGTGAAATTGAGTCAAATAGCATGTGATAAAGCACCAAAGGTCTATTGAGAAAACAATTCATAAACTGGGATATGAAATTGTTTATCAAGGTGCAAACTTCCCATTTCCACAGGAAGGTAAACTGACCATTTACTAAGCATACAGATCGAAGTCATGGGTATTCCTTCAGGAAAGCATCACTGTGTAAATCTCAAAATATACTGCATAAAAAATTTGTAAAGTTTTGAAATATCTGTGCAATGGATTGATTTGCCCTGGAAAATGCACTTTTCCTTTCAAGGCTACCAATTAAACCATCTTCACGTTTCAAAAACTAACGTTATATCTGTCCACAGCTATACTTAAGAACCACTTACCAACTTCAACTTATACAACTCAAGTGTATGGAAAAACTGCTATTTGGCATTTGTGTTCCTGTAAGAACAGAAAATTAACAACCCAAGTAAAGTCCATTATAAGACATTGGCATGCTATAATTTAAATGCTGTCATTTGTAATTCTGGACAAACATTTTGTCCAGCACAAAGAACGTTCCTGGGCAGGCTCATTCTGCTCTGGATGCTGCACACCTCCATGCCTCTCCTGACTGAGCTCTGCACCAGACCAGACCACCCCAGGGCACCATGGCTGATGCAATCATGAAAATAATGCAAAAAAAACCCCACCTCACCCAAGAATGAATTACTCATTTCCATGAGTAAGTCAGTCTCTGACAGGCAACTTACTCCTCCCGGGGGAAAAAATCAGGTGCAGCAAGGTCCATGGGCTGTAGAGTCCTTCTGCTGAGACCTGTGATGCAGCAGCACTTGGTGACACCAGCAGAGGCAGCCCTCAGGCACCTGGACAAGCCTGGGGCCGGTCTCTTTCAGACTCACTCTGCAGCAGTCCTCAAGTGCAGTCAGGTGCACTGCATTTGGTATTTTCACTGTGTTGTACTTTATGTTTTCCCACCCTTCTGCAGGTCTTTCAATGCAACTTTAAGCTCCATCAAAGAGGAATCTCTAGTGAACCACTTGTAATTCTGATTCCTGAAGGTTATGGATCTTTTCTTTCACAGATGTGGGAAACTACCTTGTAATCCTTCTAAAATAGTATAACCACAGGGAACAGGCATTGTACGGGGGCGAAATCAGATATCCACCTCGGTATCTCCACGAAATAGTAATTCCTTTAAAGTGTATTTCCAAGTTCACACAACTTTATGTTCACACTACTGGGTTTTTTTTTACCAAGACTGAAAATAATCCAATGTATAAAATCTCCAGCTGCAGATGTACTAAGGGAGGGAGTCAACTTGACATCATGGATAGAGACACTCGATCTGCAGGTGAAGCAGAGTGTTTTGCAGCATTTCTGATTATAAAAGCATTTAAACTGTTGCACAGCACATTCAGTCCATTTTAGTTTTGTCTGTGAAGTTATGCACGTGGAGATACTGCTCTAAAGCTGGGGGAGGAGGTGCCAGTAAAACATCTTCAAGGAGAACCAAAACTCTAGATAAAACCTGTTCATAATATACCCCATTTCAACAGAGCACACCAGAGAAATTATACAGCAGGTGTGTACATTACCAACTGTTTCTCCCCTGAACCAGATGGTGCAGTATTTTATTCAATTTATCTGAAGCTTGCCGGAACTGCCTCTAAAAGTTTTTAAAATTCTGTATTGAGAGAGAGAATTTCTATTAGAGAAAGTACATAGGAAACCTAATCTTGGCCCATGCACATAGAGCAGACAGGTCTCTGGAGAAATGCAAGACTCTTTGGAGGACTAGAGAGACAAACTGGGAGAAAATTTGTGAAGGGAAATTTATTCCTTCCTTTTCCAGAAGGGCAGGAGTATTCCATGCATGAAGAAACTTACTTTTCAGAAAACACATAGCAGCTTGCCACAAGTGCTGTTTGTGCTGTATCCACTAAACTTTACCTTATGGAAAGGAGCCAGTTACAAGGTTGTAAAGTCTTATCCTTAGGCCAGCTTTCAGGTTAAAACACGTGGGATGAGTAAGAGATGAGCAAAAGAACTCACCAACTCCTGCTGAGTTTCCAGACAGCTTGAAACAGATACTTCCAATTTAAAAAAAAAAGGAAGAGATTCAGCAATTCTGATAAAATAACAATTAAGTTAGAAACTTAATTAAAAATAAGCTTTGAGGTTTTTGACTATATGATGTGGCAATATATGTATTTGCATCATACATTTACTGATGCCATATCCTTTTTGCGGACAATCAGGCATTTAACTGTCTGCCAGTCTCATTTAACCCTTTTGCTCCTTGCAAACACATTTTACCTTATACTCATAGCTGAGAGAAATAAATTTCCCCTAATGCTATGTTAATATAAAGAAGTATCAACAGACACTGAACAAATTTAAAGAAATCCAGAGACCTTCCTTGCAAAAGCAATTGTTTAGCCATCCCCCACTCAGGATGAATTCATACATCCTCACATGCAGGACCCAGAAAGACGCAATCATCTGCACCGGTTCAGTGTGCTGGTTTGCATTTGCTGGTTTGTTTGTTTTTTAAATCAAGAGACTGAAGTCATAATGCTGGTAAGAAAAGTGTGTCATATGTCAACCAATTGGCTTGTTTCCCAAAGGGAGCAAAATCTCTATCCTTAATAGAAAGTCCAGTCCTTCCCTGCTTTGAGAGGCATTTCACAGTGGGCTCACCTTGGCCCCACCAGTGCCAGTACTGCATCTCTCAGATGTCAGGTGGTTGTTAAGAGCTCCTTCCACTATTCACCCCTACACCTACTGAGGAGTGAAGTCCACAGGCTGACTTTGGGACAGTGCACCTTCCTTCCTAAGTGCATTACCAAGGCAAATACAATTACTGGTAATTTTTAAGAGCAGCATCAACATCATGTTAAGATGGGCACTGTTGAATGCAAAAAAGTAATTCTAAAATAAAATCTACATCTGTAGCACAATTATCAAACTGTTTAAATCCTTTGTGCTATTGTAACTTTCATGGTGGACAACGAAGTTTCTGAATTGCCTACAGTAAAACTGAACTAATTGCTGATGATGGGTGTTTTCCAATCCAAATTTCTGTATTCCATGAAAGAACCTTCATCCCACTGTTGTTCCTTTCAGCTATGAAATTCAGATAGTGCCTTTGTTAAGATCTACGCTAATAAAGATTTATTAATTTTGATCTGATTCCAGGTAACACTAACAGAGATGCCAATATGGAACAACACTACTTTTAAAAATTACTCAGTCTATATAATTTCTTCTGTTAAAGAATAAGGTTACATATGAAGACCTGTGTAGACCCATTAAACCACACTTAGTTTAAACTAGCAATTACAAACTGTGATTTGTAACATTCCAAACAAAAACTGGGAAAAAAGCTCACTTGCTATGGAAAAAATAGCATTGTCCTCCTGTACACCTCAGATAATACATCCATTATAAAGTGGAAATTGTTATTACTGTATGTACTTCACCATTTGAAATACGATGGGAAAGGAATGACCAACCTTGTCCAGAAAATATGCTAAGTCCAAATGCAATACAAGTGTATTTTTTAAACTGCATACACAGTGACAAGGAAAATATCTACCTGCTAAACATCCATATGCAATCCTGATCCACTGAATTCCTCCAGCATGCAAGTGAACCAGATAAAATCAGCTATTAACATACTAAAGTGGATTGCTGAATCAGAGCCTCCTTTGTACAGTACAGTACTCGCAGTGACTTATTCTTGCAAGAGCAGGTTGGCATCCTGATAAATGTCTCTCTTTGCTCTTGTTTTTCCCCCCCAAACCTCAGAGAACTAAAATTTATACAGTACATGGTGATATAGCTAAACCTTTAATGCAGAAAATGCTGGCTTATACAGGGGTCCTCCAACTTACCTGTGGCTTGGCAGAAGAGGTGGAAGGATCTCCGGACACTAACATGCTGTGCCTGGTCACTTAGGAAAGGTGGCAACAACATGACCTTTACAAGGTCTTTGCTAGACCAAACATCAGGCTGGGTACTGGTGGGTGAAGGAGGTGAATCACTTCCCACACAGGACAAAAAGGAGGTACCAGTAGGAGGGAAAGGTATAGGAGATGAGGCTGTGTGACAGAAGAGGACAGAAAAGAAAGTAAAAGGGTACTAAGGAAAGAACTTGCAAGAAATACATTACACAATGAAGAAATAATGCAAAAAGACAAATGAGTTTTAGAAAGGTAGTAAGACGAAGTGTCCCTAGGCCCCTAGCGAAGAGCACACTTTCCTCCTTCACCCACGCTGTTTTTCTCCCATCCTTACCATCTACCCACCCTAGGTTATAACCCACTCAACTGAAGCTGAGAGGCTGCTTCAATTTAATTACGAAGTTTTTACATCCCCCCCAAAGGAAATCACAAGGAACATTAGTGCTTGCCAAATAGACAGCACTGTCATTGTGTCAAGTTTCAGAAAAGCCAAGATGTAATACAATTTATTTTAATATTTATTCTGTTATATGTACATAATTAAAAATAGAAAAATAAAACCAAACTGAATCTTATAAAATATAAACTGTTTACACTAAGATGGTCTAAATTATGTTTGCATGAAGGTTCAACACAGAAAAGCAGCCCAGGCATACTGCTATTTACTGTTAAAATGTATTCTACTTCTAGCAATATTTACAGAAAGAAGCAGTGAGAGAACAATTCTTCAGGACTGTACTGCACACAAAATGCTTTTACAGACAAACAGTGCTGCTGTGAACCAGGCTGAGAACAAATGCACACTTTCACGTTAGCAGGCATGATTCACATAAACAGTTCAAAGGATTGATTGTTTAAGCAGCTCCAGTTTCAGTCTCCAGTTGCATAGGAGAGTAAAGTATCATCCAAAAAGGGTGACGCTGCAAGTATTTGTCACAAAAAGAAGCTGAGTTATTTCTGAATCTGAAAAGAAGAAAAAAATCA
Source organism: Chaetops frenatus (assembly GCA_013400775.1). Taxonomy (NCBI): domain Eukaryota; kingdom Metazoa; phylum Chordata; class Aves; order Passeriformes; family Picathartidae; genus Chaetops; species Chaetops frenatus. The sequence goes on along the minus strand of VZTR01017707.1, from coordinate 30,382 downwards.
GCAATGTTTTCTCATCAGGCTGTGTCCTAACAGTCCATTCCAGCGAGTCACTAGCTGAATTGTTGGAGTTAATTCTTCTTGATTCCTGTTTTGCCTCCACAATGCAAGAAATCTCTTTCCGTGTCACTGCTAACTGACAGTTGCTTGCCTGTACTGTTCTATAAACTACAGAAAAAAAAAAAGTAAATCTAGTTTTGTATAGAAAAGAAAACGTGACTATGTCCAGCTGGCTGGCTGGTGGGGGGGAGGAAAGAAAACTTAAAAAAACAAAAAAACAACAACAAAAAAAAAACCACCACCAGAAAGAGAGAGAGAAGCATTTGTTTCCTCCTTCCCCATTCCCCACTTACTCCATGTTTTGTACTGATATTGTTGTACGTATATTTCTAGAAAGCAGCAAATAAAAGAGCCTTTAAACAAGATTATCCCTGAGTCTTACACAAATCAAGGCAATGCTATCCCCATTATACCTTAAAATCTAAGATACTTATAGACCAGTTAAAAAAATTAACTTTAACCAACTAAAGAGATCTAGTGTGCCAAAACACAAAGCATAAAACTAAAAACAATTACTAGGAGGAAAGAAAAAAAAATGTCCCAATCTGGACAAAAGTCTATAATTTACCAATCTGATAAACTAAACTCAATTTCCAATTTGGAATTAAAATGAAACTAGATCTTTTTTTAATGGCAACTAAAAACATGTGAAGACTGAAGTACTTTTTAAAGCCAACTGTTACTCTTATTCTATTGAAGAATACGGCCAAAGAACAAGCAAGTAGCTTCACTAGAGCAAAGCGCTCAGTGGGGGGAAAAATTAGGAATAAACAAGTGGTGATCTGAAACTGGCCATTTGAAAAAAAAAAACAGAAAAAAAGACAGTACAACACACAGGATGCTGTGGTCTCCAGACAAGTACACCACTTCTCTAATCTGCTGAGATCTGAATGAAAATTGGCTTGCTGTACAGCTTAAGCATGTAACCCTTGCTATGGCTTAGCTGTCACACCCAGGCTCTCCGTGCTCAAGCAGCCAGCCGCAGGGCAACAGCTCATTTCAGCCCAAGAGGGACGATGGGCTCCTTCAGTCCCCCTCAACGTCCGAGTCAGCGTACTTGAGCTCGCACTTGACGTCGAAGGGCCTGTCCTTGGCCTCGCGGGACGCCTGCGAATCCCCAGCCTGCAGCTGGCTGTTCCCGCAGTCGGGCTCCGTCTCGTAGCCGGTGTCGTGCGCAGGCTTGGGCTGCTCCCCACTCTGGTGGCTGACGCTGCCCTGCTCCACCAGCGTCTCTTTCACACTCTGCTCGCAATCAGAAAAATCTGACTTCGTTTTCTTCTTACCAAGCAGCATCACAGAGCGGAATTTCAAGCACTGCCCTGGCAAGTAGCCTTTGTAACAGTTGTAGGAGAGCAGGCACAAAAAGAGAATGAAAAAGAAGAGGAACAGGAACATCAACAGGAAGTTATCATTTGACTTGAGGAACATTGTCTTTTCCGGGATCGCATCAGGAACTGAATTGAAGAGCTCTGTGTTGGAGGCTACACTTGTTAGGACAGGGCCAATGGGCTTTGCTAATGTCCTTGCTGTTGTTACTGGTACCATGTGAGTGGTCAAGATGTGAGCAGTGGACCCCTCAGTTGACACAGCTGATACTTTTGGCACATCACTATTACCTTCTGTTGGTGCGGCTGTTGCGGTGGGGCCCACCGTGGTATGCTGCATTTTTTTCAGTTCCAAAACATGCTTAGCCAGAACTTGAGAAAATTTCTTATTTTTTACTTTTTCTTCCGACAAACATTGGTAAACTCCACTGTCTCCTTCTGATAAATTGAAGATGAGCAGTGCCTTCTCCAGCAGACGGTACTTGGGACTCTCCACTCTCAGCACATCATCTTTGAACTTCCAAACTACCTGTGCCAGATTGGACTTTTGAGAACACTTGAGTTCTGCTGTGCTCCCATGCTTGAATGTATGTTGTAAGGGATTCTCTCTTACTTTATCTGGAACATCAAAATAAATGTGCAGAGTATCAGCAATGATTCCAGTTTGCTCTAATCTGTACAGCTTCACCAGACTGTGCTACAGTCTTACTGGAAGCATGAAGATTATGGCATTCACCTCACAAGACCAAGTGGACAGCATGCAAGAAAGAATCTCAGTGGAACACCGAGCTGCACGTGGAACATCAAGACAAACTAAGAGATAGGACACCTCAACTCTAAGACGGCCTCCACTTCCAGATAAAGATGAGACCTCACTGATCCACAACTGAATGTGCATCTGACACAAGTCATTGTTGGGGAAAGATACTGTACTTGGTCTCACTTTATATCCAATCAGTGCATTTTATGTAAAGCAGCAACTACAAAATATCCAAGAGGAAACTGAACTAGGAACTCTCTTCTGAAAAAAAGGGTATTTGCAATTAGAGCACACCCACAAATGCCACTCCGTAGGTTAACAAAAAAATATTAATAAGCAAAGCTTTCATGGCAGTCCACACTTTGCTTGGATTAGAAATAAAAAGTGAGTACATCAAACTCTTAAGAGCTTTTTTTACTGCAGCTCAAATCTCCTGTAACTCTACTCCACGTTATGATCTCCTTGATCTGGTGGCAGCAGCACACACGATAAAGAACGGGCCTGTGGTTACTTGTTTTAAAGCACTATGGAAGGTACTTCAGCTGCTGTAATATCATGTTCTGAGTTCCCCTCTCCTTTCACCATAAAACCAGTTTTTCAGAATAATTTAAACGGATCTAGCAGCAATAACCAAGCACTTGTCAAAGCTCACAGTAGAATGTCAAATGCTCTATCAAAGAGACAGAGGCCTCTGCAACAGAAGTACTTCTGGTATTGCTTTCATTCACAAGTCACTGTTGAGGTGCCCCCATTCATTTCAGGGGGTTGTGCACTGCACACTGAAATGCATACAAACACAGACAGTTTTTAAGACAACATGCAGGTTGTACAGATGCTCAAATATTCAAAGCAGAATCCCGTACCTATTAAAATGTAAATGAGTATCCAGATAATCACAAAAGCAAAGCTGAACTAAACAGAACTCTTTCACCACTCCACCTAATTTTATGAAGGAGCTCTTCAAAGATTAACTCACCAGAACAAGAAGAGGCATCTCCACCTATGTTTTGAATCCAGTTCCTGTAAAAGGAAGTCCAACCATTACAACTTCAGATCTTGTTTCCTAATGTCTGCCCATCCCCTTGTACTAATAAGAGTCATCTAAAAAGCACTAGCAGACATAAATGGATAGGAGGAAGACTGTATTTGAAAATATTCAATTTTTAAAATTCCAATTATCAGTGAGGGACAAGAAAGATTAAATACTGATTGTAACTGTAAGGTAATCAAAAGATACTATTACCTTTCCATTTCACCTTCTTTAAAAATATCAATGCAGGAAGCTTCAAGGGGTTTCCAAGCACAGTAAGGATCCCTTGCTAAAACACAGTCAACACAAGTAATGTACTTGTCACAGAATGCCACTGGAGACTGCACCACACCAGAATTTGAACCAGCAAAGAGGTATCTTTTGCCCTAAAGAAAACAAAGCACAACAACAACAAAAAAAATTACAGCCAGTCACTTTCTCAAACCCCAACAACTCAATTCAAATGTTATTAAAGAGCTGCGTATATACAGCCTTTTTTCGTAAAAAGTGGTGCCTCAGGAGAGAAAGCATTTGATTAGCTTTTATTTCTAGAAAGTTATCTTGGAAATATGGCAGCAATGCTGAAAGTGCAAAAAGACAACAAAAAAACTGCAACCATGTCTAACTATGACTTTATCACACAGTTTTTCCAGAAATATGAATGCGGTAATGCTTCTATGGCCCAAGGCAAGGCTGTGCTGGTGACAAGGCTGCAGTTGGCACACACAAGACTGAGCAGGCAGTAGGGCTGCTTCTGTTAACCCAAAGCAGCCATACTGCCTTCAGCTCTTCAGCCAGCCCGTCTCTGCAGCCACGTCAGCATCATCCTTACTAGAGTCAAATGATTCTTAAAGAAGAACACTGGTAGTATTCAAAGGAAACAGCACTGGCAAGACAGCTAGGAGAAGGGGAATATAATCAAAATGGCTGTTGAATCATTACTGCTGGGGATCCCAAACCCATCTGACTCTGAGCAGAGTAAGAAAAGACCACACTCATCCTTATTATAAAAGGCAGGCAGCTGCCATATTTCATTAATCTGCTTTAGAGCTCGGGCAAAACAATGGCTACAGGTATACAGTGACTTAATGTTTTATCAAGCAAAGCCTCAAGAAAGGGGCCTGTGCTGCAACCCAAATTCACCACAACTGACCCACTACTCCTTCTGAGAGGCTCTGCATAGAAAGCTGAATAGCACACCCCACATCAGCAGTGGGCTAGCTTCATCCTGAGCAGAATGCCGAGTACGTTTATCAGCACCCTACTACGGTTGTCAGGCAAACGGGCCAGATCCAAGCATGCAATGGCTTTTCCTGTACTGCAGCCATACAGATCTCAGCACACAGAAATGTACTCAGTCACGTCTGCAGTGAGACTACTTGACTCCAGCAGGATGAGTATGGCCACAAAGTGATAAGCAGACATCCAAGGAAAGATTTAAAGTACAGAAACATTCTTCAAAAATCTCATGTTCAGATGCAGACATTTGGTCTTGACATCATGAACATCCTCAAGTAAAGAACTCATAGAGTATCTTAAGGCTGAATTTAGGTTTTGGGGCTCACTGATGCTCTGCTCTTTCAACTAAGGATGTAAGGAGGTTTTGCCATGAGAACTCAGAATAGGTCAGTCTCTTTAATGCAATGATCATGAGGAAGTGTCTAAAGGAAGCTGCCAAAACCAAGCACAAATTAGTTTTGAATCCTTCTTGCATATAAAGTGTGCAAACAGCTTTCAGGTAAACTCTTGACACACAAAAATTCAAGATAAAACACGATCAGAAAAGAATCTGCTGGCAGATACAGTCTGAAACACAGTCAAACAAACGTTCAAATGCATTCTTCCATCCTGAAACTTAGCACAGATTAGTGCTGGACTATGCTGCAGTGCTCATAGAAGGAAGTCTTACAGTGTTGGAGACATACAACTTTCTAGGAAAACCTTCTCATTCTGCTTGAAGATTTCCACAGTGCACCAAGCATTGGTCATCTCTCTAGTGCCCTGCTGGATAACACTGGAACAGTGCAACACTGTGCATGGGTTGTAGTGTCTTGGCACGTTTCCCACCTCATACATCCAGGAGTTCAGGAAACATGCAGTGAGCTGAGCAAACCATTAAAAATAAAATCGACACACCTTTCAGTCAAGCAGGACTTAAGACAATCTATTGTAGGCTCATCTGATTCTGCCACCACCCTCCACACACTATGGGAACAATCCAGAGACTACTGAAAAAGGCACTCAGAAAGGACCCCGACTCCAGAGAGGTCTAAAGCCCACCATCAGGGGAATTATTACCTTTCTGTGGTTAGTCCACTACTATGGGATGCCATGAGATGTAACACAATACCAGCTCTGTGATGGACTTCAGTGGCCACTGATTGTGGAGGCAGAAACTTGTGTTTTCAGGCTGGGAAACAGCAGGAATCCCTGCTTGAGTAGTACTGTGACTATACAGTTACTATGACTGGCACCTGACCCAACCTCCCACTCTTCATCACTGCTAGGACCTCTGGTTTTATGGGAATGTACTGGGCAGCATTACTTCACTGAGCATGTGGGACCTGGACCCAGACTGAATACATTCAACACCATTATTTCTACACTAGCCTTGACTACCAAGTGTGTGCTGAAATTGCTATGTGATGTCTATTTGGTATCAGGCTTAATGCCCATCTCTTTCTTTGCACTCCCCTGAAATCATAATTAAGCCAGTGTAGGATGATCCCACAATTAGAAGAATAGGTATTAGCATATTTATCAGAAGAACTATCTATCATTATCTTTTACCACAGGGCAAATTCTGAAACTTCCTGTCAAAGCAATTAATTTGAAACCTTTTTTTGCAGATTAAGCAAATACTTTACATGTGTGTGTGTGTACGTGTAGATATATATATATATACGCACACACATAATACACACATGCACACATATACAAGTGAGTTGTCAGTGTGGTGCATCATACAAAAATAATATAAACACATTTATGGAAAACTAAGCAGATGTTTTTAATCCTCATTTTTTTGTTTGTCTAGAAAAAAACATACTCTGTCCTTTCTTTCTATAATAAGCACGAAAGGACAAAAAAGCGTGCAGGACGAGCTTGTAAAAATTACGGCATAAAGCTCTGTTCCACTGAGCTGATCATGTTGACATGCAATAATTTATTAAATATCACAAAAAAATAAAAGCTGTTTCAAAGTATTTCTAAATCCCTAAGCTGCAGAGCCCTTATGGATCACTAGGTAGCTACTGAATGCTGGTATTACTGCTTGATACTTCAAAAGAGGCACTCATTCTTTATGAAACCCAGAAAAATCTCACTGATGCTAGAAGTGACTTTAGGCATAGACAGATACATTCGTGGAGCTGAAGGTCTGAGTAACTAGGACCAGAAACCTAACTCACGTACAAACCACACAAAGGGACCATCCTCCTACTGTCACAGAAGCACTCCAGGATTAAACCAAGAAACTGATATATGGTGCAGGAGAGCTGCCAGGTTTGCAGCATGCAGCAGCTCTTGTGCCATCCAGCTGGAGCTGCAGCTGGTGCCCCATTGGGCAGAGAGGACTTCACCAGAGGTCCTCACCCACAGCTGCAGCAATGTGACTGCTCTCATAACACAACCAGCATGCAGGAGCCTGCAAGATTTGGGACAGCAGAAATTAATTAGCTACACAATTAGGAGTCTCTATGCTAGCAGACTGTTGTCTCTTCTTAGGTCTATTTCCTCAGAACCACACACCACTCCTCTGCTAACCTTAGCCCCGGGGATTTTTCCTCACAAATCTGCAGTGGCCACAAGGGGTCAGGCTTTTTACGACTCCTAACCTGAAACTGGTATCTTCAAGCATCTTACATTTTCCTGCTTCTGCACATGGAAACCAAGTGAAGACCTGCATACCTGTGCACCCACAGCCATTCTCCATGTCCAAATACCTTCAGAAGCTTGCTACCTACCAAACATACTAAAATACAGCAGGCAATATGTGATTGCTGCAGCATGGTGAGTTACAACAAACGCAGCCTTTGGCTTTATGCACAGCGATGGTCTCTTGTCACAAGGTCACAAAGTGATACAAAGAAAGGTTCATGAAAGAACAAAAGGAGATGAATGCTGTGATACTTATACCACTCACTGTTTTGGATGAAAGCAAGAGAGTTTGGACTGGTTCAAAATTTGGAAAAAGCTGTGTTTCTTCAATAATATGCATGCCGTTTTCATAGCTGATAGCTTTGTGGAGAGCTCCTCGATCTGAAACAACAGAGCACTATTTTTAAATAAGATCCTTCAAAGAAAAAGGCAGGAAAAAAGCCTGCACAATTGCTCTAAGTTGTCTCAGTAATCTGCTTGCTGTTCAGCAGGACAACTCCATGTCAAAGGCAACTTTAAACTTGCCATCATCAGGACCTCTGAGCAAGAAATAATGCTTTGGTACACAGAATGACCAGTTGGGGATTACATTGTGTGGTTTTGCTGAACTCACTGAAGCCTTGCACTTCTTTTCCAGCAATACTTTTTCAAAGTGCCTAAGAAACTCCACTTTCTGTGGCACCTCACTTTTTTTCACACCAGCTGGTGTAAAAGCACTGTAAATATGGCAATCTCAAGAGTTTCTCTAAGAAAACTAAAGAATCAGTGCATTGCCAAAAACAGGTGTTCTGCAGAACTCACCTGTACCAATGAACATAACATCATAGGTGGTGCCATTGAGTGCTCTGACTCTGTCTACTACAATCTGTGTGTACTTCACATCTCGCTTCACTAGCCGAGGTCTGTCTCCCATTGGAGTCACTGAGTCATCCATTAGAGGATGATCCTTAACAAACTGCAATGTTTTGTCTGGTAAATTCAGAGAACTCATGTAGTTTGATGCTCTGGCTTCATTGTTTATACACTAGAAGGGGGGACAAGGAGAAGGTGAAAAAGAAAAAAAGACAAACAAATTGCATCATTTACTTGTACAAAATAAAGACAATTAACAGCAGTTATATGCATTTTCTTCTCCACTTTATTTTGGCCAGTAACTACACCTGTACACTATACTCATCACATCAAGGAAGGTTCTCAGGTCTCATAACACTTTGCCTTCGGGGATGTACTAATCTCTGAGCTTTGGACTACATTTTTGTTTGGGTCCAAAATACATTCTAGGAAAATATTCCTCCTCTGCACCCTCAGTACTTTTAACCTCTTTTAGCATTAACAATAATAAGGTACTATAATACAGAATAACAACTGTAAGGAACATAAGGAAGTAAAAGAAGTCTGAAAGAGACCAGCACTCTGAAAGTTTGAGTTTGCAGAGCAGTGCACTACATTGGATAAACATGCTGTTTCTACTGAGACAATGCAACAGTTGCTATACTTCTTTTCATCTGAACTAAAAAAGTGTATTAGGTTGCTAGTATAAACTGAGTTCTATTTCTATCTAAATTTGAAAACCCCAAATCCCAAAGACTTTGATTCCCAGATAAGAAGTTCAGAACATATCACCTGAGTGTTTTTCTACTAAGTTTTTACAAGAAATAACCAGGTGAGTGCAAACAAATGAATCACTAATAGGTTACAAGTATTCCTTAGTCTGGATACTCCTGAGCATTAAAAGAATAATCAGATCCAAGACTAGTGAAACTTACCGCACCAGGTCGAGGATTAGGAATTTCCCCATTGTATCGTACCCACTTTGTATGAGACTGTTCCACTGTAGCACTCTGCATGTATTTTCCTTTTGAGAAAACTTCTTCTACAGTAGACAGGTTGTATGCACACACTGCTGACAACCCCACGTTATTCCTATAAATTCAGGAAGAAATCAGGAAAAAACCAAAACCCAACAAAACACAGGAGTAATTATTATTTTGTTGTAGCAACTGACTGAGCTTAAATCGGTACTTATCCAGGAAAAGGCTATATACCACACTTACAGCTGTGGGGTGAAGACTCCATATATCACTGGTTCCTTCAAAGTCGGAGATTTGAGAATAAAAACGTCATTGATAACATTGAAAATTAAATTCTTATCAGGGATGGTACAAATCAGTCTGGCCTTGAGAAACGAAGTCCACTTTTTCTGCAAGGTCCTTAATCCTCCTTGGTCCCTCTTATGGTATTAAAAAAATAAAAAGGTGTTTGTGAGGAGAACTAGCAGCATTTTTGCATTTAAGACCCACTGCTATATAGCATGCAATTACTAAGCCCTGGTGTTTTATAATATTTAATCTATAGTAAGACCAATAAATGTTAATACATTCACAAACAAAACAGTATGAAAGCCACAGGAAAACTGCTTCAACAAAAATAATGCAAAATTATTTCTATCACACATACAGGGAAGATGAAATATGGGAGTTAATGAAGAAACATACTTCAGCATCGCTTGGAAAAACTGAGATTGGCAATGTATCATTAGGAAAAAAATAAAACAAGCATGGAAGTATTATACTGTCCTTTAAGAGAAATAAGTAATACTGCATTTCTTCTGTGACATCAAAACTGATTTAAATTCTAATGCTGCAATATGCCTTAACTTGCCTGACACTGATAATTTCATTAAAAGAAATCCAGCAATGGTTTAATCCTTCTAGCAGTTACCACCTTTATTAAGGATTGGCAGGTACCAAAGCTTAAGTTAAGATATATTGACTAGAAATGTATTTCAAAATATTTGATAATTGAGCTGTAGCTCTGATACTTCTCTTATAAAAATATTGAAACTGTATTAATATTTTGAGTCATTATCCAACAGTGTATGCAATGTATTAAGGGAAATCTGCAAAATTTATTAAAACAATTAAGTAATAATGCTTGTGCATTTGCAATCTGCCACTGATTTCTATTTCAAACAACACTCTGAAATATATAATAATATAATAAATGAAGCTCTCATATTCCACAATACTCCCCTTTTTAAGTATGCTCAAGCTGTCAGTAGGCAGAGTGCCACAATAAGCTCCATCTAAACCTGCCTCCAGCTCCTTGTTTAATGGAAATCTCAAGGGCACTAACTTGTTATTGATGTTTTGACTTCCCTGTTTAAATACAAAACAGTGAAGTCAAAATGAAACTTTCAACCTCATAAAAATGAAACAGCCAGATAAATTTCCTGTTGGAAAAAAAGGAAATCGATACATTCCACTGAAAAAAGTTTTTGTTAAATCAACATTTTCTACTAAAAAAAACCTTCCATCAGAAAGACTTCTAACCAGCAGTCCTGAGGATGTACTTGAATCAGCTTAACACACTGAGGTTTAAGCACAGCAAGTGTGACAGAATCAGGCTGCTGGTGACCATTTCCCTTCAGGCTCTGGCAGCTGTAGCAGCTTCACAGAAGTCCCATCTGCTACACCAGAGTCAAGAACTACTTTGCTGTGGACACAGCTACAGGTGTGTTTGCATACAGCTACTTCAAAGTCACTTGACAACCATCCTATCTGCTCAGCTCCAAACAAAGTCACTTCTTCACAGGAAGCTGTACTTCTCGTTTAAAAAAATTAACAGTGAAAACTGGGGCAACACTTTTTCTGTTGCTGGGTTTTGTCATGGTTGCTTTGTTTCCTCCCAGAGAAGAGCAGAACCCCTAGATGTACTGAAATTTCACAACTGTGCAAAACTAAATCAAAAAAGGAACCATTAGGCTTTCTCAGTTCCAATGAACTGATTGGAACTGCTTATTCATTAAGGTTTACTAAACTCAACCACCTCCATTCACCTGGCAGTCAGTTCACAACAATGAATACTTTTTAACATGCACACACAGGATTCTATGAGATATAAATGAAATAGCTCCCACCTTGCATACTCTAGCTATTCTTGGAATCATCAATTTTCCAACAAATTCATACTCCACAGACACCTCAGTGAAAAAGAAGTATATCCTGTCGTCTTCTCCATCTGTGCTGTTTGGATCTGCTCTTATCACATCAGCAAAAACGAAGTTGGGCTCTACAAACAGAAGATACATACATTATATGTATGTGACTACTAACTTGATTCCCTCAAAGATCCTCAGAAGTTGTCTTTCACCCAAACTCCACACTACATTTATGTCGGCTCCACTTGCTGACCTGCTTACAGAATTTTCTGTTCATAATATGAGTAGGATTTCTAAATAAAAACCAAACCACAAAAAACCAACCAGAAAGAGAAAAAAAACCAGAACCTCACTAAACCTGTGTGAAAGCACTAAGATATCTGAGCGATCTCTATGAGCTGACAGCTCATTACTTCAGCATTCTTCAGTCCACACTCAAATGTGGTTTTCTAATGGGCCTGGAAAGGTAAACCTCCCTTGCCTGTCTCTCCTCTATTTTAGCTATTAGCCGAAGCTCTAAAATGACAGTGCCATTACAACATGTACTACAAAACTCAGAATCCTGTACTTTTTGGACAATGATCATGATTTTGGTCCTTTTTGGCACAAAGCCTTTTTGGCACTCAAACATCTCAGAACTCACAATATTCAGTGAATTTGAAATTCAGGAACTTGCAGTGTCAAAAGTCATGATCAGTTCAAGAACCAATTCAAGACCAAAACCATTCTGCTCCTTACCATACCATAATTAAGCTGCATTATTGCAAGGATGAACAAGCAGATAAGAAACAAACCATTAATGTCAAGTTTGAAGCATGTATATTCTGAAGCTGTTTTCCTCATCAATGCTGATAAAATCCTGAAATTTCAAAATACAATCTCTCAGTGGCATGCATGAGGGCACACACTCACAGTGTATGGCAGTATAACAAAATCCATCTCTTTGAGACACCAGACAATTGCTCCTTAGGCAGGTAAGACACTTAAAACTCTGTATATGTGATACTGAAGAAAGAAAAGTAACTTGTTTGGGCCAGTTCTCATGCTCACTTACCATTAAGCCAAGGTATTGCATACTCTGTTCTCAGAGGGCTGTGATGAGAGTGCCGTGAAATAATAGGTTCACTTCCCAAGAAATTGTAGGAAGTCCCAGAATAAAGTTCCTCATCTTCAACACAAAACCAAATATATTAGAACTTATGGACTGGATACCAGAAAGGGTACATAAATATTGAGTGAGTCTATGTACATTTTAGCTTCCCACAAGAAAATGCAAACACAGATTTCCTCTGAACTGCCCTAGACATGTCTTTTATGTTTACATTTCTGCCAATCATTCTCAAGCCTAACACTTCCACACTTGGGTTTATTATTATTATTATTGCTTTAACATGAGAACTGACAAAATTCAATATTGTTTTTGTGCTATTTTAACACTTACTATGAAAACCTACAGTTTATCTTAAAACAGGCAAATTTACTTAAATGCACCAGAAGTCTGGAAAAATTCCTTTCTTTCAATGCCACCATTATTCAAACTCAACTTGTACAATTTCAGGCACTATGCAGGAAACATGTTATCTTTTCTCATTTCCGGTTTCATTCTATGTTGAGCTTCTCTTTTATGATCTCGAGACATGCAGGTAAAAGCCACAAATTCTGGCTTCCCCAAATTAAGATTCAGTGGTATCTTTCCATGCAGTAAGTACACTTGCAATAAATATCTCACTTCCCTTTTCTGTAGCACATCTTCTGGACAGCTAACAATACTGCTTGTTATATTTACTGAAATTACAATAAGTGATACAACAACAGCAGTCTAAATATATTTTGACTGTCTGGACTAAATATGTTTAAGATATAGAAATACAGTTTGAATATTGGTATTTTAGAAATTGCTTCCAAAACAACCTGGAGTTTGAAGTTCTCCTTTTAAGAAACATGCTTAGGTTGACTATGTAAGTATTTTAACATCTATACAGATACATGGTAAAGACAAAAAAAATATGGATGCATGCCAACATTTTGATAATGACAGAGTGGAGGGTGACAGTGAAAAAGACAGAGCATTTTTAAACACAAGAACGAGGAATGCAAAGTCTGAACTTACCAACCATAACAGATGTATAGCTCTGAGCAGGATCAAATGGACATCTGCCCTTACCATCTTCATTTTTACCTCCAAGTTCAAATGAAATTAAATTCTGTTGAAAACCACAAAACAACTGTTAGCACTTTTTCTTTCAGCCACTCAACTTGTGAAAAGTTAGCTTAAAACTAAACACTAAATAATGGGTTGTATCATCAACTTCCAGCATCAAAAGCATTTTGTGTAAAATTATAGAAGGCATACATGTTTTCAGAAAATCTTATGAAGTCCCAAAGACAGAGAAGAAATGTGATCCTATAATTTGTGAGCATGGAAGCAGAGAAAAGCAAAAGATGGAAAGTTATATCCATACAGACCTCAAGCAAGAGCACCCAAAAAAGCCAGACAGCAAGAAAGGCAGAGAAATTAACTGATACATAGAAAGAACTAGCAATTATTCAATTAGCTTGAGAAAAAATGGAGAGTCTTAGAAATCAAGAAGGCTTTCTGAGGTGGATCAAGCAATTTTTGAGATGATGTTAAATTTGTGAGACAGGGCGTAATCCAACTAGGCTTTAAAAAGCAACAGAGTACTTTGGCTGCTACTTTATAAATCCCTTACTAATCAAGAGAACGAGGATCAGAAGGCTGAAATGTAGCTGCAGTACTAGGGGGAAGTAATCAGTTATACAATGTAATGAAGGCACTGGAATCTAAAGGCACAAAAATAATTACAAGATTTCTCAATTTTCAAACTGCTAAGACCTGCAGTAAGGAAAATGATACAAGACATAGCGGCAAGAAAAGGGAGTTTTAATTTTGTGCCAAGACTTCACTCTGAAGGATTCAGCACTACAAATCTTTGGCACAGCCAGGAGCAGAGACAGGAATCTGAGAAATTTCAGGGAGATTCAGCAATGACTGGAAGTTGTAAACAATGTAATTTCAGTTTTAGTAGCTGGTTTCATGCTAACACACAATACATGAAGAAATATAAAAGCTGAGAAAAAATAAATCTGCAGTTAGACAAGATAAATCAATAATTCATTAAGTGCTCTGAAAAAGGAGCAGTGTACTCTGCCACTATGATGAGACAGTGGAACAAATACTCCTAACCTTACAGCCAGCAGTGAAGAACAGTTTTGGGAATGGAGAGTAACTTACAATTTACCTGAGCTGCTTTTAAGTCACAGATGTTGCTGGGTCAAAATATGTGTACATTTCTTACCAGGTAATCACATGTTGGCTGAAATGCATTAGTCCCACACACGTAGAGGAAAGTATCATTCAGCTGTTGCAAGACACGCACGTAGTTACGACATTCTGTCTGTAATAGACGATGAGGAAAGGACTAGTCTGATAAACCATAGCTACCACATTCTGACATAAACAATTGTTGTCCATTGCCCCTACATACGCCACATCACACTGGCAAGCCCAGGTGACACATGGGTGACACTGGGACGCCATCTCCCTACACAACCTCCAGGAGCTCTAGTCAATCCTGCAGCAGCTGGTTTCCTACAGCCGGTAGTATGCAGCTGCCTCAGTGTCCTAGCAGGACAGCATGCTCAGCAGCATCCATCCCAAGCTATTTTATGGAAGGACAAGCCCCAAACACACGTACAGTCCATGGAAACTAGTTAAACACGAAGTGAGTTTTGACTTTGTCATCCCTTGTACATCTAGATGAAACAATGACAGCCAAGGTTGTTTGTTAAGTGCAAAATCTCTAATACCCTTAAATTAGCTACAAATCTTTGTCACTTGTAGCCATCTTTTTTCAGTCCTTGATACTGTCCAAGGAAACTCCATAATATCTTTAGCTTTGAAATACAAGGAGTTCAAGCAAAACCCCTAATAAAAGATACAATAAAAATTCAGAATAATAATGAAGTAAAACAACTTTAAACAACCACTTAGAGGGAAAAAACCAGTATCAACAACACCCCTTGATTCTTGCTGGTACACTGCCAGATCCTTCCACTGAACTGTTGTTCCATGAACCTCTTATGCAAGTTTAAGCACTGACCTTACTATTCCTTCTTAAGAGGCAAATTAGGTATTTCTGTGACTGTATGGGAGAAAA
Organism: Chaetops frenatus; assembly: GCA_013400775.1. Lineage (NCBI taxonomy): Eukaryota > Metazoa > Chordata > Aves > Passeriformes > Picathartidae > Chaetops > Chaetops frenatus. The sequence continues at coordinate 15,213 of VZTR01017707.1, read as the reverse complement.
AAGCAGGGGGAAAAGTGTAGAACTACTTTTCTGCCAGATAAGGCCCTTGAACCGCTGTATGAATGCCTTCTGCTGGCATTACACAGCATAGCACTGATGGGTAGGGGAGAGAGCTGCCTATTCAAGTGTAAGAAATAGTAGTGGCGTAATACCTTGACACTTTTGAAACTATTGCACTGTGCAAAACATCACAGCTACTACATAAATATGACTAGTAGAAGGTTAGAAGCAAAGTGAGGAAAAAGCATGGCTGGCCATGACTTGCTGAACTGAGAGCAGGAGAGTATAAAAAAAAATAAATTCAGAGCTCTATCAAAGTAGGTATTTATGGGGTCTAATATACCCCACCAATAATTTTAGAGAGGACTTGAGGAGATTCACACACAAGTCTGTTAAACATAGGTTCATGCACAAGAGAAACTCATATCCCATATTCATCATGGCTGTATATCAGCATTATTAGTAGCAACGCCAACAGAACCATAAAACAAAAATAATATTCTCCGATCCTATCCTGAAGAGGTAGACAAGGAGGAAACAGACCTTAAATGTCACACCTCATGTTCAAATAATGTACTGATGGTCATCAGTGGTCAGTCAAGGAAAAGAAGCAGCTAGTCAAAGGGAGACAGGCCACTCCCATCCTGATGAACCAGATACAACTATCACTCCTAGATGCAGCATTTGGGGTTTTTAACAGTGCAAATGAAACAGGCTGTACATTCAAGGATCACATCCTTCCAAGTGCAGAGTAGATCTGCTTTTTGTATTCAGAGGACTTCTCCTTTCAAACCTTTGTTAAAGGCCTGACCATCAGTCTTGCCCAAACAAATCCTTGCTTTATTGCATCATTAAATGCGGAAGTGTTACACAAGCAGGAAGATACATCCACATACAGCCAACTACCTCAAGTAAACCATCTCCACAGAGAGGCAAAATGAGCAGGCCAGCCTGTGCTCTAGCAGTCCTGAGGAGTCCGTGGTTCCAAGAAACAGCAGGGGACCCTGCCCAGCTGGCAGGACGTCTGGCTGCTCGGGTGTGGGCAACTGAGTCACAGCATAACGGGCACACCCACCGAGCAACACAACATATACGAAGTCAGTGAAAAAATACACTGGCCTAATAAAAAACCCCTATGCCCTGAAGCAAAGCATACCAAATTAATCATTCACTCTGTAAAATCGAATGTTGTGAAGGAATTATTGCAATAACAAAACACACAAGTTGCTATCAATTACTTCAGTGAAAGCAACACTGGTTTATCATCTTCATGGAAAACCATTAACGTTAAGCACACATTAGGGCGTGTTCAGATTTTCAAACATTCAAATAATATACAACAACAAAAATAATTAAGTAGGAAAAGAAAAGACAAAGCATGCTGCAGTTTCTAATGCTTAAGTTAATTTAAAAAATGTAGGTGATTGTTTTGAAATGTCAATTTCAAACAGTCGGAGATTTTCTTCTTTTAATGTCACTCCTCTTCAAGTAAAATGTGCAAGATCTTTCTGAAAGTTCAATAAAGGTACGTACCTGTTCTGATTTGCCCTTGACTGCACATTTAGTCCTTTTCTCTTCTGTGACCTTCCAGTGTAACTAAGTGAAAAAACATGCAACAATAAAGCACATTCAAAGTACTCTAATTCAATGCAAGTTCTGCAAATCTTGCAGTAACACACACAAGAAAAGGCAATCCTATCTAGAGCAAATGCAAGACATTTTGCAAGTAGCATTCAAAGGTTCAAAGCCATTTTTTCCCAGGGAGGTGACATTTTCAAATCCATGTGCCTTAAGCAGAACTAAACTACCATCTTCTGGGTTTATAATGATGATTCCCCACAAATGGCTAATGAACTTTTCATTACCATATGCATTAGGGAAATGCAACTGTAACTGGTTTAAGTATTTTTTCCATTTGAAGTACTTCTCTATTTCATTAACACTTGAATAAAAAACACTTGAGGGGAAAGAATCGAAGAACTTTTACCGGACAAATTTACACTATCCTGAGTACAACTTTACAAGCACATTTCATATGCTGGTGAAAGTGCCCACCACCACCCATGAACATGTTCTTCCAATTAAAAATCATATGACCATCTTCTAAAGCACCCTGGGTGGTAGCCCATGCTGCACCTCTATATGTCAGCCTCTGCTGCTGATGGGATGAAAAGCAGGAGCCTGGGAAGGACCTAGAAGCAATACAACATTAACAGATTTCTGCCTGGCCAATCTACTTTGACAAACCGGCACAAACATATTCAAAGTACTTCTCCGAGCAAGTTGGATCAGACCTGTCTGCACCACCACTTGCTGTGCAGACACACCTAGACAAAAAACAGAAGATGAGACTGAAAGGACAGGACCTTCACTTGCAGCACATCTGCAGCCTGCTGCAACCAAGCAAGTCTGTTTCAGATTACTTTTTGACTCAGATTAACAGAAAATGGCCCAAACTCCTGATATGAAGAAAGATAGTAAGAACTACCACTACAGATGATACCCACAGTCCCTCTCATCCAGCATCCTGCCCCCAAGAAAATACCCAAGGAGATCTCTAATTACTTGTTTATATCCAACTTCTCCTTTCTTACTCTCTTTTAACTCCATAGAATCTTCCAGAAATAATACTGGAGCAGACTGTACAGAGCAATTTCTCTTTTAGGTACCTATTTGTCTAAAATCCAATGCTACTAATATTAGGAAATTAAGTCAAATTTGGAGCACCATTTTTACATGGAGGATAATGTAATAAAAGGCATACCTCGTGCTGCTTCTCAGCAATATTCACTGCGTTTAAGGCAAAGATCACTTCCCTGGCTCCTACATATAGAACGTTTTTGTCTTCACTTAACAGCAAGGTTGAATAGTTTGACACTTTGGATTCATTAAAATGTATTAGCTGGACCTCTGTTGAAATGGGAAAAAAACAGCACCTCATGAAGAAACACAATCACTTAGGGTCATATTCATGAGCAATTTTTTCTGAGTTGTCTAACAGCTGTTGGATAACTTGAAAACAACAAAGGTTAGTTTAGACAAGCCATGTAAAAGACAAGGGACCCCTTAGAGGCTTGATTCAGCAGAAACAGCAGTTTCCAACAACATAAAATCACTTGTCCCAACTTTCTCATTCAATTTCAAATGCTCAAGTATTTCCTCTTGTGGTGATCCCTGTAACTCAATTCTTCATTTTTTTTTTTCTACTTGCTTTTTCTAAACTTCTATTTTCCACATCCACTGTCAGACTCTTCCTCACATTCTCCTTTCCATATACCAATTGACTGTGGAAAATCAGGCCAGTCGCCACGTCCCTTGCAACTACCCTGAACAAATCTTACAAAATATCCTGCACTTTAAGACAACTCTTAACCACATTGACACAACAGAAAGAAGACACAGAAGTAAAAAACCATTTGCAGCTGACTGTGAAGTGAAAACCAGAGATGAAATACATAACATACACACAAAATAACAGCATGAGAGGAAAAGTCAAGATGAATACAAATAAGATTAGAAAAAGAGGGAGATGTGACAGAAAAGGCAGTGGAATGGGGAAGCCTGAAGAATGGACCAGAATGACTTGAAGGAACATGACACAATCTGACTAATACAAAGGAGTATTTTTTCTGAATGTACAACTATAATGTAAAAGTGACTGAAAGCTTTTGTACATGAAGACACAAGATTAATTAAGCATGGCTTTTTACAATACAGATGAAAACAACGTCCTATTACTTCCAATCTATCATTAGTAATTGGACATTTTCAACTATAATATTCCAGAAACAATAATTTTAAAGATTCTAGCATATAATTTTGAAATCTAGATTCTCAGGCATGTAATTTTGAAATCTTTTACTTGGCAGGCAAATTTTCCCAAAATGGATTAACTGGTTCATACAACTTCACTGAATGAAAATTCCCTCTCCTATTCAAAGTAGGTTTCCAACATTTAAATGCAACACTCTAGCAGACAGAGAGAGAAATAGCAGGAATGAAAATAAACTCCATTTATTTTGATTCATTTGGATGTAAGTCAGCAGTACCTTACTATACCTTTAAACAGCAATTTGTCAGATTTTAACTGTAAGATAAAAGCATCAGGAGTCTAAGCAGGAGCTACAAGCCTTGTCTAGGCCACCCTATCTGAAAGGCTGTATCAGCAACTCATTAATTGCTATACCAATGATCAGGAAAAACACTTCCTACAGTCATCTCATAATCTGCTTATTCCTACTACATTCCTAATCTCCATCTATCTTTTCCTATAGAATCTCTGTTCAGAATTTAATATGCTTTCTTAATATTGCTTCATTATATGGCCAATCTGTTTGTTTGGGTTTGTTCAGTCACTGCACGCTTGGATAAGTAATCAATTGCTGTCAAAGAAGGACCCAAAGACAAAATCCCTTAAAGCATCCATCCCACATGGGTAATGGGGGGGTAGGAGCAGAAAATATGGAAAAAAAAAAAAGCACATCTTCACAAATAGACATATATTCACTCTATAGACTTCACTCTAAAGTTCTTTTCAGACCCAGGCTAAACTATTCAATGAAAAGCTAAAGGATCCTCTGACTTCTATTACTTCTCTTTGCACTGTATTTGCAGACTCCTGATTATTATATTGCGAGATTATGAATATGTGCTGAAATTTCAAATGCAAGAAAAGCACTGTTCTGTGAAAGACTTTCATATCTAGACACAAAAAAATGCTGTCAGAAGAGGGCCAAATGCTTATTTTTCCCTTGCCTGTTGATTAATTTAATGCTCAGGATTGCTTGGTGTCAAAATAGATTATTTGCTGGAGAGGTGCATTTTGCTAACTTATTCAGACTCCAGGTAAAAATAATTTGTTTAAAATAAAATACACCTACTGGGGTTTTTTCTTGAAACAAGTTAAAGTTGCAATATCCTTCAGCTGAGAAAGTCAAATTTGGAATTCCTTCTCTGTTTTCAAAGCTGCTTGAAGGAACCAAAATCAATTAACCCAGCATCTGAATGACTTTTGAATATTCTGGTCCTAAGCACTTCATAAGGTGAGCAAAAAAAAGCAGTAACACCTGACCAAACTCACAGCAAATTGGCTGCAAGAACCTAAAGCCTCACTGAGTTTCAAATCTCACAGAAACTTCAAGGATGTGGCAATGTCCCATATCACAATAGTTAAATTTCTGTTCTTACCTTTGTGTTCCCAAGTGATCCTTGGTACTGGGCCAAATGCTATTGCCACTTTTAGCAATAAACCCCAAACTGCATAAAAAGCACACAGAGCCATCTTCAGTGTCCTTGCTCTTTGGAGTTCACTGGAGAACTGCAGCAGGTAGTGTTTCTTTGGCAGATGAAATGCAGATCCCAGGGAGTATTAGAGACCAGGCATTTCAGCCCTTGAGAGCAGTGCAACAAGGGAGGCTGGAACAGCTGTACAAGTACGTGCTTTTCAGCAGATCACTTCAAGAGAATGCACGTTTTTCAGGATGCTGCATACAGAGACTGCCCACACGCTCCACAGGCTGCAGAGCTGCCGAGAAGTGTGACTGAGTGCATTCTTCTGTTTCACTGGAGAAATAAATGATGCTGTGGAGAGAGGAGGGAAGTAAGAAATAGAAGAGAAAGTAAACCAAATACTGCCAAAAATAGCACCGATCTTGCAGTATTTCTACAGCTGCCTGCAGATCTTAATTTGGATACAAAATACCTTAATTGGTGAAAATCATACTCTTAAAAACAAGACACACATTACATGGCAAGCGGGCAATAATTGAAAGCAATCATTTCAATCTAGAATTCCAAGGGTAAATACTTTGAATTGTCAGTTATAGTTACTGCACAAAACGTGGCTCTACTCTATTCTTTTAATACTGTATCAAAGAAAATCCCACCTCACAAAAAATTAAGATAACAAAAATCACTAAGATCAGAGAGCAAAGAACATGAGAAGTGCAGTATTACTAACAATATGGTTACAAAAATCTGTTGTACCTCCCATACTTGGGATCTTACAGAATTGTCTTTTTTAGTCAAGTTTCCTATAATGCTACTAACTCACTCAAGGTGGGCAGGAGGTAGAAATACAGCTACAGAAACAAAGAGCTAATGCACTGCATACAAAAGTAAAGGGACAAAACACTTTGGCAGTGAAACTGCTGGATAGTCCCATGAAGGTCAATGTGTCTCTGAGTCAACTATTACCCTCAGGCCCAGAAAGGCTTGGGCTATTAACAAAATTGTTCACTGCTTTCTACACCATCTTCCGGAAGTCTCCACTCCTCCTGTCTTCCTACAGCCACTTCTAGGTGAAAAACTCCAGAAGCAGTTGAGTGCATTCATCAATTACTAGTATAAATAGGTTTTGAGGCCTGTACACTTGTGCTGGTGATGAAAAACACATGTTGTCCTTTGCAGCAGGGCACACAAGATGCTAGATTTTCACTGTGCCATCGCTGCCAGAGACACAGAGGTGACTCTAGTAAGAGACACACTACAATACAAGATTAACTTGTAATACCTAGAGGTTATCCAGCTGGAGGGCAAGTGAACGTGTATTGATTTGGTACAGCCTGGTTTTGGTAGCAGGTGGGCTACAGGGGTGGCTCATGGAAGGAGCTGCCAGGAGCTTCCACCACATCCAGGAGAGCCTGGACCCCTGGCAGCTCCAAAGACAGACATGCTGTTGGCCAAGGCTGGCCTGATTACAAATGGTGGTAAAGGCTCTGTGATAACAAACTTAAGAAGAAATCAAAACACAGATGGTGGCACAGATTTAGCTGTGAGCAGAAAAGAGTGGAGTGAAAACATGTGAGAGGAACAACTCTGAAGACACTGAGGTCAGTGGAGAAGGAAAGGGAGGTGGTGCTACAGGTACTGGGAGCTGAGATTCCCGTGCAAGTCATGGTGCAGCCCATGGTGAGACAGCTGTGCCCCTGCAGCCCATGGAGATCCATGGGGATGCAGAGATCCACCTGCAGCCCGTGGAGGAGCACCATGCTGGAGCAGGTGGATGCTATAAGAAGCTGTGACCCCGTGGGAGAACTGTGGTGAGACGGGCCCTGCTCCCATGCTGGAGCAGCCTGTCCTTGAAGGACTCGTATCCTGTGGAACAGTGACCACACTGCAGCAGTTTTGGGAGGACTGTTGCCCATGGGATGGACTCACACTGCAGCAGTCACTCAGAGCCATTGCTCATGAGATGGACTCACATTAGAGAAGTTCATGGAGAACTGCTTCCCATGGGAGGGACTCCCCAGTGCAGCAGGGGAATGATTCCTTCCCCTGAGCAGCAGGATAAAACCATGGCTGATGAATTGACCATAACCCCCATTACCTGTCTACTTGCACCACTGGGGTAGGAAGTAGAGCTTGGGAAGGAGAGAGGGGTGGGGTGAACGTTGTTTTTAAGGGCTTATTTCACTTCTCATTATCCTGCTCTGATTGTTTTAGTAATGTTTTCAATTATATCTCTAATTAGAGCCTGCTTTGCCCATGATGATATTTGATGAGCAGTCTCTCCTGGTCCTTATCTCTACCCGTGAACGCTTTGTTACATTGTCTCTCCTCTGTCCAGCTGCAGAGAAGAGTGAGCGACCAGCTTTCATTGGTGCCTGGCATTCAGCCAGCGTCAACCCATGACAGAAGATCACAAAATCATGAGTAACATTAAAAAGGAATGGGCCAATACTTGAAAAACACAGCGGTAAAGAGACTAAGGAGAAGCCGCAGCAAGAACATCCCTAAGCACAAGCAAGGTGCCTCTGGGAGGATCTAGGTTTAAGCAGGAAAAGCCAAGGAACCTCTATAAAGTGCAGCCAGTGGATCTTAAGTAAGGTGGCTGAGTAGAAGACGGGCAACTCTATTCTAAGTGTGTACACCTGCTTTACTAAATGATCACAGGCAAGATTAAAAGGTTTAGAAATCTCATTTATTTCTATAAATCTTTTGTCTACTAAGTAAAAAATCCACTTAAGACTGTAACTTGCCAAAGCTGAACTTGAAGCATATTTTTTTTTTATTTATTTTTCTTTTTTTTTTTTTT
>VZTR01017705.1:29105-41907 GCA_013400775.1 Chaetops frenatus | reverse complement strand
CCAAATACTCATTAGTGCAAAGATCACAGGACAGGACTATATAGACAAGTCTGAAGAGGAGACATAGTGCTAATTCAATTTAATCACAATCTATTAAGTATTTACATAAATACAGTCCTCTAAGGAAATAAGCTTTTATTGTGCCAAGAGCAGTTCCTTGAAGGATGATAAGTCAAGAAATACTAAACATATTATTACAAATAATTATTTAGAAGTAAAAGTATTAACTTTAATTATGTTGGATAGTAATGAGGCTTCCCATACTTTCAAGAATTAATTTATTCTGCTTGCACCAGTTTATAGTTGCTTTCATACACAGGCAGTACTTTTTTCTCCTGTACAAAGTCCTATGTTCCAACCCCTTGGACAGACATGCTCTGTCTGAAATAATACAAAGACTCAGATAGTCTTCACCTGACTGGGCAAATGTAGAGAATAAAACAGCCCCTCACCTTACTATGATCCAAGACAAGAGCAGCTCTTTCCAGATGTGTGGCACTTTCTCACAGACCCCACATACAGACCCTGCCCTCTTCAAGGACTGCTTTCTGTACTGCAGTTACATCCACAGCAATTCCCTCCCTAGTTTACATTTCCTGACAGATCATTTAGGGACTCGAACCAAAGTAAATCTATGCTTCAATGGAGGAAACTCTCAGGAATGGGGAGCTCAGGCAGCAACAGTATAATAAAATAGTACTGTTCACTTACCCCTCCCGATGCATTCTCAATTAAAAGCACTATTTAATTAATGTTATTTCAGAAGTAAGGATAATTTGACTGTAAATAATTTTTTATTTTACTTTTCAAACAAGAAGGTTGCATAACAGAAACTGGTGTAAACTTGAGCCATTCTGTAGCTCAGAGTTCATAGCAATGTTTACAGTGGTAAAAAAATAGAGGATTTTAATAAGGAGGTTCTGCTAGAAAAATGCTGATCTGTACAGTCCTATGCACTTAGTCTTTTGAAAGGTTAAACAAATTGCTCTGCAAGATGAAATCTAAATTTAAAACTGGAACTGTAAAAAAACCTCAGCCCACCTGTTTCCTCTACCCAGAAAAAATGTAAATTCCATAGGCAGGTCATTGTATTTGAAGTTCCTTACTGACATACATATGTGTCTCTGTACAAGTATCTGCATGGCTGTAAGCAGATAGCTTGGTTTCTGCCTCACATCTAAACTAGGGGAGGAGTATCCAGAAGACCTAAAAGGGATTTGGTGCAATACAGGTTTTCAGGATGGCCTAATGCAACAGTCAGTGCTGGGTATTGAATAAACCAGAGGAGCTGCAGAAGCTTTGTTATAAAATATATGTTATCACAGCCGGTGTAGTACAAAGGGGCCTCTCTTGTTTTATTCAGAATTTATGACATGTTGTTTCATTTGTGATTGGTACCCTGCTTTTCTCCAGGAAACGGTGGCCACAGCTGTGCTGCTCCTACCTGGTAAGCCAGTGATTAGTACACTCTCCGAAACCAAGGACATTGCAGTTTCTTGGTCTGGGCATCAACTCATTCATATTTTGCACACTCTCAAAGAGAAAGCACAAGGGAAAAGCAGGAGCTCAAGCCATTTTCCTAAAGAAAATGTTCAAACTACAAATTGTGGAACAGGAGGTTCCGTCCTCCTACACATCTGATGCCAAGAGAAATAACCATCCTGTGCCTGTGTTACAACTAAGAATTATATAGCTATTTTGCTTTTTATAAGCATATATATCATAAAAATATTGTGTTAGAACCTGAAAGTGATTTAAAACATCACTTGTCCTGCCTGTGTATGCTTGTGTCTGTCCATAAGCTTTCTGCCACATTTGACAAGGTAAATCCATAAGTTGTCTTTAGTTCATTTTAACCTCCTGAAAAAAATACAAATTTCATATTCCATCACAAAATCTCTCCTTTTTTTCATCCTGCAGCACAACTAAGTTTTTGAATCCTCCAGTTGTTTTAATAAAATGTTGTGACTGCCGTAAAATGTGAAAGGTACTTTATAACCTGAGCTATATGGAGAAAGACCACCTAGATGGGCCCACCCCAGAGCTTCCAGGTGTCTTAGTTATCCCTTTCTAGACTTCATCCTGAGCACACATTTGTGCCTGTGAGAGTAATGAATGTCTCTCAATTACTTTGGTATGGTCCTTTTTATTCATATGTATTCATTTGTCTTCAATTAACAAGAGAACTACCAACAAAAAAAATGCATCCACAAGAGGGATTCTAAGAGTTAAACTAAATACGACATTCCTGTTTCTGAACAGATCATGCAGCAAAGACCACATAGACATTTGACAGATTTTGTTCTGGGAACTGGTCCTTTTTATAAAAGTGGTATTTAATCTTACACATGCTTATTTGTACTGCAGATTCCCTGGAAACAGAGAGCGGCACCGATTTGCCGTTCTGGATGCCTGAACTCACGTACAGCTTGGTGCAATGTGCACTTTGGGCACTAGGTGGAAACAGAGCAATGAAAACAAGACCCGTTATCAACCCTTCAGCACAACAAATGGAAGAGCTTTTCTCAACACACGATAGATCCCAGAAGGGAGGAGTGGCAGCTGAAATCCACTTCATTTTATCGGGGGTCTTCGATCATTCCCTCTTCTTTCACATAAGAATAAGAGAAAATAATATCCTTAGTTTTCTCAAAATTAATTTTTAAATTTCTTGCTTTAAATTTTGGGATAACTTCTCTCAGAGTGCTCATTTCTGTTGGCTGTTCTTCATCTACTTCCGTGGAAATTAGTACCTGAATTAGACACATAGCAATCTATTTTGCTATTGCATTTTTGTAAAATGTTATGTTGGATATACAGTGCTGCTTTTGTCTGCTGCCATTTCCTTGTTATAGATTTTAAACAAATAAAATAGTGAAAATAGAAATGTAATGCTTTCCTTTCACTTGCTTATGCAACAATAAAATCAGAGCTACAAAATTTACCCTAATTTTTCTCCTTTTATCAGACAGTTCTAGGAGCCTCTTTATCATAATGTTTTTTGGGTTTTTTTCATCTCAGGAAAGAGAACTGGAATGATATTTAGCTTTGGATGATAGCCATATTTTACATATTATATCACTTGTGGAAGACTTTGCTCCAGAAAAGTCCATATGCAACTGCAGCCAAAGCCCACAAGAAATGAGGAAAAATGATGTGGCATTATACTGGAAACCACAAAGCATAAGTGAGACACACAACAGCAGTTCTGGTCCAAGCATGCATGGTCAGGATTGGACATCCAGGCCTTCTCATCTTACTTCCAAGATCAGTGGTGTAAAACCATCCACTTGAAAGGATACAGTCATGATATATGCAACCTTTAAAGAGTCTCACCTTGTCATCCCTCACCCTTTCAGTACTGTCTACTGCAGAGCTTGAAAGGTCTGGGTTAAGAAGCTGGTACAGTAGCAAGGGACTTCTCTAGTTTTATTTAGAATTCATGACCTGCTGTTTCATTTGTGTCTGCTACCCTGTTTCCTGCAACATTTTCACATCTTCTGAATTTATTTATTTTTTTTTTTTTAGCTAAAACATATAAACCAATAAGTTGTTAAATTTCAGTATGCATGTTTGCCCAAGTTCTAGATCTATGCCTACCAAGAAGAGGGCAAACAACTCATATCTCAAGCCAGTTTTACGAATTGAAGCAAATTTCAACTGCCTGAGGTGACTTAGTCAATCAGCTCAGATGCCAGAGCAAGAATTCATACTGGTGGAATGCAAGTCAAAATCTGAACCGAACTTGAAACCTGTCGAAGCTTGGGAGTAACTAAGACTATTGTTCCAGATCCAAGAAAATATAACCTTCTATCTACTGTGTAAATATACTCTCAATAAGTTAGATTAAATGATTTCAAGCACATTTTCTAAACTCAGTAGGAGCAAATGCTAAGCTAAATTCAAAGAGCTAATATCAGATAGGTTCATAAACCTACTATCCACATTCCTGAAGGAAGTTTGTGCATGATGTGTAAGATGAAGGTTGGATAGGCCAAGATAAAAATGCAATTATAAAGTAAAACCTTTGGTTGTGGAACGGTTTTGAGGAATTCAGTGCAAGTTGCCATTAAATTAAACCTACCAGTGGGATACTGTATATTTCCTCAAAGATTTTTGAAAATAGTATAAAAAAATAAATAAATTCCATAGGACAAGTAGTCTAGCTTAGTCCTTTGTCCCTAATGAGATGGTCATCCCAATCCTTATCATTATGGTCATCTTTTAGAGAAGACACCTGTTAAATAGCATGAAAATCTCCTTGCAATTTGAGTGTCACTCATCCTTCACTTAAAACTGAAAGGTGATGAATTCCTAAATAAAATGCATTGTCAAACACATCTTTAAGAGGTTCTTGTGTACATTCACTGACACCTCTGCTTCAAATAGTGTCAGAAGATACTGGCATGCATTCAATTTATCCTATTATTCCTAATCTGCTAAGTATTTAGAGACTGGATTTAGTATCAGTGGGACTTTTTAGTAGCCTAGATACATGACTGAACAGTTTCATGATGGCAACTTAAAAAAGTCANTTAAAAAACTCATGTATTAGTTCTCAAACAAGAAGAAGAAAAGGACTTTTCAGAACAATCAGAGCCCACATTACACATGGCAAGAGTGCAGGGGAAATTCTACTTGCCAATTAAACAGAGACTATATGGAAAACACTGCAAGTCAAGCACAGAGGTGTTTTTTTTTTAAATTTCAAATTAGTTCCCATTTTAATTTTGTCAGGTAAGCTTATTGCTACAACATGGACTTACCAATTTTGGCACTGAAGGGTGTAGCTCAGGAGAGCTTTCCAGATGCAAAAACTTCCACTGCTCACAAAGCCTTTGAAGACTTGACCAATGAATGGAGGGTGCCTGCCTGATGTGCCTCCAGTTACTACTTCCAACAGCTAAAATCCCTTTTCCACCAAGATTCAAGTTTCAGGCTAAAGCAGACTGAAAGTTTACCTCTGCTGTTATCAACTTTTGCTGGCTGGCAGTTGCTGTTGGTGACTGGAAGTGTTACTAGGAGTGGTTTTGGCTCTGAATAGGATAGGTCTGAGTCAACATGTGGGATAAATCCAGACATGCCCAGCTTTCCTCCTGCTCTGTAAACACAGTGATCTGATACAGAAATCTGGCTTTGATGCACTTCAGATGCATTAAGTATATCTCTGCCTTTCTGACACATAAAGACTCTCTTCATCCTCAGCCCAACAGTCATGTGGCACAGGTTCTTTTTTGAGGCACTCTAAATTGCAATGACTTCCTTGCCTGCAAGGTCAAGCATGAGTGATAAGCATCAAGAGTGAGATCCGGGCTGCTGTAGAGCCAAGAGAAAAATCTCATTGATCTCCACAGAATAATGGCATTGCCTCCAGACAGTGCAGATCACTTTGGAGGAGACTTCCCACAAAACCCATTTTTTCCTCTCTGTTGTACTGTTCTGGCCATTTCTTTAAATCTTCTCCATCTAGAGCCAGTCCCTCTACCTCAAGACAGTTTTGCCTGTCCTGTTTCCACCATTTCCTCAAACAGGCTGCCTTTATATTCTAGTTTGTTTTGATCAAGTTAAATTCCAGCTAATAGTGTAATCTGGAATATTTACACACAAGTTTTGGGTTTTTTCTCAGTGAATAGCTGTGTTAAAACAAGAGTCATCCAGGTGAGTTCTTTCAAGTATGTCTTTATGCTACACATCAGGAGGACATTAATTGCTTTCCTGAGTTTAGTATCACACATATCACACAAGTCCTGGCACTGTAGAATATCTGCTGCAGACAGACTGGATTTGAGCAGGTGGCCAGCAGTGAGCTGTATTCATTCACTGAAGCTACAAATTGATACAGTAAAAATGGAATAACATATATGAAATGTTAAAGGAATATATTCAGTAGAAAAAGTGCTACTAGGCTTTTGCAGGAGAGAACATCAGGAATTTGTGTTTCAAATGTTTAGAAATAAGCTCGTCATAGACAGAAACAGACGTATATGGCCATATTCTTTGCAGTCTCTGCCTAATCCTGCTATCTTCAATAAGCTGAACAAACAGACAGTTTTCAAAATGTTTGTTAAGAAAATTCAAGGAGAAATGAAGACAGAAAGAAAGAAGACTGACTCCAGATAAGTCAGGATTCCTCCATGACTGGCTACTTATATCACCGACTTATCTATTTATGACTCTTTGCATTTTTGTCCTTATAATATTTTAGGATCACGAAGAACCCTTTGATCTTTACTCTGACATCCTGTAAAGGCCATTGGCATCCTGTAAAGGCCATTGAACTGCTCTGAATTTTGTTTATATTAGAATGCAATTTTTAAAGATAAAGTGGGCAATATAATTTCTTGGACAGTGTAATATATATTTATCACAGAAAACAGAAAACTGGATCCTTGCAGGGATGCTAAATCTGCAACCCAGGTATTTGCAGAATTCGTATACAGGGCATAACAAAATTTGCTCATTACTCAAATTAGGCCATCAAACTGACAGGGCATAAAAGAATTCTCAAATGGTTCTCAGATCATTTTTCGTCATCCTTTAACACTGTAAAATTTATTTGCCATTGCATCTTTGAGTAAACAGCTATAGAGTAATGTCTCCCTTAGTCATCAAAAAGTTTGACAGCACTGGATTAAAATGTAAGCATCTTAGATGCAGAGCTGCTTGTAAGACATTTTTAGAAGTTGAAGACTTATCTAAAGCAAAAAGTAGTTTGTCTGTGTGGCTTGCTTAACATTTGGATGCCGGTCTCAATCTTCATAGCTAATAGTACCAAAAGTAATTCATTATGAGCTCTGCATACACAGGTGTGCACATGCATGAACACACTCGTGTTTAATTCAGTCTCTACATCAAATATCTCTTAGGTTATTTAAATAGACTAATAGACTGAATGAATTTATTATTAATGAGTCTTGGATATCATAAACTGTAGTGATATTATGCAACCAAATAGACCAATATCTGACAATAGTCAGTAAGCAGTACTGAAAATACCACTTCTATAATATATTAGGTTGATACAGTCCTTTCCTATTGAACTAGTTCATAACTAAAAATTTCTTAGAATATTTAGCATACACGATGATAAAATCACAGTGAATCATTAAGTAGCAGCCTTAACAGCATTTTAATAAGACAAGGGTGTATTTAATGTCAGTTAACAATGAGTGCAACTCTAAAAACATACACTGTCTGGAAGTCTGTGTTTCTTGCATAGTAATTCAGGACATGTTAATTTTGTAATGTCAGTCCTCTGTCACCCCATCAAAACCTTTGATTCAGTGGCCCTTGCAAAATGGCACAAGTTCAAGAGCATATCAAGGAGTGGAGAGCTTAAAGCACACACAGTCACAAGTATTATCATGCACTCAGAACAATCGCTACTAAAAAAAGCCAGGGGCTATCTTAATTCAGAGTAACTAGAGTGTATTAAGCCCCTCTCTGCAGTTTCTAACAGGAGATACTTTTCCTTTCCATCTGGCATGAAGGGAGCTATTGAGGAATTCTTGTTGACTAGTGTTTCCTCAAAGTACTGAGGAAATCACAACAGACTTTTCCAGTTACAAGCAGACACAACTCCTCTTTCATTGTTTTATTTAGATTAATTAATTTAGATTGGTTTTAGATTAACAATCCAAAACCAAGTTGAATTTTGACTGATAACACATCTCATAGCCGTGCTTTAAATAGAAGCCTATTTGGCACTTGAAAAAGGAAATCTGGTCTTACTACATACAATATATAGAAGTGTCACTTGTATTTTAAGAATTCAGTTCATAGCATTTTGTGTTAACCTACTGTACTGTGCCTTCTATCACTCTAAAGAAGACAAATCATAAAAATGCATATTACATATAAATTCAAAACCACTGCTTTTGGTCTCCAGTAAAGAAATCACAAAATCAAGTTGTCCATTACAATGCTGTATGAACACGTGAAACTTGAACAGAAAAAAATTGAAGACGCTCAGGAGGTGGTATTGTTTCTTTCACAGGAGGTAGCCCAGCACTAAATGTCCAAATCTGTTCTTCAGAATTGAAAGGACACATCCTAAACTATTCCAAGACATAGAGGATGGACGCCAATCTTAAAGACAGCAAGAAATTTTTGTAAAATCTCCTGTGAACAAATCTAGGCCTAGTAGCTAAACCAGAAGGAAATATAACATAATTACTTCCAGTGTTCTCATGGGGCTTTGCTCAGAGTCATGACAATGAGAATTAAAGCCATGCATCACTCTCCTCATTAATTAACCTGTTTCTTTACACAGGTGTGATGCAAGAAAAAATAAAATTATGGAGACATAAACTGTCACCTGGTCTCTGAGCTTCATTTTGCAGAGGGGCTCCATGGGAAAGCCCTTTATGCACAAAGTAGCAGGGAGCCGTGCCTGTCTCTAGCTGTGCCAGAGGAGAGCACGCAGGCGAGCAGACAAAGAAATCAGCTGGTCACTTCAGCTTCGCAGAACCGGTGATCTCACCCTCTCCTCCCTCCAGCACAGAGTAAAGAGCTGCTACACTTTGACTGATTGGTTTTATTTTATTACCTACTCTCCTGACATATAAGAGAAGTTAACGCCCAGTTCTTGACCACTTAAATTAATTTGGAATTATTGGATGCAAGCCAGCTGATGATGACACTGCTTGGGATTTTCTTCTGCCTATATGAAAAGGAAAACAGTTCTGGACAGTTACATTAGTGCTTTTAGCAAGGCATTAATAAATCCTGTGGAGATTACTGATACTGATGGTTGCTCACAAGCAATACTTGAGAGCTCAAATTCCTGAAAAGAACCAAGTGCCTAAAGCATGTATTTCAATGATTACTTGTATATGAGAATGTCTGCCTTCTCTGTACTGATGACATGAAATTAATTCATGATTTATAGAAATACTATGGAAATGCTTTGCTTGCTTCAATGTTATGTTTTTATAAAAGTAGAACTAGTATGAATGGAATCTGCTTCATTTTGAGAATTTTTTTCTTATGAACAGATGCCTAGGTTTATTCATTGTCATTTAATAGCAGAGTTTAAATTTGTCTCATGAGTAACCAAAAATATTGGTAAAAAAAATGCTGCTTCTCATTGTCAAGGAAAATAGTAACATTATTTTAATGGCTGGACTGATTATCTACAGAACTGAAAAATGGATGCCAAAAAAATCTACATGCCCAAAATCTATATAAGTGACTAAACTATTTAAGAACTGTGTCACCTGATCTACCTTGTTATTTTGCAGGCTGGAAAACTGCTGGAAAAAATCCCATTTAATTTAGTTTGGCTCTTATGATTCTTCCTTGCTTTGTGGTGTTATACCCATCCCTGGGTGTTCTGCAACCCTGCTTTTCTATTTCTTTAAACAAAAGCTGCTGCTTTGATCATCTCTAGCATGTGGCCAAGACACAAGACAGATGCTCCAATGGTACTGTTGTGCACCCTCAGAAGGAAACATTATTGGAAAAGACATTACCTCTGCACTTGAGATTAAAGAAAGGATTTACTCTTCTTTTGGTTATTCTTCTGCTGCAGGCAAAGTGCAACTGCCTCTGCAAATGGCCAGGAGATTCCACCTTTTCTCAGCAGCAGTGAATCCAGCTTGGGCTGGATTGCCTCAATTTACAAACACGGGAAACCATTTACAGACAGCTCTCAGGAATGTAAAATGTGCAATGAAACATGTGGTAACATTGGATGATTAATAAATACATCACAGCTAGAAAATTGTTGCACAACTAAGTGCTGAAACAGGCAGCTTAATAGAAGGACAGATTATAGAATACCTTCACTTTTAAAAATTTAGGGAAGGAAGGCAAGAAAGGAGGAAGTGAAGGAGGGATGAAGGGAAGAGAAGGGAAGGGAAGTGGAAGAAAATATAAAACAAAAGGGAGAGGGATGGTGGAAAGACTTTATATTTTATTTTATATTTTTTTTAAATTTTTTTTAAATTTCCTGATGAACTGCATGAGTAAATAAAAGGTTTGTATTAGAGCCTCACAGAAGTTCTACAAAACAACCTTCACAATTGAAATATTCTGAGTTTCTTTTTGTTTTAACAGTTTTTGCTATAGTAGAAGTCTGTGTTCCATCTCTTTCCCATCCCCTAAAAATGTTCTGACATAACCACCAGAACTGTGGTAACAATTCAGAATGACTTGGTGATGTTCTTCTGCCAGATCAAGCCCAACTGTTCCAAGTCAAGGAACTCCATGGTTTCAGTTAGAAACCTCAAATATGTCCTTCTGAAAATAAACATTATCCCTTATTTCCTGTGATCAGAGGAGAAGAGCCACATCTTAAAAGAGTCTTGAAATGTCTAAGATACCAAAATAGAGATGTTTATTGGTCTAAGCAAATCCCTTGTAAATAATTATCTAGAGTTAATTGTTTAAATAAAATCATAGATTTATACCAGAGATAATATTTATGATACACCCATTTTGCTGTTACATTTTTGTACCAACGTAATGACCCTCTCCAATGACCAGGTATGCAATCTCTCTCATAAAGGAACAAAATGAAAAATAAACACATTCATTTTTAAGGGGCTCTGTCATCCTTCCTTCTAAATCTCAGAGGTATTTATGCTTATACAAGAGTCAGTTACAGTTCATCATGTTGCTCCAGCTCTACATTTGTAGCAGCACAATGCCATTAGTCATTTCCAGAACCATAGCTATTAGAGATTGAAGTGACCTTTTAATGTCATCACATCCTACCCTGATTCCTACTATCCATGGCAACAGACTAATGTCAAACACACAATTATGACTTCACTGCAAAATGTAGCAACAGAGAAGTTGATTTCCAGTTTAAAGCTAAATTTCAGAAGTCAGAGGCCTAGCTTTTGCCATCCAAATCAATGAAAGTTATTTGTATTCCATTTGCAAGTTGTTCAATAGTCAACGTACTTCTAACCACCCACCTCGCACTGGTACCTAAACAAAAAATTGGTTATTTTTGGCAGAGGAGGGAAAATTAGAAGGGCCACATCATGCAGAAATCAGTGTTTGATCCAGGAATCTTTCAAACGAAGGAGACAGCTTTTGTATAATGTGGTGTGGACATGGCTGGTCTTCCTTACCTCAATAAAAGCATGAAGGTTCCTGTATTGCAGGGGTGGGGTATAGACAGGTCAATATTCATTTTATATGATGTGGACTCCGGTGCAAAGCAGTTCTCAGTTACATCCCCCATGCCTCTGCAGGAACCAGTCTGCTCCCTGTCAGAATAAAATAACACCTCTGCAATACAAAGTGTTGGAACCAGAGATAAACACAGCAACCAGCAACGTCGTGGCATAAATACACTTTTGGAGATGAGCAGCTTCTCCCTGCTGCCTGTATCTGAGTGTGCATGTGTCTGAAATGCATCACTGTGTAAAGACATTTCAGCTCTCTTTAGACTAATTGCAATATAATGCAGTGTCAATATAGCACTAATGGGAATTAGCCCTTCCTCAGAGGTAGGAACAGTCACCCTGGGCCACTGCTAACACACATCTATAGATCATAGGACCAGAGCTGATGTGTGTACAGGGCTATTTACTGGGCCAGACCTGCCCATTCTGAGTGCCTTGCACTTCACTGAAACTCACTGGTGCATTTGCCTTGGCATAAACATCTTACCTTAAGGTAATAAAAACAATAATCGAGCCTCCTTTATTTGTGGTTAATGACATTCCTGCAGCAAATTTATTTTGCTTGCAAGAGTCTGAACGCCAAGAGTATTCACATCAAGATCATTTATCAAGAATTGAGATGTGTGGCTTGATTTTGTAGCTCTCTAATAGGATTTAAAGAACATTTCAGAAAGAATTAAAACCCTCACTATTATCATAGGGAGTTACAGTCCTCTGACATCTCACCTCTGATATAAACCCACAGGCTATTGCAGCTAGAGACCCATGGTAATATAGCACTAGGTAAGTGCGAAGTGCTTAAGAGTGTGCTCAGACAAGGTCATGTGTGAAAGGGAAATTATTTTGTAATGAACAAGATTCATTTTTCACTGACATTCTAGTAATCAAACAGAACAAAAGAGATATATTCTTAATTTTTCTCTATTCAGAGGGATCCATACTGAAATAAAAAAGATACACTGAGTTTCACTTCAAAAGAACTGAACAGGACTACATAAGGGCTTACTTAAGGAGTTGGCTCAGAGCTTTGTAAAATGAAGTGTTGGGAAAGTGAGCAGCTGTGGTTTTATATTTCAGGGATGATGCAAGGTTTTTCAACCTTTAAATTACAGCTTGTGCAAGCAATACTCTCTTACCTAACAGATTTGCAGATGTGTCCATCTCCAAGGTAATGGGCATTGCATTTCTGTCATTCAGAAGGCTGTTGTAGCGGTTTCACATTCACCTGCTCGCCTGCTCACACCAGGCGAGAGTGTAGTGTAGTGATTTTATGAGAATAAGGATTAAGAGAAATGCAAAACAGGCCTAAACTTCAAAGATAAAAATAGTTTATTAACAAAAAAAAAACAACAACAGAATCAAAACCAACCCCCAGGTGGTTTCTTCTTCCGCCCCCCAGCCCCTCACCCATGATGGTTCCTTTCTCCCACCTCATTTATCTTCCTTTACCACCATCCTTCTCACCAACAACACAGAGAAACAAACTTAGAAAACCCCTGGTCAATTTACCACTCTTGAAATAGGCTTTCATCAGTCCAATTGGAAGAAGAGTCTCTCTTGTCTCACCATGGAGATTTTTTCCCACAAGACGCATAAGTCTCTTGTAGAATCCTTATCACTGTGAGCTCCCGCCCAGAAAGGATATTAGTTCACATGTGACA
>VZTR01017705.1:0-28805 GCA_013400775.1 Chaetops frenatus | reverse complement strand
AGAGGGGAGGGTCGGGAGCCCCCTCCTGGAGTTCCATTCTCCTCTCCCTCAGGCAGGGAGGGGGAAACAAAAACAACCTCAGAGCAACAGCAGCACTGCCCGAGGCAGGGGAGGGGAACCCGGCAGGGCCCCCCGGCCGCAGCCCCGGCACGGCCTCGGGAGCGGCCGGCCTGGGCCATGCCGGAGTTACCTTCCACGCGGGCGGAAGTCGAAGAGGGCTTCCAACTTCCCGCTCCTAAAAAAAATGTAAGCTTCGCAAAGACGCCTCTAATTTCAAGTGGCTACATGAAGTGCCCATCTTAAAATTAGCCAATCCGTGGGCTC
The DNA here is from genome assembly GCA_013400775.1 of Chaetops frenatus. Classification (NCBI taxonomy): domain Eukaryota; kingdom Metazoa; phylum Chordata; class Aves; order Passeriformes; family Picathartidae; genus Chaetops; species Chaetops frenatus. The sequence continues at coordinate 28,481 of VZTR01017705.1, read as the reverse complement.
CTCACCTCTGCTGGAAACTGTCCCGGCGGAAGTAGGAAAACAAAGAACCCCCCCCCAGGAAGGAGAAAAAAAAAAGTTGTTGTCCTTTAAACCACAACAGCTGTGATTCAAAATAAATCAAAGACTGAATGAATTCAAACCTCTCCTTCTCTAAAAGCTTCTAAACACTACTTGGAGGGATTCTAGCAGAGGCAATAACAGACATGTATACAGATACTCCTTAAAGAGTTCACAGATAAAAGAATTTTCCATCTCTATTTTAGAAGCAAAAGACATGAGAGAGCTTTGCTTGAACCAGTTATACAGGCAGCCACTGCCAAAACTTAGTCTAAGGTTTAGGCCTTGCTGTTACACTCCTCCCTGTCTGCCCATCCCCTGAAAAACTCCAATATAGTGGGAGAGAATGGGGGGGAAGGAAGGAAGGAAGNGGAAGGAAGGAAGGAAGGAAGGAAGGAAGGAAGGAAGGAAGGAAGGAAGGAAGGAAGGAAGATTGGTTCGGTAAAGTTAGAATTGGTAATATTTTATGACAAGCTTAATAGCTGTTTTTCTTTGACTAGTGAACGTAAGACATAAATAGCTGCATAGGTTTATGACTAATAATATCTACAGTGATGCAAGCTAAAATAACAGTTATTTCTCAGAAATAAAAGCTGAGTTCAATGAAAGGACATAACATTACATGTGTACAATCACAGGGAAACACCGACTGGCATTTTCCCTTTTGACCTTACATGACAGTGTTACATTCCAATGGAAAACATTGCCAAGTCTTAGTTCAGCATAAAAACAACACTGAAGAAAATACTCTGTAGCAAACAAACAGAACTAAAAACTGTTTCAATAAAAAAAGGTCACACTTGGAGCCATCAGGATCTCTGAAAGCCTGTTTATTCTGTTGCCTGAAATCTGACAGGCCCATGATGAATTAAATGTACTACAATTAAAAGAAGTGTTTGGGGTAAACTAGAAACGCTTTGTTTTCTTTTTCACACTAGGACTCAGCTGGCTTACATACCTCATCACAAGATGCAAGGATGTAGCAACTCTGCCCCCCTTGCTGTGTGACTAAAACTTAAATTTAAAAAAAAGGCTATGATAAAATTAGAAATAGAAATCTTGAAAGCTTAATATTATGCAAGCTGTTCTGCAATACAGGAAAAAGATTTTTTTTTTACACTTCAGTTTCATGATTTGGAGTTTGTGGCTGTCAGTTTACAGAAATAAATCTCAAAGAGTCAGATTTGCGTGGGTCTTAAGTAAAGTGCCACCTCAGCTCTCATAATGATCTCTTTGCATTGGGTTGGAAATATCAGGCTGTTAACCTGCTCTTTCTGAAATAAAGGAAATATTATCTTTTACCAGGAAACACGTAAGATTTTGCCAGATTGTCAAAACTGTTTGTTGAAATTAATCTTCTAAAAATTAACCTCTCTGCTGTACTGTTTTCCCCTCTGAATAAAAATTTTCAGACTCTGACTCCTGAGAAATTTTTGATTTCTCAAAAGGGACAGACAATAAAGCCACTGTCTGTTAGAAAGAAGCAACATTGTCCTTGTACAACAAAATTCAGGCTTCTCTCCCTTTTTCACAAACAGGACAAGGATACTGAAGAAATATTTTTTGAGGGGTTCTCTCTGCACTTGTACTGCCACTGCCTGGGCTGGGAGCTGAGAGGTGAAGGTTTTCCACAAGTAGGTGCCACACCAGCTCCAGAGGAGACTGTGAATCCAGAAAGAGATCCAGGAAGATCTTAAAAAGAAGTCCACCTGGTTATCCCTAATTTGGCAGATTGAGGCTGACATTGCAATTTTTCTTTCTCTATTGTTAAAGAAGTAAAACAGTCTCTGGTATGGTTTAGGCCCTGACTAGTTCCCAAACAAATCCTCAGCATAGGCCCAGAGTTAGAGAAAGCCATGCACTATTTCCCAATAAATAGCTGGGATGTAGCAAGCTTGTTTATGAACCTTTGGTTGTAAGAATGAGACTAGCCCATGCCAGCTGGCCAGAGAGGATTGAAGCATGGATCCTGGCACTGCTGAATTTGCAAGTGCAGGGATAGCCCTGTGTTGATGAGACAAAAGCTGTGGTGTTTACTACTAGGAATGGGATGAAATCAGTATGACTCCTAACATTAATAACACCTGTGGAAGGGCTAAGAGATGTAGAGATGTGAAAAAACAGCTTATATCCTGTAGGGCAGTAATGCTGATTTGAGTAGGGAGGACAGGAGATGGAGTGAATGGACGTACCATTCAGAGGAGAGGGGGGAAATAGGCTCCTCCCAGTACTTTTTGGCATTAAAAGTCCAATGGTTTTTTTATTATTCACCTGTGTTTGCAGGTCTGTTCAATATTTTTAAGATTCAAGATTTTTTTTTGTGTTCCTTTGTATCTTGGTCAACTATATTTCATGGCTTTGGAAGCTGTTAGCATGACAGCAAATCAAGATGGGCTTTCCATGTTTCCATGGGCTTTTGTTATAAATTCAAAATGCTAAAACCCTAAAATTTGCCAGGTTTTTTAGACAAATTATTGTGAGGCATAAAAGGCTAATCAAGCTGAATGGAAAGGAGCAAATGCACATCTACTAAATCACCATGCTTTATAATCTTTTCAAATGGATTTTCTATCTGTAGACAAAGCTGACCATCAAGCTCAGTAGCAAAAATAAGCTCTCTTTATTAATTTGAATTTGCTGGTAAGGTTCACTGCCTTTGCAGTAAAAAGTCAGATGAAATCCCAAGCAGTCAGGCTGACAAATTTTAATAATTGCTTCGTGTTGGAGGAGAGAGTGGTACTTGTATACTAGTGGTACTATTTTTAAATTCCTCTCCTTTGTCATTCTTACCACAACTAAGTTAAAAGAGGCTATTAAACACTGCCCCTTCATTAGGAATTCATTCAGATAGATTAAATGCTGGGTTTTGACAATTTCATTTAATTAGAAGATAAATTTAGTTTTGGTACACTGAATCACTAAAACATATTGACAGCCATTTCAGATAGGTGTTAATTTAAGCCCCAAACCAGAAAAGATTTTGCATGTCCCTGAGCCCAAACTCATGTGGATATTTTCTTTTTATGAGCAAGCTAAACTGAATGTTGATTTTATCTGACATCTACTTTTACTGAAGTTTCATTTCCTGTATGAACCTGTTCTGCAACGGCATTTTCACTGATAAATAACCTAATCCTAATGAGAGACGGGAGATCATCTTACAGCATTTCTTACTGCCTTATGAAATAGTTGTTTCACCCATTACCTCCTCACCACATCTTCATGAAACTGCCACACCCATATAACAACTCATGACAACAACATATAGAATACACAAATTCCAGGAATGTATGAGCCCACAGGCAAGAATCACAAGAAATGGACAATTTAGTAGAGATATCTTGAATGTTGTGCTAAGCTGGTCAGAAGAGAGAAAAGTCTGTGTCCTAATTTTCCAGTGCCACTTGACGTGGCCTCTGCTGGCTAGGTGGCAGCACTGCTTTTGAGCTGGTCTCTCCAGGGATGTCTCCCCACTGCACCACGGAGCAGAGCCAATCCTGACAAGTCTAAATCAGCTGATGATTTCCCAGCGCAGGAAGCCAGGCTGTGGAATGACGACAGACCACCATGTGCCAAGTGCCACAGACACACCAGAGATGTGCATGTGAAGCGAAAGACGAACAGAGCCATCCTTCAGAACTGACCTGTTTTCTTTCTACCTGAAAGGGCCTGGGGTGGAAGCAGTGCTGGGAATGAATATGTGGCTCTGTAGCCAACATTGCAAGAGCAAGTCTGCTTTATGCTCCCTACCCCAAAATCACATAGACTCACCAATCTCCTTGTTGTTTGGTTTTGACTTGCTTTATGAGCATTGACTTCCCATACATATCTCAAGACTCATATGTTCGTGTTTTTCATAACCTGATACCTTCCATCTGCTTCACCTCCACAAAGATCCCAATCCAGTACTTGATCTAAAAATAAGACAAACTGCAATAAAGTGAGGTTCCATGAAAATAGCAAATGAACTTTATAACTTTTCCTTACGTACCTCCAAAGGCAAAGATGCTGGTGTTACCCACTCTGTGTCTAATTATACAGATATTAGGACATTCACCAGGACTTGGAACATATTCCACCTTTTCTCCTGAATCTGATGGAGACTCAAATCTTCATCTCTCTTCTCTGAAAAGGTAATCTGACCGTGGGGCTAGGAGTCATGCAGAGAAATGAACAACTGGCAACGTTGTATAGTGGCACAGCTCCAGAAACAGAAGGAAGGAGCATCTACCAGAGCAGCCTGGCAGAGAAAGGCAATATCTAGGATGTGGAGAAGGTGGAGTTGAGTACTCCATCAGCAGAGTAGTGGTCTGAATCTCAGTTTTTCAATGCTTGAGCATGAGTTGAAATTATATAGAAAAAAGTAAGGAGAACATGTTATGATTTCAACTTTTAAAATTAAGTGTGCCCAACCTGAAGGGGAAAAAAAAAAACTGTCTTCAGGAGGAGACTTTTAGTAGTACATCACAAATAGAAAAAGGCTTTGTAAAAAGAAGCAAGGCACAAAAAGACTCACAGAGCACACGCTGTGCCAGTTCAGATGCTGTGCTTGGCTTGGTGGTGCCATACCATGAAGTGCTAGTCAGTCTGGCTTTAAATGCCAGCTCAGTGCAGAGAACCACTATTACCCTCAGGAAAGTAATGGAAAACCGACACCACCTTTGCACAGCTGCAAAGGCACCAGGGACCTCTTGAACCACAGTGCACTGACGGAAGTTTTAGTCCACGCTTTGCTTCCTGCTCTCTCCCACCACCTCTTCAGCCAAGACACAAAGAAGGTGCAGAGCCTTGTTCTTCCCCTCAAATCTAACTTGGTGAACCTTCTGTTAAGCACTCAGGAAACTTGTTCCATTTACAAAGCATGCTGACACCACAGAGTGTTCTCACCACTCAGTTCATGTTTTTTCATCTAATTCCTTCCTAGAATTTCTGCCTTTTAAAGCACAAATATAATGTCCCTGGATAATAAGATCAGGAATATTATCAGCTATTTATTTTTATACTGATATTAAAAAGGCATGTCCTGGGTCTGAATCTTATTAAATTATTTCTCTACAAGTTTGGTATTTACATTCTATAGGCACATGGGAAAACATTGCAAATATTTATAGTACTCCAGATGAGGAGCCTTGAAAATTAGCAGAAAGATTTCCATACTGCAGTGGAGACTGTGAACATTCACTTTCCTAGAGGAGATGTGCCTATTTTCACTTTGAAGGCTTGCCAGGTGGTAAGACTGAGCTAGAGTACCTGGCAAACATGAGTTCTGGGTACATCTGAGCTGTCAGTTGGGCCTGCTCCTATTGCCCACGTGCACATGCTGGATCCTTCATGGAGCAACTTGGTACCCGCCCAGCTAAAACCTGGAAATGACTCAACGATAGAACCATCCCAGGGCCTGCTCCAGTAAGCATTATGGGTGGAAGCAAGCCAGTTCCCATCACCTCCACCTGGCCCAGCCTTCAAACCCCTTCCTAGCAGGCAGTGAGCTGTCATAATACATAGCTCCTTATGCAAACACACCCTTGGCATCCTGCACAAATGCTCCAATGTTTAAGATTCCTGGGAGTAAGTGGCTGCAAGGGATAGCTGCTGCATCTGTCATGTCCAAGTGCTATAGATAGGGCCAGGCTGCTCAAGGGGGCGTTCAGAAGTTGTAGAACACAATTCACTGACTGGAGAAGTGAGAATCCATCCTTAGAGCAGGTGGTGGGACCAGCACAGACACAATCATCCTGCTGAATCCGCTCAGACAGAGGTTGTGTGCAAGCCAAACCCAGAGAAGTTGCAACTGAGAAAAGTCTGCTTGTGCCAACTCCTGAAGCTTATTTGAAGCTCATTTCCTGCTATGTCTCAGCTTGAGAACTAGTATCAGCCAGTCATGCACTGAATGCCCTACTTAGTTTACTTACTTGCCTTTTTTTTTTTTTTTTTTTTTTCCTGGGGGGGGCCTGGGGGTGTTGTCTGTTTTGATTTTAACCACCAATAGAGTCTCTGCTGAATGCTGTAGATCAGGTTTGGTTAACTAGCATTGCCCTGGGGCTTTTTGCTGTGTACAGATTCCTGCATGCACACCCTACCTTTTCTTGTTTGGTGACTCCTCCTGGATTCATTGTCCACTTTCACCCCAATACCTGTTTCTATTTTCTGTCCTTCTTGTGGTTCTGTCCAGATGCCTTATTATCTGCATTTTCTGGGATCTTTAAACAATTTTGTTATTTTTATCTACTTTTATTTTTATTTGGGTTTTTGTTGTTATCTATTGCATAAGAACACAAACACATAGTTCAAGGGTTGGGGATTTTTTTGATCGTTAAGAACTATCATTGGAAGATAACTCTGAACCCTACAGAGAACTAGTAGAGTTCTGCATCATCTGCATTCAATAAATTACTCAAAAGTTGCAGTCTTTGTAGTTTTATTAGTTATTATTCAAATTAAGTGATAATTTATTGAAAATTGCTTTTGGAATAAATATTTAAAGTAATAATTTATAATTATTCAAGTAGTTTATTAAAATTCACATAAGAAATACACTACTTTAGTCCTTTTATCCAGTGTTTTTTTCCTGCAAACTTTTTTCTTTGGCAATTTTTCTCCACTCATAGAACCAATTAAGTACTGACTTAGATATTGCTCATCATACTTCTTTGTTCTACAGACATCTGTCTCAAAATCTGATTACCTCATATTACTATAATTGATAAACTATTTTCTTCTTCTATTTATTACTAAATATAACTATTTTTCTATAACTGAATAGTTTTTTTTTCCCTTTTTTAAAATAATTAGAATTATCATAAAGGAATAAATTAAGCATTCAATGGATATATTCTAAACTTGTTTTCTAATCTACTTCACAAAGCCCATTTCATGATGGTTTCTTATCCAGTGGTGGTCAAATTACTGGAGATTCTTCTACAAGGAAATTATTTGTTATGAAATCTTTCTTACTCTAAGTGTGCTATAATCAAAGCCTACTGACACTTTTTTCATTCCTCATCCATTTCATCTTTCCCAAGACAACTTTTCAGCCAGGCCTTACTTTCACTTCACATTTCATCAGCACTGCACATGACTGTATTACTCTTTCCACCTTGCACTGTCTCCTTGCACTTATTATATTGGTTAGTCAACAAAAATCCCTGGAGTGGCAGCAGGCTATTGTTGACCTCCTGTGTTGGGGGGTTCAAAATTAGGCTTGAGACACACACGAGTGCGCCTTGGCAAAAGATGATGAAGATGGCTGACATCATCTGGAACTGTATTAATGGGAGAAGAGCCAGCATTTCCTGGGTCACGTGAATAATAGTGTCCAGTTTTAGGCCTTCAGAAGAGGAAGAAGCAATAAACAGGGATGAGTTCAGCAGGGCAGCCAGGATGACTGTGGCTGGAAAATTTGTCCCGTGAGGAGAGGCTGTGGGACTGGGGCCTGCTCAGTCAGGAGAAGAAAGGGCTCTGGAGGGACAGGACAGAAGCCCCGAGTATCTGCAGGGATGTCAGTAAGGAGAGGGAGCCACAGTGAGAGGTGTGAGGCTGAGAGGCAGCAGGCACAAATTAACACGAGAAAAACCTTTCCTCCCATGAGTGCTGCCAGGAGGAGCAGGTTGCGCAGAGAGGTTATGCCATCTCCATTCATGGAAGAGGTGACTGGATAAATGCCTGAGCATCCTGGTCTGACTTCAGAGATGGTCATGATTTAAGCAGGAGGTTGGGCTAGACCTCCCAAGATCACTCCTATCTGAATTATACTGTAATTCTGTGGTTGAAAGGACTGCCCACAGAGCAGCATTAAACATCACATAATACAATTCTCATAGATCCTCTTATTAAAATTGTTCAGATTTAACATTTACCTGGTTAGCACAAAGACTGCATTTCATTGCTTGTAACAGTCATAGCTGATGGTGAGATCTGAAGCTCCATCTCATTTCATACACTCTTTGCTATTGTGTAGAGACACTAGAGCACATTCATGCTCTTGTTCTTCGCCTTCTGTCTCCTAGCAACTCCATCTGCTGCCTTATTTTGAATGTTGGAAGTACAAGTCAGATTTATTTTTTCTAGTTGAGGAGAAGCTGCTCCTTCCCCGATTCCAACATAGCTTAACACACAGTTTTATATTTAAGATGCTGGAGTGCCTTTTGCACAAGTAATGATGATGTCATCCTGCATTCTGTCATGACAAGAAACTCTTTTCCACACATCTAAGCCACTTCTTTAGCCATGGGTTCTTGACCACATAGGAATTTCAGTGACTATTAGTATTGTCAGTTGTCTGCAAAAATCATTAATCCACCTTTGGTTTGAGGGAATGATTCTGTTGGGTTTTGTTATTGGTTATTGTTTGGTCTTTCATGAGCTATAATTAGACATTCCCTGGCATCCATATTTCACACAAATCTCTATTACTCATTCCCTGGCACATGACATTTTTCCTTGCCAATATTTGTGGAGCACACTGTGAACTGTGTGGCACTGAGAAGTACGTAATAAAAGTGCTTATCCTGTACATGCCTGTCAGTTACACACCCGTTAAATTTAACTCATCCAGCTCCACTGTGATATTTTTATCCTCGACTACAAGTGATTAACAATCACTACAACATAATCTCTTATCCATCCAATGGATTAAACAAGACACTACCAGGTGATGGGTAGAAAAAAGGAGGGAAAAAATCAATCTACACATGGAGGACGTGAGAGTGCCTCAAGACAGCACCAAAACATTGCAAAATATTTCATCTTACTTAAAACATTTGATGATTAATACATGTAGGAGTGACTTTTATCAACAAAGTAGCAGACTGAAACCTAACTCTTTTTTGTAGCCTACAGAAAAATCATGACGACTTTAGTGTATTTTCAATAGAATTAGAGCTGAACCTTTTGTTTTAGAGATCTCTCTTTCCTTAGTGTAAGTTTTTGTCTCTTCAAGAGCTTCATTCCTTTCCATAGTTGAAATTTTTACGTTAGACATCTCTCTAAAGCCCCCTCATTGATCTCTGCAACTGCTTCAGACATTGCCTTTTCTAATATCAGTAAAAACTACCTTTGGGGTGCTCATTTCTGGAGTGGAGTCTGTTCTCCATTTGAAAATTTGAAAAGGTGAATTGGGTGGGAAAAATAGTCTGTCCCTAAAGCATTCAGGTTGGATTTTACCCTAAAACCAAATCTGAAACAGGAAAGCAGGAAGTGCAAAAGCTGCAATGTATTTTTGGTGAACATTTAAATGAATTTTCAGCTTTATAAATCATCATTCCTGGGACTCTCTCTTTTGAGCCATAGGACTGAGTCATGTAGTGATTGTAGCAGTTTTAGGAGAACGGATGAAAAGAAAATGCAGTCATCAAAATACATAACAATACAGGAAGTTTCCCTTACACAGCATACAGACTGTTTAGCTGTAGCATAGCCAAATTATTTCTTTTGACTCCTTTATATATCACTCCTTATATAGAAGGGTGAGTTTCAAGAAAAACCACGCAGCAGTCGTGTCCAGGATTTAAATTTTTAAAACATTCCTAGGCAATAGCACACGGGCCATGGTTAAACAATTCAGGCCATTACTGTATTGGTATATAGATGATGTCATCAACTATAAAACCCCACCTCATTCCAAAATTCCCATGTGGAAACAAGGCAGAATATAGCCCAACAGCCCTTTTGTCTTCCTGGGTTCTGTTGAGGCTGTTGTGAACAGAACCAAGAATCGGCCAATTTAACAGAGCAAAATTATGATGATAGGTTTATCCTCCCAAACAGTTTGCCCATGATACAGTAACAAATAGAAAACAAGCATGGAACACACTGGCTGTGTGTGTTTATTTCTTCTGTAGTTGTCCCTGGCAACAGCAAAATTAACATGTAAAAAAGTACCATAAAATATATATTGATTTTAATTGACAAAGAATATATAGTTTTGAAAATTGTTTAGAAAATAGCTGGGAGAAAAAGAAATAAAAATTGTGATCTTTTTAAGATTTCTATTTTAATTTGCACAGCTGCATTCTAAATTCTAAATTTTAGTGAACTAAAATAATAGTAAATACCAGGCAGCTGACACTTAAATCATATATGTCTTCTAGCTCAGCATCTGCTGCATTTTATCTCAGATTTCAAAGTGGCTGGGAAGAGAGACCAAGGATAAAAAAATGCATCTTTTCACCTGAAAGCATGTATTTTTCAATGACAAAGGACTACAGGCCATTATCCACTGCTATTACACAATAGAGGGGCACTCTGAATGTTTCATTTTAATTTAAAGAAAAATCTACCTCTACGATAGCGATTTGAGGGGAGAGGATGGTTACAGGAAAAATAAACTTGATTCAAACCTGTCAAATTTTTATGTTCAGGAAAAATGAATATGTCCATTTTTTTCCAAAAGAAGTAATGTTGCAGTGCAGAGAAGCTGTTTCCAAGGGGGATAACACCTTCAGGTACCTCCAGAAACCAGTTCAGGGAAGTTGCTGCCTTTCGTACTCTGCACTGGTTTTCAGTGCCAGAGCAGAGTTCTGATTTCAAGGATTTCTTCCTTAAAATGAAAGGGCCAGGTCCTTCTCTTACAGTTATGGAAATCAGGGGAGAAAGACAATAGAGTAAATACCAGCATTAAAGCAAGGAAAGGATAAAAAACAAGAGCTTGAATATCGCTTTATTTATCACCCCTTCATTAAAGGGAATTAGAGTTAATTAGCCCAGCTTGTAGCAAAATTAAGATATTCCATGCATATCCTATTTAGCCTTTCAATTATCTTTTCCTACATTTTCTCTTCTATAAAGGAGCATATTAGATGACTTCGGCCCACATCATTAGCAAAATCAATACATTTTAGTTTATATCAGATCAAAATACTGTAGCTTAAAAAAAAAAAATCAGAACTCCAGAGCCTTATTTAAAGTCTTCCTTCTGTTAGGGGAAATGACACAATTTTCAAAGCACTTTAGAAGCCCCAGTACTATATTTTAAAAAGACAGAAGGACAAAAGTCCTATTGAAGTCCTACTGCTCCCCCGTGGACCCCAGCAGTCCATGCTGCCTGAGCAGTGCCTACTCCACATACTCGACAGGGGACTTAGCCCAAAACAGTTTGCCACAGAGAAAGCCAACCCTGAGCAGCCAGTTCATGCTGAGGCCAATAAATCCCCAAATGCAGCAATCAGTATTTCACAAAACAGATATATTCATAGATTAAAATTTAGAGACTGTCACTCAGCACCAAAATGGGATGAAGTGGTGAGGTTGCCTTCCTACACCGGGGTTCATGGGGGTGCTAGTACGGTCAGAGTACCAGTTGTCATAAAGTTTTAGAGAAAAAACTGATTAAGCAGCTGGGGCTTAGGAATGGGCATGTTTTCTCTTTCTCCAGACTTCTCACTGAAGAACAATACCTTTGTTTGGCAGTTCTTCGAGTCGAACAAGCGGAGGCATGGTCATGGCTGGAACAGGTGGCTCTTTCCAGTCAGGATTCACCACTGGAAAATACTTACTGACTCCTACAGATTAAAGGTATGTCTCAAAAAATCATTTCTGCTTTTTAGAATACATCTGAAGGGTAATGAGCCATGTTAGGTGATTCCAGCTGCATTCTCCATGTTCCTCATAACCATTTCTGTTTTCCAGGAAGTAAGAAAGTTGTCCTGGAAATAGGGAATACTCTCAAGTCTTCCTGCTGAATATTTTTTACTTCGAATAACTTGTGACAATGAGTGCCAGCACACAAATGAAGCCTGCTGTCCATTTAGGTTCATTACTCTGCATCCTAGATAAATGCAAGTACTTCACACAACCCAGGGTCATGTTACTGTCTTTTTCAAGATAGTTTTCCCCCTGTGTTTCTTACTGACCAGCTGTAGTAGCTCCAAGATCTGACTTGATGAGGTTTTGCACTTCCCCATTCATAAGCCCTGATTCTATACACATCTGCACAGACAAACACATCAGCACAGAAGTCTCTGTCCTGGTGTGCATGGTGCTCTCCTCCCCTGGTGCTAAGGAGTGATTTCCCTGGCCAGCAGTGTCTTTGCAAGGCACATTTTGTAACAGCACATTTTTCTGTGAATGCAGCCCTGGTGTAAGAACCTAGTTAGGTGCTTTTCAAAATGTTAGTCATGTTGCTTGGTTACAACACATGATATTTAAGAGCTGGACAAAGCAGACTTAAGTAACCTGGCGCAAGAGATCATCTAAAAAACAAAATCCAGCCTACCACATAACCCCTGTTCTGGACAAATACAGATGAAATGCTAAAAAAGATGCTCATTTTCCCACAAAAGTCAGCAAAACAAGCTTTCCCCATTACAGCTTGTTGACAGTTCACCCATTTTGAACAGTAGATATGAAGACTTATTCCTGAAAAGGGTTACTTTGCACATTAATCTGAAAATTGTGAAGCAAAATTTCAAAATACATCTGAGAGCTTTTGCTCCCAGTATACCAGGATTTAATATTCATCTTCTTATGATCTGGCTTCTGTCATTAGAAAAGATGCCTGGGAAAAAGAATTCACTACTGCAGTGCTAAATTAATACAATCATTAAGAAGTCTAAGATACTCAGCTTCAACAGCTCACTTTTATAGCAGTAATTTACTAGGTTTTCCATATGACATAGCAGTATACTACACACTTAACAAGGATGTTCATAATCATTCAAATATTGAGACAAACCTCTGGCTGTTGCTATGATACAGCACTCGTTTTACACTCCCATTTAGGTTAGAAGAACATTTGCTCTGCTGTTTACTACAGCAAAGGCAAGACAAAAAAAAAAATCAGTGTTTTATTTCCTCTCCCATTTAAGGATGACTTAAAATGACTCACAATACCCCTTGCCCTGCCTTTTGTTAGAATTACAGGGCTGAGGCTTCACATTAGATAACAGCATTGAGTGTTCCAGCTTATTATTTTTAACCTAATTACTATAACATTGAAAATTAATAAAAAATATTACATGTAGGCTTATATGATGCAATTTACATCTCTGATAAGGAAACAGCCCAGGAGCAGTTACTGATGGTTCTAATTTTCTCTTCCCATTGTTCCCAAGCAGAGATTTAAAAGGAGCTAGCAAAGGGGAGAATCATGATGGCAAGTGTGAAGCTTGCCTTGGAGATATTTTGTTGGCCTTGCAGATGAAGTGGAAAAATTAACAAAGAGAAAATTATTGAATGGGGAAAATAAGTAAGGGTCAGGTAAGGTGCTGCTCTTTTCTTCTTCTTTTCCATTTTCTCTTCCTATCGTTGCATTTGAAGTTCTTGCCCTGTGGTTTCAAGTAGGGTCTGTCTCTCCTGCATCTCAGGATACTTCAAGCCTTGGTTGGGGCTGAAGGGACCTCTGGATTTCATTTGGTCTGGCCCCTTGCTAAAGCAGGTTTACCTAAAGCAGGCTGCACACAATTGTGACCAGGAGTTGGTTTATATGTCTCCAGAGAAAGAGACTCCACAACCTCTCTGGGCAGCCTGTTTCACTGCTCTGTCAGCCTCAGAGTAAAGGATTTTTTCCTCATATTCAGATGGAACTTTCTGTTTTTCAGTTTTCACCCCTTGCCCCTTGTCCTGTCACAACACCACTGAAAAGAACCTGGCCCCATCTTTCCAACCCTCCCCCTTAAGACATTTGTATACATTGCTAAGATCCCTCCCTCAGTCATCTCTTTAGGCTACACAGGCCCAGCTTTCTCATAACAGAGATGCTCCAACCCTCTAAAATAACTTTCCACTGGATCTTCTCCTCATTCCTTGTCTTTCTTGTACCAGAGAGCCACAAAATGGACACAGTACCTCAGATGTGACCTCACCAGGGCTGAATAGAGGGGCAGGATCACCTCCTTCATCCTTCTGCCAAAGCTCTTCCTAATGCACCCCAGGATACTTTTGGCCTTCTTGGCCACAAGAGCACACTTCTGGCTCATGGACAGCTTGTTGTTCACCAGGACCCCCAGCTCCTTCTCCACAGAGCTGCTTTCCAGGATATATCATCCTGCACCTTTTTTATGGCAAGATGGACTGTTTTGTCTGTTCCTGAGATGGATCTGTTTTGCCCTGAAAGATTTTGTCTCTGCCCATACAGTTTTCTGTTCCACATGAGGAATATCTGCCTACAGCTATATGGTGTCATTCTGACTTGGCTGTGCTTTACATCCTTTCCTTCTTCCATGGAATAGCCTTGCCTCCTTTGCTTTTTTCTACAGTTTGAGAAACTCTGGAGAGTAAGAAGAATTAAGCAACATGGTTGTCCAGATCATCACAGGAATGAGAAAAGTCTGCAGGAGAGCAGTGGCCATAGAGAGGACTTTTCACAGCATCTCATACTCCTTCTCTCTTGCTATCTGTGGTCCTACCTGTCATTTCCTTAGAGCCTTACAGATCTTCCTCTCTCATCTCCTATCCCCGTGGGATCCCACCACCTTCCTAGAAACCTGCTTCTCTGGAAAAGCTTGTCACTGCCACAAGATTTGAGTTAGTACTGGTCCTCAGCCTGAAGAGAAGTGGCTTTGGAGATAAGGCAGAAAAGGTCTAACAAGCATCACAGTGGAGAGAGGTCAAGGCTGGTCACATAATTGCCCTGATTATATGGTGGGCATGTGCAACTCCAAATTCCCTGTTGGATGGGGATTAATCCCTGAATTATATTGGTAGGAGGCATTGTGGGTGCTTGTGATAAGCTCAACTGCAGGGGATTGCGTGGCGACTGTTGAAGCACTTTGTGTAAGTACAGGATTGAGTATTTCAAGAAAAGCATCAACCAGTATGCAGGAGGACATTTAAAATACATAGGAAATAATCCCAGGCAGTGGGTGAAGAATTCTGTAGGCCTAGAAGTACAGCCACATGTCATATGTTCATACTTTCAGAGCAAAGGTGCTGTCAAAAATGGAGAAATTTCTGGTGCAAGTATTCTGGCATAACAGTATTAACAATGGGTTGTTTCACTGGTCTGATTATATCCCACTATAAATGCACTGGTGAATTTTTCTGTGCAAACAAGCCTTGTAGAGGAAAATGCAGTGTCTTTCATTATTTCCTGATGAAAGACTAAAATATAAGAAGAACAGCATGCACAATCTGCCCTTTGAAAGGAAAAACAGCAATTCTGAGTGTCCATCTTCCTCTCAGGCAAACACAAAGGAGTTGAAGGCAAGCTTGTTGTATGTCTGTTTTACTGCTCTCTGCCCCTCATTTAATTAATGCATAGCACTAAGGAAGAACTAAATCCTGCTTGTTTTACTCAGACAAGTGGTGCCATTGACTTGAATTAAGCTACCTGCAGGATTAGAAATAGAAAGATTAAGACCTTAGTGTAGCAAATTCATTTCACTCTGTTTTCAAATGCAGATAGCTGCCTCTCAATTGTCAGCTAGATTCGTCTGTTGGTTGTTTAGCACAATGAGGCCCTGATTCTGCTCCCTGATTGTGTATCCTAGGCTGCTCTCTACCACAAACATACTCAGCTTACATAGAATAACTGGGATGAAAGTGGAACTGTAAGTCCTCTGCAATTTTTAAAATATATACCAATATATATTGATGCATAGATATATCTCAAACTAGACAGAAAAACTTCCTCGTAGAGAATTTTTTCCATTAGTTGAATCCCTGAGCTTTCAGTTTTGCAACGTGGTTTTATACCTGTTTTACCTCTTATGAGGACAAGCTTTTCCTAACCTCTCGACCCCACTGTAATGCTGAGGGAGAGACAGTGATACTTGACAGGTAACATGGGAAGCCTCACATTATCTTACAGCTGATGCACTATTCTGTGAAACCACTTTATAGCTGCTTTCATTAGAATTCAGCAAGTTAAATAAATTGCTCACTAATAACTCTGTAACCAAGAACATATTTTGATCTGAAATTCAGTTTTAATATGTAACCTGTCATTTTAACATATATATTAGTTATTTTAAATCGGCACTGCTGACAAATTACTGTTGCTTTTATTTAAATTATTTGAAAAATTCAGTACAGGAGACTGTGTTTGTCAGAAGCTTCACTGTATTTTGAACCAAATTATTCCTAATTTGCAATAGGAATACAATACAATGCATACTTTTGCCTTTACAGCTATTCTGAATCTTTCCAGAGCTTCTTTTTGATCATTTATTTGATTTGTCACTGAACCTATGCTTTACCTTTCTACAACAAAAAACAAAACCCAAACAAATCCCACTAGGTCAATGTCATAATTTCTTTATTTTTTATTTTAAAAACTTAAAATTGACATAATGTATCACTGAAAATTAGTATGAAAGGAAAACAGTAATATTTTGTGAGGTTATATATCATACCAAGGTGTTAAGTTGCAGAGAGAAACTAAAAAATGAGGAAAACCAGGAAAAGAATACAGCTTAACAGAGTGAAAATAAATGTTGAAATAAATTTCAAGAAAATATGATCCATTTGTCTGCATTTATAGTGTCTCAAAAATCTATTTTAAAAAACCCACAGTCTATTTTAAGCACTTCTAGCTTTGTAACAAGGATTACTGTGTGAGTTTTTGCTGCTTATATGAAAATATTCAGCCTTCTGAAACTAAAATTTTTTGGAAAATGGTGCTCATTAGAAGCAGCATATTTATGTAGCCCTCAGAAACTTAGGTGCTTTACCCAACTAAGTTTCTGAGGTGTGTAAAGTTCCAAACTCTTTAGTGTTTGGACAGCAGGCTTACAGCTGCATTTGCCTACTCTGATTCTACAGAAGTCAGTACAGAAGTATGTGCCACCTATACCTACACAATTCTGATTGAGGAGCAAAAGCTCAGAAGTTGGCACACTTCTGTGAATAAATACTTCAGGACTTATTTCTTGAAGTTTTAACACTGTTGATTTTTTTTTAATGTCTTGCCAGTTCAAACCTTCTTGCTTCGGCTGTATCATCACACTGTCCCATACTGGCAGTAAGATTCATTTGGGGGAAAGGTGCCTTAGAATATAGGAGTCTAGGATGCCAAATCCTCATCACATTTAATAAAAAAAGGTAGGAAATAACCAATAAATTATCTGGCAATTCTGCTTTTCCAGCAAGAAATACCCTGGATATATGTATAGTTCAATTGCAAAGTCAAAAATACGATCTGGCTTTAAAAAGCAGCTCCTGAAGGGAGGCATAACAAATGTAGCAAAATTGGGATTTGAGTTTTGTATTTAACATATGGTGCTGTTTTTGGATGGGATAGAGTTCATTTTCTTCATAGTAGCTGGTATGGGGCTATATTCTGGATTTCTGATGGAAACAAGGTTGATAACAAGATGTTTTAGTTGTTGTTGGGCAGTGCTTACACAGAACCAAGGCCCTCTCTGCTCCACACTCCACCCCAGCAGCTGGGGGATGCACGAGATGTTGGGAAGGGACAGAGCTGGGACAGCTGATCCCAACTGACCCAAGGGATATCCCTTACTGTCTGGTGTCATGCTCAGCATATAAATCTAGGGGGAAAGAAGAAAAAGGGGAGCATTTGGAGTGACGGCATTTGTCATCCCAAGTCACTGTTATGTGTCATGAAACCCTGCTTCCCTGGGGATGGCTGAACACCTGCCTGCCCATGGGAAGTGGGGAATAAATTCCTTGCTTTACTTTCCTTGCATGTGTGGCATTTGCTTTACCTGTTAAAGTGTCTTTATCTCAACCCCTGGGTTTTCTCACTTCTACTCCTTCGATTCTCTCCCCCATCCTGCTGGTGGGGGAGTGAGTGAGCAGCCATGTGGGGGTGAGCTGCCCCCTGGGGTTAAACCACAACACATAACAAACTTCAGAAAGATGTTTGACACAGTAGTACAGCAGATTAATAAACAGTGAGGGACAAATTAGACACTTGCTTTTAGTCTTCAAAGAACTGTGTGGACTAACAGACAGCATTTAACCACACTTGTTACAAGGTCATGGTGCAGACAGAGCCATTGTATTCCTTTCAGAATGATGCTTAACTTCCATTTTACATAAAATAATTCACATAAAAAGGTCAGAGATGATCTGTTTAAGACTAATCCATGGAATGAACTTAGAGGTCTAAAATTCATGGGTTGAAGTAACGTGATGTAATAAAATGTCTCCTGAGAATGATCTGCATTGTCACAGTAAAGGGAGACGGCTCAGAATGGAATTGAAAACAGCCAGCATGCTAAGCAGGCAAGTGTCTAGACTTAACTAAAAGACATCTGAAATCCCACTGCTCAAGCTTGGGGCCTTTTGATCTGCATAATGTTCTCTTGCAAATATAGGTTCACATTCTTTATTTCAACAAACTTTGTATGACTGCAAATGACTTTTTAAAGTGATGGCACTTTTAGTGACATCACTGTCACTGCTCAACAAGACTCACACTTACCTGACTGCTAAAAGTGAAGTCATGTCAGCCTTAGAGCACAATAGCCAGATTTTAAACCTTCTTGGCATTTCTATGTTGTAGCGTTACTTTCTCTGCTATTTTCTTGCTTTCCAAAGTTTTGAACTGCTTTCAGGTTTGACATGGGGCAGGATAGAGCCTGCTGATAAGACACTGCTATGAAACTAATAGATTTTACCTCCTTCAAACACCACTGAAACAGTCACACAGGTTGGGTGGATGGCAACCCTTGTGGGTTATTGCAAAAGGAATGACTTCCTTTCCTTCTTCTAGCTTTCTTCAGTAAGAAAGGAGACATTTTCAACTAAGTTTTCAGAGAAGCCTGATTCATTATGTTTGTTGGAACTACTCCAAAAGCTTTTCTGATATGTGAATTGTAAGTTAGTAGATATGCAAAGGACAAGGGGACCCATTTTTAAGGGCCCCTAAGTAAGGTAATAAATTCTGCAAGATATAATGCATCTTAAATGGAAACCACTTCTAATCAGATGGTTTGAGGAAAGTGAAGAGAGTAAGGAAATATATGTGTAGGCATTTGGATATATGCAATAGTACACCCACATTTTAAAAAGTTGGAAGATTTCCTTTGAAATTGCTTTATGGTGGAAGAGTATGATACATACTTATCTCCAAAACAACTGACAAGATTTCAATTGTATTAATTTCAGAATGGGACATCCTGAATATGACAAGATACAGGAAAATCTGATGCAAAGGAAAAGAAGAAAAAGGCAAACACACAGATCTGCTCATAATCTAGAGGTTTCTTATAGGTATGGCTTATTTGCAAGGATATTGTCCTAGTATTTACCTAAGTTAGTTAGAGTAAAAAAACCCCTGTATTTGTACTTATGTATGCTTTCAAGTTAATACCAAGAAAATATTCAATACTCATTCAATTTATTTTGCTACACTCCATGTTTTCTCTTATTGGAGTACAAATACAAAGGCAGAGAAAATCAGTGTTTGGTATGAGACTATCAAGGCTTAAATTGCTCGTGCTTGAAATGGTTTATAGCTTTGAAAAGCTCCATTACAACTTTTAACATACTATATCACCACATTTTGGTCAGAGAACAGAGGAAGATGTGGTCAGAATTTGGAAATGGGATATTAATCAGATGATTTTCTAAAAATAAATTTTGTGTTTTAGGTATCAGTTCTCCCTTTTTTATATCTCAAGGTTAATTGAGAATGTGATTAAGTATGTTATCACTGTTATTTTAAAAGACAATGTTTACTGGCTATCTCTTCTTTTCTTTTTCTTTAATTGCAGCAAGAATATCCATATGCAGTATGCCAGTTTTTAGAACACAATTTTGAAGATATACTTTCCCTCAGGAAAAGAGAATTTGGTATTGAACCTGCAATCATTAGCTTGTAGTGCCATTTTAGATGCTTTATAGCATATGCTGCATTCACTTCAGATTGGTAGGTATGACACAAAGCTTTTGGAAGGCTGCTTCATTTTGAAATGCCTCCTGTCATGCTTTTGGTTTCATACTTTAAAAATGCACGACTCTCATGGTTTCAGAACTTTTCAACTAAGAACAAACAGCATGGAAAATGACTGAGTTTGTTTTATGAGCAAAGAAAGGAGAATGCCATGGGACTGAAAGGAGGTGCTTGGGCAGGGCCAGTTAGCTGGGAGCATCCTCCTGGTTGACATGCATGGTGACAGTTTCCACCACCATAACCAAGGCATTTTATTCCCATGTGTTTTCTGGAAGAGCTTTTGCTGGACTGAGAGAGCAAAGGCAGGCAGCAGCAGAACTGTGCTCAGCACAGTGCTGTCACCTCCATGGTCAAGTTTATAGCAATACCATACAGCCATTTCTCTGCTCAGCTCCTGGAAGAGACCATGTTTTGTGGCTGATCATTATGTCCTTCCTTGTGTTCACAGTGGTACATGAATGCCATCATGATTGATAGCATTCGCAGCTGTGCAGATAAAAAAGTCAAATACCTGGATTATTATTTATTATAATTGTAATTCATAATGATTTATATAATATTTGCAATTCGGTAGTCTTGCTTTAGATTTCTGTTTCTTATTTCATGAAATAAATCTATCAATCATGGTAATTATATACCACTATTTTAGTTCTGAGGGAAAGTCCTGGGACTGTAATTTTAACAATTCCTGTGACAGATAAACATGAATTTATTGACAGCTTGAGTAGCAACCTGGGAGAATGATTGAGACCTTCATAGTAAAAATTGTGAAATAAATTCCCCAATTCCTGTATCTTTTCCTAACATGTTAATGTCAAAAAGTATTTAGATATTTTTGTATGAATTATTATTTATAATATTTTATATGGGTATTTTCTGTGCTTTTGTGCTCACTTTTGGTTGAAACAGCACACTAGACCCTCATGCAGACACAAGCTGTGATTCATCGGTTTACTCTGTTAAGAAAATAATAAACACTAAGTAATTTGTCCTATTTAGAGTATATATATGTGCTATAATTAACAAAACATAAGCTAAAAAGCTCCATGTGGTACTCCATAGAAATTACCTTTATTTTTAAATAACTTAAAATGAAAATACAGGGACAACCTCATTTAACTTCACTCATTTGCAAACAGTCTTTAGGCGCTGTGTTACAACCTACACATTAAATTAGTCTTTAAAATATTCATAGATCTAAATTAAGTATTTGAAATAATTTACATTTTGAGTCTTAATAGGAATATTGAAATCCCAAGGCAACTCAGAACTTTCATATTTAAAATGTATTTCAAATTTACTGATAACTTCTTAAAAGTGCAGTAGTCTGTTGAGTTAGAGCTTGGAACTTAAACCATAAGCAAAGTGTTTAATAAAATGACCTACATTTTAGAAGAGAAGTTATGGATAGATGGTTAGTTGGTTTATAGATTAATTCTATGGATGTTCTTGTCTGCCAGTTACAATTGTAAAGAATTCTCTGTCTTGTTTACTGTCTGCATTGAATTAGTAAATGAAGGAAAATAGTTATTCTATTTTACAGAAGTTTTAAACTCAAGTTGCTAGCTGAAAATGAGGAGGAATCATTACATGGGTTTCATCAAAGCCCTCTGAAAATGAGAAAGACAGGTTATGCTTCATGGACCAGTTATGGTACAAAATACAAGTGCACAAATGACCACTTTTGTCAGAACTTCTACTTCAACTATGCAACCCCAAATGATCTCATAGCCCAAACAGATTTTTAGGTCTATGCAGAATATTTCAGCTGAGTTTTAAAACTAATTTTGTCAGGTTTGGCATGAAAGTGTTCTAAATTGGGCACTCAAATATCTTAAATTTTTGCTGTAGAACAGAATGCAGAATACTCACAGAAAGACATCTGCAAGATTTGAAAAAGATGCTGAAATTAAATTGGAAATTATTTAGGTTACCTTGCCCAAACACTGTGATAATTCAAGGTGATTTTTTTGCCTAAACATCATGTCAGAAACTTCCCAGAAAAAAGACATATCATGCAATTGTTTCATCATCAATGCTGGAAAACTTTGCAACAAACGACAGCGCAAGTTCTGACAAACTGGATGGGATAAAGATGACAATTCATTTCCCCAAGTGATGGGCAGGTGAGTTTTTAGACTACAATACCTTTCATGAAGATGGATAAGAACAAGATGTGACAATTATCTATTTATTAAACTTCAAGAAGTTAAATATCTCAGAATGTATTCAACAAAGATATGCCTTCTTTTCCCCCCGCTTTTTACACAAAGACCTCATTTTTGGATTCTTACAATTTTGATTAATTAGAATTTAGCAGTGGTCTTTGAAACATCTCGATAAATCTGAGTATGAAATCTTACTTTTTCATTGTATCAGAATTTTCATTTTGTTACCCTCATGCTGGTTCACTCAGCTCCATCAAGGATGCTTAGCAGGGTGGCCTCTAGTTACAGGCTGGACTAAAGCTGAGATATCACATCTGTTATTTAATTATGTTCCAAACTTGAATGGACTGGCAATGAAGAAATTGCTGACATATGAACTCGGTACACAGAGATGTGGGCATTCTCTCTCAGCTAATATGGTCCACATTATGTGGTCTCAGGTTGCAGGGGGTAATAGTGCTTGCAAATTACACCTCCCACTCTGCCTGGAACAAGGAACTTTGCAGCAATAGTGCCTTCCCAGAGAAAACCATTGATGCTGTAATTTTTATTCATTTGTCTCCAGGATGCTTTCAAAAATTATCCAAGGGAATCATTAACAGATTGCAGAAATCAGCTGTCACTTTAAAAGATCCTCCCTCCTCTTCTCCTCTGTAGGGACCAATGATTTCCATTCAAGAAGATCAGCTTTTTAGCTGCATTTCATGCAAAATTCTCACTAAACATAAATGAACCTAAATAAGATTCATGAATATAAGCTGTTATTTTTATATTTTCATTTGGTTTGTTTTATTTGATATGGGGATGTCACGTGCAGCAGGTCTTATTTCAGTAATATGATTCAGCTTATCTGCTAACACTTGGCATCAGTTTTTCAGATATTTGAAACAAAGAATAAATATGTATCATCTTGTAGATTTAATTTCTGAATTTTTTTCATTATTAATATGATTCCTAGAGAAAGGTACAAGCTACCCTGCTGCTAAGTCATTAATGAAGTTCTGCTATCCGATTAATCAGAGGAAGTATCTGTGGGAATGGTGAAGCTGTAAAGATGCACTCTGAAACATGCTCTGCTCCTAAACTTCAACACTGTCACAAAACTCCTAATTACGAGGACTGCTCATGCAAGTCCTTAACCAGCAAGGTAATTCTGACCCACCATCAGGGATTATGGTGGGATACATGCCTGCTCACTCTTCTAGATGGGTGTTGTGAGTCTTGTCCTAAGAGGGGAGATACAGGTTTGAACTGCCTGAGGAACCCCATAAATCTCCCAGCTCAGCTCCTCAGCATTTTCGCACCCCAACTGGGTACTTAAGAGCTGCCTCCCACACCTTGTACTTCTCACTGCTAATGTAATGGTTGTTCTCAGAGAATTACTGAAGTTATTACTTAAATACTGATGTTCCCAGCCTAGCAGGAATATCTCCTGTACATAGAATAACAAGGCAGACATAAGTTGAGGAGTGATACCTAGTAACTATATTTTCTTGCCCATTCAACTACAAGACATAATAGGAAATAATTTCTCTTAACATTGTTGGATTCTAGTTTTCTTTAAAATCTCCTCGTAGCTACATAAATAAAAGGTGAAAGCAAATTATTTAATAATTATTAGCACAACAAATTTATAGATATTAGGGACCACTCCCTTATCTAATCAGAAAACAGTAGAGAAGAGCACAAATCCAGCTGCATAGACACACATTTTAGAATTTGAGGCTTTAACAGGTAAATAGTAACTCATGCAAACTCATGCAAAAAATTGCATGGAAAAATAAATATTTAACCAAAGTTTTTACTTTGCTCAGGTTCCTGAAGATGGGCCTATTTAGTCTGTTCACTCTACTCAGTTTCTGAAGAACAGTCTCTTTGCAAGCTTCATATTAAACTGCAGCCTTATTTACATTTTACAACATTTTTTGCAAATTGGATCTCACAGTGGATGCTTGGCTCAGTCAAATTTTTCAAGCACCTAGAAGGCACTCATCAACAGATGTTTTGCTCAGCCAAGCTTTCATCTCATGGTTCAATGTTCATGATGATTTTCATGAAGCATTTCCTATTAGAATGGATATTTGTATGTATGACATGTCCTCTAATCACAAGTGCAGTAAAGCATGTGTGAGCAAACTAATTTGTGGGCAGCAACTACTTGTTACTTCTGAGATTTTAATTAGGAAACAAAAATGGCATCTTATCATTTGGGTTGCTAACATCATAGACAACCACGAATAGCAAGTCAGAAAATTTGGCAGTAGCTTGGCTAACCTTGACTGATACACTTCTGCAAATTATGATGCTTATAAATAAACAACAGAAAAAAGTAATTTCATCTAAAATTTAATTGCTTAAGACAGTTTGTATAAATAGAAATATAGATCAATATCAACCAAGAATATATTAATGAAATAAAAACATGATAAAGAAAAAAAGTTCTTTTGTTATCCAACAAAAACATAAAACTAAACACGCAAACCTTTATTTACAGCTGACAGAATTATCACCTCATTTCACAGGGTGATACTTGGATCATCAGAAGATGTTAATCTGATATCAACATGGCACCTTTCTCCTAACAAACTTTAGAAAGCACATATCACACCAGGAATGTGTGTATCATTTCATGCCAAGAACACCCTCATCTGCTATGTCCCATCTCACAAACTGTGGAAATTTTTCTATAGGTACAGCATGAGAGAATTCAAATTAATTCAGACTGGATAGAGTCAGAATTTTGCAAGTATCAACATATTTTATACATACAGTCTTACAAGCTTTGACCTGCTGTAGTCTCCACAGGATCTTAAAAACATTCCGCCTGCTTTTTTTGCAGTGCAAAGTCACATCTCCTTTGCACTACATTCCAGTTGAAGAGGCTCAATCTCTTACCAACAGGATGATCTGTTTAAACTGATTAAAAACTGTAAGGAAACATCATCAATTTGAGGGAAAGAAAATAAAGTGTCTTCTGGAATACATTAATCATTATTATTTAGTACTACTGAATGAGTCCATAAAAAGTTATCTTGTGCTTCAGCTAAAGCTAAAATTCCTCTTTCGAAACTGCAGCAGGGAGAATCACAGGCAGGCTTATAATGATAGAAGGTGGCAACATGCCACTATTCTTTTGTTATCATTGGCAAGAGCACAATCATGTGCTCTTTAATCTTTGTTATTCAGCCTGCTGCTCATATGGATAACACAATCAACCACTTCTTTCAACCAATGCAATAGGGACAGAATTGGCTGCATTGAGAGAGGTGCCAGGACCAGACTAAACTTGTGAAATCCTAATACTAGATAAAAATTTAGCGAGATAAAAGATGCCTTTGTTTTGCTGCTAATTTACAAGATATCCATAGTGTGGCAAAAATTAATTTCCTAGGTAATAATTTAAACTTATTAATTTTTTCTTTCATACATCACCAAATACAGTGGACACTTACTGCTTTATTAGTAGTAATAATATTGCTGCAAATAGCAATACCTTTGAAAAGTTTCATGTATTCAGCCTTATGGATTTTTGTTTTGTAGTTTTCCTAGTGCTCAGCCCCATTTAAGCCTGTTGTCTAATCCTAAAGAATTAGAAACCCTCCACTGGTAAATTCTATGAAATATTTTAAGATTCCTTGTCTTGTTTTCATCTGAGATTTTTCAAAAATAGTAACATCTGAACAATTGATAACTACCAATGTAACAATTGATAACTGTCAATGTAAACTCTTGTTGACTTTTAAAAGGCAGTTAGAGATAGTTTCAGGCAGTACACAGGCCTCGCTGATTCTGTGCTTCTACTAGCTCCTTTTAAAGGATGATTATATTGTGTCATGTTATGTTGTGTAATATTAATTATTATATCATATCATATCATATCATATCATATCATATCATATCATATCATATCATATCATATCATATCATATCATATCATATCATATTCTATTCTATTCTATTCTATTCTATTCTATTTACATTATATTATATTTATTATGAAAAGGGGGTTAGGGTTAGAGTCAGGGAAAGGGCTTCAGTGCAGCAGGTCATCCTTAAGTAGAACAGGGCTCAGACCCCAATGCAGAGTGCGGGAAAAGCTGCCTGAGCAGTGAACAGCTATCCCAAAAAAAGTTGCATATTTTAAACCCTGGTCTTTTGTGCATGAAATACTATGCATCTACATGGGATTCACAGTCCAGATCTTTTTAGCAACAGTGTAGTGTTTGTAACAGGGTGTGTCTCTATGTATTAACCTTTCAGATGAAGTCTTTAAGATGTAGAAGGCCCATGGTTTTTTCCCTTGTGTGCCTGAGATCAGAGATGCTTTGTCATGACACTGTCTAGTAATTAAGCACCTTGATCAACTGGAATTACTCAGGGTGCCAGAGGTGAGATGGGTGCTGTGCAGCTGATGGGAATAAGTTACTTTCTCAGGAGTAAAAAGACAGTCATATAAAGGCACACACAAAAAAGATGTCTTCCACGCTGCAGATAAGACAGCTGTGGCCACTAAGGACCTAGAAAATCTGACTCTTCTTGCAGAGTGGGCAGCTAATTAGATAGGAAACTTGTCTTCATCGTAAGGATTTAACAACAAGTACAGTCTCCACTAGATAGGTCTTTGATTTAAAAACTGCTTGACATCCTCTCAGTTGAAAAACCCAGCCCCAGATTACTGATTTGTCATCTTCTATATCTCTCTCACACATTTTTGGCTGCAATATATCCTGGTTTCTAGAAGAATGGAGACACCACTCCCCAGACAAACTGACACTTTGATAGTGGTGAAGGTGTCCTCATGAAAGGACATATGTGCATAAGAATGGCCTCAGGCTGGAGAAGATAGGAGCTCAGGTTTCTCATTTCCTTTGTATGTCTTGCAGTGATGATACTACAGTGAAAAAAAAGGCATTGAAAAAGTCTGCCATTGGAATTTAGCTAAAACATGTTTACAAAGAAAATCAGTCGAACAAAACAGACTTCATGAATGCCATTCAATCCTAGTTACAAATGCATATATTTTATACAATCACTATTCAGTATTGTTCCATTTGAATTAACTGTGAACATGAAATGAAGTAGTAGTTCATTAATTGGATATGCCAATCTTGATAGTTCTTGATAACAGATCTTTTTAAACCTCAGTGAGAGCTAAAACCTCACTGAGTCCTTGTCTAGGCTATACTTTGAATATCCTCACACTGTCTGCTATTCCTTCCAATACTAAGACAGTGAAAACATTTCTGAAGAAGGATCCATACCATTTCCCAGAGCCTTGTATGAAGATTTATAATCAAGACAAATTATGTAAGTCCAATCTCTGTTCTAACTAAGAAAATGCTAATACTTCATACTTGCCTTAAAACAATTTAAATAATTTGTGTGCAGTTCACCCTCATCTTTCTGTCATTGTATACAGAGCTAATCATGCTCATACTAAATATTTTGCACTCCTCAGGCTCTTGTGTGACTCACAGTGGAGTAAACTAATTTTTCTAGGAAGAACTCTCACTAGAACATTAACACAAGGAGTAAAAATGCTTATGGTAGCAGGGGTCTGACATTTAAATACATGACAGCTTTCATAAGAGCAGAATTTTAATTCCAGAAATAGATAAAAATCTAGCTTAATTCTAAGTCTGTTGGTCTGAGATCATAGACAGTCTGTCTTCTGTGAAAGCTTATCTATGGTGCAGACCCACTTTAATTCCTCTAATGACAGCTGGGTAACTTCACAGCTCCCTCATACTCTCTCACTAGTCTTACATATTTATGTGTTATGGACATAACACTGAAGTATTCAACACTTTGGTAAAATGCTTTTATTAATATTCTGTCTAGTCTAATTTAAGAATAACCACTACAGTGCAATAGCTCTCAAACCCTGGGCATTTTTCCAGATAATCTTCTTAAATTGCATTAATTTGTTTAGTTTTGCTGAGTAACTCTGTCTCTAGATTTTGATAAGTTCAGATATTTAGAGATACCCAACTCATGAATTTTAAACACTGCATATGCCAAATAGATGAGAATGTAAATACATGCATGTCTAGAAATTGTACAAACTTATAGAGTATTTGAATAATTACTTAGATATGCAGATATTTGTTTCTTTTTTTGTTTATACAAATACATTTTTAGGGCCAAGGTCTGGAACTTTATAGAGGGGTAGGCCCTGACCTCAAGCAACTACCTAATCCTTTCCTCTGCACCTAGAAATGATCAGCTAAGCCCAACCCATTCCACGTGTTTGACAACTGTCCTGGAGACAGAAAGCAGTAATATTCCCAGCACTATCACTGAGGTTCAAGAAAACACAGTAGCCATCAAGTGGAAATTAACAGGGCATTGATTTTCTGACACAAGCTACCTTTCTTAGTTGCTGAAGAAGAGCCATACAGGAATAAAAGATATCGCTTCATAGTTTTGGAGAAAAAAATAAATGAAGCTTATAATAC
>VZTR01017704.1:27101-38689 GCA_013400775.1 Chaetops frenatus | reverse complement strand
TTTTGAAGTCCATTGCTTGTCTCTGCTGATATTTCTGAATCTCAGGAAGACTTTGTAATTCAAAGGAGCTAAAGCCATAATCACTCTTCTAGTTGTACATTGGTTGAGACTGTTTTGTATGGCAGGTTTAGCGAAGTGTCATTCAGCCTCAAATGCTGCCCTTACCCTATCTGTTTTGTTTCTCAGAGCTATGTCTGGATATTCCTTTCATCTTCAAAATCATATGTTTATAAGCAGATTGAGGCTGGGACTGACTCCTGCAGAGAAGTGCAATACAGAGCCACAGAATCATTTAAGTTGAAAGGACCTTTTGGAGTAATTTATTCCAAATAATATGCTAAAAGCAAGGCCAACTTATGTTTGATAAGGTTGCTTCAGGCATATTGTGTTTGAGTAGTGTGCATCTCTCTACAGATGGACAGTGCAATCTTTGACTGTCCTGTTCCAATCTTTGACTATCCTCATTATAGGAAAAGAAAGTTAAAAAACGCAAAGAAACCAGCCCTGATCTTTTACTGTTTCTTGTTACAACTTGTCTGTTGCCTCTCATCCTTTCACAATAAGCCTCTGAGAGTAGTCTGGGGCTGTCTTCTCTGTATCCTTGGTTAAGGCAGCAGAACAGTTAAGTTCTCTTCCCACTTGCTCTTAAGACTGGGATGAACCCTTCCAGCTTCAATTTGTTCCAGCTTCAATTTGTACACTTCAGCAAGTGACCGACTGTCTTGGTGTCCCTCCACTGGGTTCACTCTGGTGTGCCACAATGTCTTCCATACACCAGGGTGTCCACAAATTGGATACAGTAGTCCAGTTGTGGTCTTACATGTGATGACTAGAGGAGAAGAATCATTCCCTTGGAACCCTTGCCCACCTTTTTTCTAACCCAGCCCAGTGTTAGTTTGTCCTCATCATTTTAAGGGTGTACTGGTGCTCAGTGTTCAGTTTATAATCCACCTCAACTCACTACTGTTCTTCAAAGCTGGTTTATCTGTCTAGGATACTGATGGCAGCTCCCTTTGCTATCAGCTACAAACTCACTGGGAGTATACCCCATCCTACTGCCCAGGTCATTAATAACATTTTTAATCGGAGTTGGTCCCTGTATCAATCTCAGAGAGATATCACAACCTGCTAGTGGGACTGTGAAATAATCTTTCTTGCTGCTCTTATCTTCCAGATTCAGGCTAAGCTTTGGTTTTCCTAATTCCAACGTTACGTGCTGAGGTGTATGAAAATTAGAATTCTGTGCATTGAGAAAAGCACTAGTGAAATTTTGTAACCCAAATTCTGAAAAGCAAACATGTTTTTAAGAATTAACCTGCTTAGGTTTAGAGCTGTGATACAAAGATCTTGGTTCTGTTGAGAGGTGGTTACTGAGATATCTGGCAGAATAATATGATCTTCATGCATTTTTGGTTTCAAGTATTTATATATTTTCCAAAGACACATTCGAAATCCTAATGATTAAAAATAAGTTTTTTTGAAAGATGTCCTAGAATTTTGTGTCAAGAAAACCATTTGTCTGTTGGTTTTCTAAACCTGTGCTCAGTACCTATGCTTAGATCTATGCAGAACTTAGCTTTTTTTTCTATTTTCACCACACAGAAGAGTTGAAACTGAGCAGTGTTCCTATCTTTAGCTGCACTCGGGCATTCTAAATGTCAGTCCAGGTCAACACAAAAAGCACAGGCATCATTCACTGCCTGCTTTAAAACTATGCCAAGATGAGTAAATTGGAGGAGGGTTGTGCTGGGTAGTGACCCTGGGTCAAACACCATGCCCTCTCTGGCTGCCAGGTCTGGCAGGTTTGCTGGCATGCTGCTGTACTAATGCCTCTGGAATGCTTTCTTCACACCAGCACAGTGTGCTCCATATTAATGCTCACCAGGGAAGAAAAGCAGTGACTTGTCCAATGGGTTGCTTTCTCAAGCTATTTTCATCAGCATTGATGCCATGATCAGTCCTTCAGCTGCATTGCAGACTCTTTTGCTATATATGGGTCTGAACTCCTGGAAATAGGAAAAGTTGTGGTTCCAAAGAAAAAAATAAAGAAAATCCCTCTGTCTTATGAGCAAGAAGTCAGTGTGCACTGAGGAATAGGACCCATGTTGTCTGTGACACTTCAAGCACAGAGTTCTTTCATCAGCTGGGGTGTTTCCTGTATTTCCTGTTAAGGAAATACAATCCAATTACAAACACTGTAATATTAATATTGTCGGTAAACTAAATATGTCAATTTGTAAATAATAGTGATAAGAATTTATATTAAATCTGCAGTTTTTATTTCACTTAATAAGGTTTTGGAATAGAAGCAGTAATGTCTTTTTGTGAAATATTCATCTTTTTCAACCACCAGTTCATCCCCTAAGTGTTTAGTGTTTTATATGTGCCAATTTACAGTCTCAGTCTACTTGTGTTTGAGTCAGTCAGGATAAAGAGTCTTGCAGTAAAGTGTTTGAAAACTTATGCAGTGAAAAATTTAAGTAAAGTGTATTTCTGTTAGAGAATTGGCATATTAATCTCAAAAAGCACATACAAAATCAATTATTTTCTTACAAGATTTAGATGAATAAGGCTGAAATGTATGAATGTAAGAATCAATGTATGCTGGAAAAATTTGAAATTGAGTTTACCAGCCAATTAAAAAGACCTTAATCAGGTCTGACATTTTATTTCCTTATTATCTTGTTACGTTTCTCTAAAAAATGAATCGATAGATAAAATACTGTTTTCTCATTCTCAAAAAAAGCAAAACAGTCTTGTTCATTGTCTTTATTTTTATATACATTAGTGCCAAAGTCTATTGTCAAAAAAATCAAAATATATTTTCCTACATTCTGAATTAACCGATACATTGTATTTAGCATGTTTTGTGTAAACAGTATTAACCTGAAGATAAAAAAAATATGCCTATTTCATTGTATGTCTTCTAAAATAACTTTGTGTCATTGTTGTGTATTTGATGTCTCCTTCAGAATATTTTTTTTGTTTTGTTTTAAAATGTACAGATTGAGCTGAAAAGTGGAATATTAAACATATTTTTAAGAACTGGCATTGTCTTTACCCAAGTGGACCTCTGGTTGGGACTGTCTTATTGTGATGGGAAGTGGAATGAAGTCACCGTGAACAAGGAGGGCTCTGTGATTTCAGCCACTATGAATGAACTGAGAGAGCAGGCACTTGAACCTCGTGTTCAGCAGCTGAAAGTAAACTCACCTGTCTACGTAGGAGGAATCCCACCTGAGATTCAGAGTTTTTATAGAGAACTGGGGTTAGAACAAGGTAAGATGACACTAAGAAGAACATACATTTTCAAAACTGGTGTCATGCACGAGGTGGACATTCTGCTGCTGATAGTCTAAATTCATGAATGTGTAACCTGAATTTTTCTTCCCATGCATTGAGATACTCCCAGTTATCTAGCTTTACATAGACCTGATCCTTTTGTAATGCTATAAAAATTCTGCCAGTGATACCTGAGGCAGCCTGACTGATAAGAGAGGACCTGGAGTGTAGGAAATGGTAAAGTGAGGTGCCCAACCAGATGGTCTCACATCTTCATTAGACAATTCCAGTTCACAGAAACCTGTTTTACTTGATCAACTTGTGTCATTCACAGATCTGAAATACAAAACCAGTGAGAGACAATAAACATATCTTAAATCACTGTAATGAATCTTGATGCTACCCCATGGAAGACAGCTGAGATTTTATTAGTCTTTTTTATGCAATACTGATTCTGATCTAAAAAACTAAGTGAGTATAAAGCCCTGAATTTGGATTTTGGCTAGAATTGCTGTGAGGTTTTCTTCATTATCAGAAGGAAGGAAGACAGTCATATATTTAGCCATCACTGTGACCCTTCTGTTCTGGAACAGGTCAGAATTGTAGGGAAATGAGAGAAGCATTATTTGCATCCTGATACTAATGGCATCCACAAAAGGGTCTTCTGTAGGAAACAGTCAAAAAAGTGTCTACTAAACTGTCTCTGTTTGGGTGTGTTTTTTAATTACTTGTGAAACTGTTCATNAGCTTTGTGATTTCACAGCTATAGAATAGTTAAGAATATTGTTTTAAGTACTCTTCCAGCTGTAGGTATCACGTATAATATGATCTTCCTTCAGGTTCTGTGTGCATAATATTTATGGCCCCAAAGAGCTGGCCAGTCATACCCTGTCAGTGTTGCCTCGTAGCAGATGGTGTAGCCTCGTGAGTGGATAAAGTTGCAACTCCTGCAGCAAGGAGATCTGTGAACAAAAAATCTAGGGCAAAATTACATCTAAAGTGAGTGTCTGAAGTACATATCAAGGCACATCAATAAACATTTCTTTCCCACCAAACCTCCTCACCACACCACAAAATAAGATGGTGGCTGTGAATTTATATTTAGAGTGTCTGAAGATAAAAACATTCTTATGTGCTCCTAAATGTAGGTTTAGGTGAGCAAGATTAGATATTATAGCTTAAAACATACTTTCATTTAGGACTACAATGAGGTAGTGGTAAGATAATAGAATATAGAGATCTTCCCATTTAATTATTATTTAGAGAGGGTTTTCTCAATCTATGGCTGTTTTTTTAAGAAAAGAATGTCATTTTGCTCACAGCAAATAAGTGATAAATATTATTCTACTGCTGCCTCACCTCAATGTGAGTTACAACTTTATTTTAAGAAATTTCAGCCAGAGTCTGTGGGCCTTTGCATGACCCATCACATGCCCTCCTAGGAGGTTCAAAAGGAAGCTACCTGGCAAGAATATTTGTGAAAATTTGTGCTGTCTTTCATTATTCTGCAGCTACTTGAGAATAGACAGGATTGCTTGGCTGATGTCAGTAAGAAATCTTCAAATAGTGATAAATATAGCTAAAATGATGCAAAAAATAATTTATTAAAATAGATTATAGAGTATGTATCTCACTGCAAATCAATCATAATTTTATCTTAAGATTAGGATGCCTGGGCAGACTGGGACTAATCCTTTCCTCTACCACAGACTAAGAAACTGAGCTGGTCACTGTGGAGTAACAAGTTGAGCTTAAATTAGGATGTATTCATTTTAAGGAGCAGTTTGGCCAAATTCCCTGTGTTGTGGAGAGAGAAGGTGTTTTAGAGCGTGGTTCAAAATGGATGTCCTTTCAGTACCCCTTTTTGCATGAACTGTGTATGGACATAAGATTCTCAGTTTGGATGGCTAAGGACAAATACTACTCTGATCTGTCATCATGCAGTAATAAAGGCAATAAACGTAAGATATAAATACGATATAAATACTTTAGCTTTCACAAAGCTAAAGAGCAGTACTGATCTATGAGAGGCACAGTTTTAATTCACAAAATTAATTCTTAATTTAATTGAAGTCTGAGTTTGGTTATCGTTTACTTTGGTTTTGTGTTAAGCACCAGGCACTACTCAGATTTGAGACCCATTTTATATCAATTTAGTAATTTTTAGTAAATATGGAAGTTTTAACAACTGCATCCTGAATTTTGTAGTTGTGTTGTAACTGCAAGTAACTGATTTAATGTAATCGATAGGAATGTCACACATACACAGAAACATATTAATTTTATATTTATAGAAATAAATATAAAATTAAGCTTCTTAAATTTTTTATCATAAACAAGTAGTTTGGAGTTATGTTTCTGGAGTATGTTTATAAACAGCAAATTAGTTATATCTCTGTTAGACAAAACAGATATGCCTCCATCTGATCTCCTGAAGTTAACTGTAATTTGAATCTAGATATTCTTTTCAGTTTAAGGAAGTATGTGTATTAACAAAACAGTAGCAAGCAGCAGAAGGCTAATTTTAGAAGTCAGAGAATCATGCTTACAGTAATAGTTTCAAAGTGAGATATGACAAAAGACAAAATAGAAAGGTATTTTCTTGTGGGATGGAATTGCTAACAATGAAAATGTAGATCAGTAAGGCAGGAATTTACCAGCTTAGTGCCTTGAAAGTGCAGACAGAATGTCATGTTGGAAGTCAGCATATTCACATTACAGTCTTTAATGTTGAAAATATAGAATTGAAAGGAAGAGAAGTGTTTCTTAATGACTGAAGCTCTTTATGTGGTACTAATCCCTTACTGTTTGCTAGGTTTCGGTGGTTGCATGAAGGATGTTAAATTTACACGAGGTGCTGTCGTTAACTTGGCATCTGTGTCCAGCAGTGCTGTCAGAGTCAATCTGGACGGATGCCTATCAACTGACAGTGCTGTTAACTGCAGGGGAAATGACTCCATCCTTGTGTACCGAGGAAAAGAGCAGAGTGTTTATGAGAGTGCTCTACAGCCATTTACAGGTAACACATTGGTTCCTTAAATAAAATACATAATTTTCATTTCATTCTTTACTAATGTATTACTGTGTGCAGTTTTGTATTTTTAATCTTCTACTTTCTCTATCCTTCTCTATGTCCTTTGAAGAATACCTCTATAGGGTGGTTGCCTTACATGAAGGAGGCTCAGTATCTAGTGCGTGGACCCATGCTCGAACAAGAGAATCAGGTAAATATAATTTTAAGGTTTACTCATTCTTATTTTTCATAGGATATTTAATGTCAGGTTGAAGGTGTTCAAGAACTGTTTGGACACAGTCTTGTGCCCTGTGCCCTAGGATGACCCTGCTTGAGCAGGGAGGTTGGACCAGATGACCCACTATAGTCCCTGTCAACCAGATCTATTCTGTGACTCTGTGGAGATAATCCAAACACAATAGTTAAGATTAAAACAGGTACCAAATCAGTCATCAGCTCTAAAGTGGTCAGGCAAATATTTTCCTCTCATAACAAGGTATTTTCCAAATATGTATTAGATTATGTAATTAAGGATGTTAAAGGATTGAACTGCATTAACTGAGTAAGAGCAGCCATCTATTTGTGTTCATTCGTGCACATCTAACCTCATGTTACATAAGTAGGCTGGACTAAGTAAATCTCTCTTTTCCTACATATAACTTCAAACAAGCTACATACAAAATCAGGTGTAGAGAGAGGTGAACCTGGGATAGTAGGCACAAGCTGTGGAAAATCAGACACCATGTGTTTGCTAGGGACGAGAAAGTATTGTGAAAGTTGTTTTTTTTAAATGACCCGCACATGGGTGTGCCATTCAGTGCTGCTGAATGAGGATTCTTTTAACAAGTAGTCCATAGATTGTGTGTGAAAATGTGGCAGTATTTACTAGAACAGCAGCACATGGCTTGCGGAGAAGGTTCCAGAGTAGGAACATAATACTTTAAAGATCATATTTTTCATATGTCTTATGAAAAAAAATTTTTTTTTAACTTTTCTTCTTCTGGTCAGTGCTTTTGCAAACTTTATCCAGCCAGTAAGATTTTAAAGATTTACAGTTCTGTGTATTTTATTTAACTAACTTTGCCTCTTTTTGAAATTGAAGCCCAATTATATTCCATCAGTGCAGAGCATTCTTTTGATATAAGTCATCCAATGTATCGCCTTAAAAAAATTATGTGATACATGCATAAGTATTGGACTTGCAGATGCATTCTAATGCAACCTATCCTTTGTGTCCCACCCAGAAGGGACAAAGTATATGCACATTTTCATGTCAACTGTCTGACAACTTTAAGGTTTGTCACAAATTTATGTTTGCAAGCTGACCACAGCACTGAGCAGTCCGTGTTCCCTGGGGTTGGACAATAATTGCACTATTTAATTATTTTTGAGTTGGTTTTGTTATATCCCTTATGAGAAGACCATCTGCTGTACAGTACCTTACCTCACCCTGTGATACACTTCGTAACTAATGAAATCAATATATTGTTATAGTAATAGAAGCTTTCTCAGTGTATCACATTCTTTATGGAAGAATCACAACTTCCAGGTATTTTTGTGCTTTCCTTGCTAGTACCCTTCTTATAAAAAACAAGGCTGTGTTCATATGTAATGAAACTAAACAGTAAAATTACCAAAAAATAAGCTATTTGATGGTGAGAAAAGTGAATGATCATCAGCAGGGCTAGGGAGTCCACATGCATCTACAGCAAACTCATCATCCATCATCCTGCCATAGTGTTCCTTGGGTCTTTCCTCTGCATCCCTTGTGCAGTCATCTGTGATGAAGCTGTTACTGTCCAGACTCTTTCTTGGCATAGTAATATCCAAGAAATAGTTAAAGGTTATAGGAAATGGGATTATTTCTTTTTATTAGCGATTCTATGCATATATGATCTTGGTTTTCCAGTTCTTCAAAACATTTAATTTTTTTTTTCTTTTTGTAATATGAAATGATCAGAAGTAAAGGATTTTGCAAACAGGCCTTAAAATCTATGGTTTGCCCCAAGAAAGGTGCATAGCATTGTAGAAATAGGAAGATAAATGGAAGAGCTGTAATTTTTTTGAAGGACTTCTGTAAAAGAGAATGCAGATTTTAAAAATGTTTCATAGTTGTGGCATTCTGTGGCTTAGATACCCAACTGATAAATATCAAACTCTTCTTTGTTGCAGTACTGCCTTGGTTCGTTCAGTTGTATTATTATAATGCCTGTGCTTGTTAGCTACATGCAATCCACCTCCTCTCTTTGTGAGTGATGCTTAAATATGTTTGATACATGAAATGTTTTTGGAAAATTGCAACAAGACAAGAAGGAATGTTATGTAGATGAAGTTTTGATGGTTTTGAAATATAGCTTAAACTGAATAGCTCAAGATGTGCAGTCATATTAAATCAATGCTGAAAAGTTACAACTCTAATAAATTGTATTTATGCTAATGGTTGAGTCTGATTTACTGCAGCCATTAAAAGTGAAGAATAGGGGCAATAGTCTCCTTAGAACTGCCATTTTCTCTATTTTCTATTTTATCCTTCTGCAGTTCCACAAAATGTGCCAAGTCCCTCAAGAGTTCACAGTATAAATGGTTACAGCATTGAGGTCACCTGGGACAAACCAGCTGGGGTCATAGGTGTAATTGAGAAGTACATTTTGAAAGCATATGAAGTGGATGGTCCCACTGTACCCATCACCAGTGCTGAGCTTGCTGACGCTGGTATGCTCACAGGTAAATGTTGTTAAGTACCATTTTTTAGGCATATCTAATATCACAGGATGCTTATCCCTCTTTTTGTTGATCTGTGAAGTACTACTTGTCTGTTTTTGTGTATACACAGCATAGATAACGTTTGGAAGGGTAATTATTTGTGTCAGCATACTCGCAGTGATGTACTGATTTCAAAGAACAATAGAAATTAAGATACAGCACAAATACTAAAAAGCAATTCCCAAATTATTTACAATCTGGGGGAGGAATGGTTTTGTCTGTTTGCTTGTTTTTGCTTAGTATATGTGATTTTTTTAAACTCCTTCACTATTGCTTCATTCAATTCACATAAATTAACTCTGAGTGTGGGTCCTATATGATACTGTTTGACCTGATGTATGAAAGCACTTGATATAGTTGCCTAATTTTGATCATATAAACCTAACTGATTTCAGTAGGAACTAGCATACATTTGTGTTAATCAGATGCTGTGGTTGATGCCACTGGGATGTGGAGGTAGGTTATCACAGAATGAAGAAATTGGTGGCTTTGGGTTTAGAGAATGTTATAGAGAACATTTTGAGACATTTCTTCCTGACAGGATAGTGTGGATCTGGCTTTCTGCTCTCTATGAACAAACTGCCTTTTCTGGCTGCTACAAAATTCCCTGGGAAGGAAGCACATTACAGACAAGAATCTGGATTATGTTATGTGATGACTAAATGGGACAACAGTGCAGACCAAATAGATTGATTTTTATGATCTCTAACATCAATTCTATAATTCATAACAATTCAAGAAGTGGTAATGACACAATGTTCTAAGATGGTGCTTTCGTTTGGCTCAGGTTTGGGCAGTACAACAGTCTTGGAAAGTGTGTTAACTCTCAGGCAGTGTGTTATTCTCTGAAGCCCAGGTAATAGTTTTTGCCTAAGTTATATGGTTTGTGTTGTGTCTCTGCCATAACCTTGAAATTTTTCAAGGAAAAAATTGTTCAGATTTTATTTTCTCTGGTTTGAAATATCTTGGCTATTTGTGACTAGTGAACTTAGCAGAACTGCATGGGCTTTCTATCCTTACTGTGATTTCTTTAATAGCCATGTTGATTTCAACATTCTTTATCTATGCTACAAGACAATACAGACTATACTGGTAGAAATTAAAGACTGTATTAGAGACATGTGGATTAGGTAGCTTACTCACAGCCAATGGTCAGAACCAAAATGTTGTTGAACTTGGTTGGTGTTGTGCCATGATTGTGTGTCAGGGTTATGAAAATGTCTGCACCAGGCTGGACAGCTAAGAGGTTCTCTGCGTGCAGCTTACAGGAGGTAGAAGAAGCAACATACCTTTAAAGTAAATGGAGACAGTACATAGATCCTGCTTCTTTAGCCTATTACAGCAGATAGAATCACAGAATCACTGAGGTTGAAAGAGACCTTTAATGTCATCAAGTCCCACCATCAACCCAACACTACCCCTGTAACCCCTAAACCACATCACCCAGCACCAGATCCAGACATCTCAGAACTCCTCCTGGGATGGTGATTCCATCACCTCCCTGGGCAGCCCATTTCAATGCCTGTCCACCCTAACAGTGAAACTTTTTTTCTAATATCTAATCTGAATCTCCCTGTCTCAGTTTGAGGCCATTTCCTCTTGTTCTCTCACTGTAGGCACAGAAGAAGAGACCATCCCCCACCTCACTACAATCTCCTGTCCAGGAGTTGTAGAGAGCTGTCAAATAATGCAAAAAAAAATCATGGAATCATAGGATACCCTGTTAGAAGGGAGCTCAAGGATCATCTGATCCAATCTTTCTTGGGAAAAGCACAGTCTAGACAAGATGGCCCAGCACCCTTTCTAGCTGAATATTAAACTGTCCAGAGCTGAAGAATCCACCACTTCTTGGGAACATTATTCCAGTGGATGATTGTTCTCATTGTGAAATTTTTTGTCTTGTGGCAAATTGCAGTCTCCCCAGGAGTAACTCGTACCCACTACCCCTTGTCTTTTTCATGTGATTCCTTGTAAAAAGAGACTCTCCATATTCCTTGTAGCCACTCTTTAAATACTGGAATGTGGTGATAAGATCTCTACTGATCCTTCTTTGCTCAAGTCTGAACAAACCCAATTTTCTCAGTCTTTTGTTATTTGATAGGCTGCCCAACACTCTGGTCATGTTTGTGGCTTGTCACTGGACTTTCTGCAGCCTAGCCACATCTTTTTTTGCACGGCTGGGACCAAAACTGAGCACGGTGTTCCAGGTATGGCCTGACAAGAACTGAATAGAGAGGAATAATGACTTCTTTATCTCTTCTGGAGATGTCCTTGTTGATGAAATCCAATGTCCTGGTAGCTTTGTTTGCCACAGCAGCACACTGGCCACTCATATGACCCAAAGAACTTAAGAGTGGCTGCATTCAAATATTGATCTATGTGATTATGTCAGATTATGACCCAGAGATGAGCTCAGTTGGTTGGAGCATAGTGCTAATAACACCAAAGTTGTGGGATCAATCCCTGTACAGACCATTCACTTAAGAGTTGGACTCGATTTTTGTGGATCCCTTCCAACTCAGAATATTCT
>VZTR01017704.1:8187-23357 GCA_013400775.1 Chaetops frenatus | reverse complement strand
TACCCCTTGTCTTTTTCATGTGATTCCTTGTAAAAAGAGACTCTCCATATTCCTTGTAGCCACTCTTTAAATACTGGAATGTGGTGATAAGATCTCTACTGATCCTTCTTTGCTCAAGGCTGAACAAACCCAATTTTCTCAGTCTTTTGTTATTTGATAGGCTGCCCAACACTCTGGTCATTTTTGTGGCTTGTCACTGGACTTTCTGCAGCCTAGCCACATCTTTTTTTGCACGGCTGGGACCAAAACTGAGCACGGTGTTCCAGGTATGGCCTGACAAGAACTGAATAGAGAGGAATAATGACTTCTTTATCTCTTCTGGAGATGTCCTTGTTGATGAAATCCAATGTCCTGGTAGCTTTGTTTGCCACAGCAGCACACTGGCCACTCATATGACCCAAAGAACTTAAGAGTGGCTGCATTCAAATATTGATCTATGTGATTATGTCAGATTATGACCCAGAGATGAGCTCAGTTGGTTGGAGCATAGTGCTAATAACACCAAAGTTGTGGGATCAATCCCTGTACAGACCATTCACTTAAGAGTTGGACTCGATTTTTGTGGATCCCTTCCAACTCAGAATATTCTGTGATTCTCTAAATGCTGAGGAAGGAAACAAAAGAAAAGTGCTAAGCATAGAATGAGTCTTCCTGTTAGTACAAATTCAGCTGGTTGGTTGTGGAATTCTTCAGCTGAAAACTGCCTCTGGACGCTTGTGCTTAGTGGTCTATGGCAGAGTTGTCTTTATTTTTATTACATTTATTCCTTCTGTTTCTGTAACTGGTGTGGGAGTAATTGGTCCAGTTCAGTTTTGTGCGTGTGAGATGTGCTTTCTCTTGTTATTTATAACTCCTGCCCAGTAGTTTAGTTATATATTTTCCAGTTTTGGCATTGTATGAAATATATAATTCATGTCCTCATGGTGAGGTCAGAGCTGAGACAAGTGTAAATTAAGTCACCAATCTGGAGTAATTTTACTTTAGTCTATTGATTTCAGTGAAGCCTACACAGGTGGGCAAGTCAGTGGATATTGAGAACTAGTTACCCACAAATACGAGGCTCCCAGGAGAAGGCGTATCTTTCCCTGATGAATTACCTTTCCTCATTAATCAAAAGTTAACATAAATACAGAACCCCAATGAAGATGCTGTCTTTGTTCACTTTCTTTTATGTTTGTAGTGAACTAAAATTTTTGCTTGTTTTCTCCCTAATTTCAGGGATATTTCTTTAGAAATTATTTTGTTGCATTCCATGAGAAAATGCTACAGTAACCCAAACAGCCAAGCTTGCTAATGCAACAGCAGAAAGGAAGCACAGCTCTCTCTGGGATCACTGATGAAGAAAATATGGTATTTTTCCATGCCCTCCTTCAAATTTTTGTTCCTTGTCAAGCCTAGGCACTACTTAATCTGCTGCTTGCAAATGTGTCTGAGGGCACTGACAACCCTCTCTGTCTTATTATTTTCCTTTTAGCTTTTTAGGCCCATCTGTTGTGTTCTGGTTTATACTTAAGCTGTAAATTCTTTTGAACAATTACAGTAGGGTCCTAAGTCATAACTAGAGCACAGTAACAAAAAGTTAAAGAGCATTACCCATTTCTCAGAATGCTGAACTATGTGTGTCAAATTCAGAAGCACCTCTTGTACCCTTGTCAAGAAGAAGAAGAAAAGCTGAGCTAAATATTAAAAGTAAAATAGGTCTTTAAATGACCATAATCCCACAGTCTCAAATGCCTATATCTGACTTCTCAGAAACCAAAATCCTTCAAAATCTGACCCTTGTAATCTTCCAAAATGTCAAACTGTTTTTTCATTTTTATTCAAGAGAGGAATATTCATCAGATTTAAATCCTTAAAATGAGGTTCTGACTGTTGAACCAGGAGTTTATTGGATAAGGTGATATATTTCAACATAGTGTTCAGTATCTGTATCCAAGGATGAGAGTATAAAGTTAGAGTGTAAATTTTTGAGATTCAAAAATACCGTGCTCACCCATCTTGCCTTCAGAGGAGCATATAATAACATAGGTACTCTTTGGATGCATCTGGTCACACTCACAGAATACTAAGGAAGTAAAGTACAGAGTCACCACATGAAAGAATTTTTATTTTTTTTTCCTACTGGCTGAATTGTTTTCTTCTGCTTTCCAGTGCATTCCACATGCTGACATCAAAATTTGGAATGCAAATTAGAATCAGTATTTAAACAAATGGAAGAAGCTTTAGAACACGCTGTTTCAATGTGGTTTGTGATCAGCTTTTGCTTCTATTTTCCTTTGGAATCCAGGATATCATTTGGGTTGGAAGGATTATCTAGTCCATTCCCCTAGCTCAAGCAAGGTCGATTGGAGCAGGTTTCCCAGAACCACATCCAGTCGAGTTTTAAATATCTCCACATATGGAGATACTTCTCTATGAGAAGCCTGTTCCGTGTTTGTCCCTC
Organism: Chaetops frenatus; assembly: GCA_013400775.1. Lineage (NCBI taxonomy): Eukaryota > Metazoa > Chordata > Aves > Passeriformes > Picathartidae > Chaetops > Chaetops frenatus. The sequence continues at coordinate 20,914 of VZTR01017704.1, read as the reverse complement.
CTCATAGGAAAAAGTGATTTCCTGAGTTTAGTTGGAATTTAATTTTCTCCCCAGGGAAGTGATCACAACACCAAGCCTGCCAGAGTTCAAGAAGCATGGTGTGATTCTTGGGGTTGCCCTGTTCAGAGGCAGGAGTTGGACTCAATGATCCCAGAATCATTTAGGTTGGAAAAGGCCTCTGAGATCATTGTGACCCATGATCCTTTTGGATCCTCTCCAACTTAAGATATTCTCTGATACTGTAGTGCATGTATTTCAGGTTGTGTCCATTGACTGTTGTCCTGTCACTGGACTCTACCTAGAATAGTCTGGCTGCTGCTTTGTTCCTTCCCATGTGCTACTTATACATTTTGATAGATCACCCTGAGCCTTGTGTTTCCTGAGATGATCAGTCCCATCTCGCTCACCCTCCCTCAGAAGACATGTGCTCCAGTCCTTTTACCATCTTAGTGGTCCTTTTGTATCATCCAGACTTGCTGAGGGTGTACACTTCCCCTACCATCAAAGCAATTGATAAAGATGTTGAACATTATCAATCCCCTGGGATATAGCCCAGCTGTCTTGCCTGTAACAGGGTTTTGTGCCACTGATCACAGTCCTCTGACACTTCTCTTGTCAAGCTTGTGCAAAACCCTCATTTTATAATTCAGATTTCTCTCACTGTAGAATTCAACAGATTGACCAGTCTCTGATGGGCTCTAATGATGCCTACAAATAATAATGAAATAAAATGTGCTGCAAAAGAATTCACGCAAAATCAGTATTCATTCCTCTTGCAGATTTCTCTTTCACGTTTGTATGATTTTGCAGTTCATCCCACCCCTGTCATTGCTGCAATAGCTGAGAGCTGATGTTGTGATTGCACACATGATAATGAGAAAATTGTGGTCGACAGCTGCCATTCCCTCCTTCCTGTGACACGTGTTTGTAATTACTTTTCACCTTTTAGTCTTTTATGTTCAGCAGATGAATATCTCAGGAAAAGTTAATTTAATGATTTAATATGGTTAATCAAAGTGTCTGAGCTGTGCTGTGGTTTTGAAAGCTCTCTATCTGGAGAGTCTCTCAAAAGAGGAGATGGAGCCACCTGCCAATGACAGATCAGCCAGGGTTGGGCAGTGGGGCCGTAGCCCTGAGGGAAGCTCGCTGCCAGCCTGGCAAATGCCCATGCTACAGCAAATGCTGTCAGCTGAGAGATTGCCCCTCTCAGGGACAGCTCTGCCAGTCCCTTGCCTAAGCAGCCTGTGGCTTTGGGACCGGCCTCTGCACCCTGCCTGCTGCCTCTGACGGGGTTTGGGGGTCACTGTCTGAGGTGGATATTAGAAAATGCTGTCTTTCTCTGGCTTATTTCATCTGTGTGGGATGAAATGAGCAATTTACCACCAATGGGGAGTTTGCTGCATGAAGCTGTTGGTGAATTGTTTGGGCAATGCTCTCATGCACTTGAAATTGCTTGAAAGCTCTTGTTTTGCTCAGGTATTTTACACTCAAAACATTCCTATACTGCAGTTAATGAGATTTTTTAAAATTTATAGAAAAGGATTGCAAACCAACTAACCTAAATATATGTAGGGCCAGAGCACTAGGAGGACTCCCAAATCCCTGCTCCAAACTGAGACAGATTTCTAAAGTTGTAAAACTTCTTATGTAGATAAGAGTGTTTGGCTGGGACAGCTACTGCAACAAGGGGTAGCTGATAGACCTGTCTATGCCCATTAGGTTTCTGTGAGTTGTCAGGTTGTGCTTGAGCTCCTAATGACTCTAAGTCAGAGTGGCAGAATGTAGGTTCCTTTCTCCTTTCATTTAGCTGGCTTTAGCAGACTAGTGGCATATTTTTCAATATATGAATTTTAAAACATAAATTATATTAATATTCTAAAGGATTAAGATTCAAAGTTGATTGAGTTTAGACCTAAATGAATCTTGTTTACAGTCCAATGCTGTTGTTTAAATTTATTCATACAAAATGTAAATCGTGTGATTAAATAAACCTGAACATTTTATCAAAATTACATCAACTCTTAGATACATACTAATACTTTTATTAATAAATAGAAGTTAATTTCTTAATGTTTTTTCTGGCTAGAAAGGATTATCATGTTTTTATAGACATATTAAAGTCTGCAAAAAAGGAAACAGTAAACAGTCTCTGCAAACTTTAAAGGTAATCATACTGCAGAAAATAAGCAATGATGAAGTTGTTTGGAATGATTGAGAGTAACGTAGTAATAGATATTACGAACCCAATACTTCTGTTGTTAATTAAGTCTAGGTGCAAAAATGCACTGTTGGGCTTAAGGTTTTCTGCAAACTGAGCAGCTGGAGAGTTCCCTGTGCTATGGGGGATGTAACAAGTTTCCTTGAACCACTGCAACCTGAATTGCATCTTCAAAGCCAGTGGAGCTTGTGGATGGTTTGTTATGAAATATTTCTGTTGGGGAAAAAAGGGTCTTTCAAGCCACATAAATGCAATAACTAAAGTAAAAAATTTGTTTGTTCTTGTAAGCCAAAGAGTTGGAATAGGTGCCCTTGTGTTGAGTAGTTCTTCATTTTATGACTTATACTATACTTAGTTAAAGGATGCTTTAAAAATGCAGATGTATGTGACAGATTGATGTGCACAGGCTTTCTGTTCAGAAATGTGTATGTGGAAGACACATGTACTTAAACAGTTTTTGCTACAGTCTGTCAAAAACAAAGTCAGTTGAGGACTTCCTTTTCTGGTCAGTGGACTGTGATTAAGTGTACTGTGGCAATGATGCATCTCGACACACAAGTGACTTTGTTGGACAGATGCTGTATGACCTCAGGCATTCAAGTTAGCTACATAGTCTGGGTTTGGGGAGGGGAGATTTGGTAATTTTTGATTTTAAAGCTTAGACAAGAATTAAGGTAAATCTAACGGTCAGGTGTTGTTTCAATTGCAGTAGGTGTATTAAAAAATAGGTCCTCATGAAATAGCATGTTAGGGAGGAATCAGTGAAAAATATGGCAAAGAAAAGTCCCCTTTGGTAAAAAAATACAGTCATCTTGTGAAACCAATGGAATTTGTGTGGTAAGCTCTATTCAGAACCTTAGCTTTCAGCAGCAATTTTCAGGCTGCATATGAAAAGTAATAATCTTTATTATTAAAATTAGCTAAGTTTAGTTTTAAAAAAAAAGGTTTAACTAACATTGCAAAGTAGTCCTCTTCCACCATCTTAGCTGAGTGCAGTTTTTATGAAAGTGAGGAAAAGAACTTTTGTGTTACATCTCTAAGATTAAATGGGTTTTTTTTTGGGTGAGTTGTGAATGTACGTGAATAGTTTTGTTCTTATGGGAAGACTCCATCAGTAAATATTTTAAAAAACTCACCTTGGTTATCTTCATATAACCAATCCATTCTGCACTGTAAGAGGTCCTTAAGTTGTGTCTTTTCATGTCTGAAGACCTGGTGGTGTCTTGAAACAACTTCATGAAATAGTAGGATGACAGATTGCAAGAGTGAAGCAAACTCTTTTAACTGGATGAAAAAAGTGCTATAATACTGTAATTGCCTTTGAATCTATTTTTTGGTTTTTGTGTATAGAATGTTAGCCCTCATACCCTAGTGATAAACCATTCTTTTATTGTGTGTGTGTGTGTGTGTTGCGAGAAGTCAATTAGTTTTCCACTCAAAATCTGCCAGAATGCTGTGGAGTATGGCTTTGTTGCCTAAATGTATGAGAACTCCCTTTGAGAGATACTGAACAAAAGAAAGGTCTGCTTTATGGAGAAGTGAAGGGGAAAAAAGCTGGATATGTAATCTTCTTATGTACTGTATGCATTAGAATGATGAATGGGGTGGACATAAAGATGCAGCTAACTCTGACTAGTCCACACACCCATTTTACTATAAATTCATTGCTGACCCCTTTGCTGTTGCCCATATCGATGTTGTTATCTCTTACCTGCTAGAATAAACCTAGCATTTGCTCTCTTGCACAACTCTAAACCTTGACTTTCAATATTGCAAATAATTAAAGACTATTTAAATAAAAGTATAGAGAATTAAATACTAGTTTTGCATATAAAGTGGGCTTAATGGTCTAGGTGTGATTCCAGATCACTCTTTTAGACTGTTAACTTTACATTCATATTTAACAAATGACATTATTCAGTTTCATGGGGTCACTGTGTCAAAATGTCTGTGTTAGAACTTTAATTTATTTCCAAAGGTTCTTTGGTCAGGTAGGAGTGGTGTGTTAAAATGATTTAGCATCTCCACTTCCCCATGTGGATTTTAAGGCTTCGAATGTAGTTTGTGATGTAAATTTTGAGTCAAGTTGGATTCAGCTGCTCTATAGTGGCAGACAGAATGCATGGGACCCATATCCCAAATGTGTAAAGCTGACCCTCTTCTTAAATATTGATGATGTCTCTAATTCTATCTCCTGATCAAAGTGACAATTTATCCGCCTCTCTCCTGTTAGCATTAATAGAATACATGCAAGTGTGGCCAAATTTTGCTTTGTTAGCACCCTATCTTGGAAAGTCTGATGGAATCTTATCAGATCAGCAATTATTGGGTATAGACAAAAGATGTCAGTCTGAGAGTGTGATAATTTAGGAGTTAGGGAAAGTTTTTTTAAAGCTGTCAGCCAACTTCATCGGATCATAGGCTATTTTTTACTGCAAAATTTATTTTGCTGTTCTTTAAATTAATTCATGTGTATCAGTGATGATCTTTGCTGTGGGACTGCTGACTTTGTATTTCAACATAGTCAGGTGCTGAGTGTAAATTTCACTGACTGACTGAAAGTGCAGAGGAAATGAGTGGGTAATGAGAACAGAGCAGCCAGTTCTTTAATTGAATTAAAAGCCGGGTGACACCAATGCAGACACCTGTCCAATTACAGACAGGCCAAGGTGTTTACCATTGCTGTACAAGCGATTTGAAGATGACAGAAATCTTTCCGCCCACAGATTAACATAATGAAGGAGAACAGATTACAGTGGATGCTGGCCAAACAGATAGGATGGCAGCTGAGAAAAAAGTAGTTTGCTGAAGTATGTAAATAAAATCTGTGCACTTTCTATTGCCTACCTATGCGCATCTGTATCTTTGTTGAAAAAAAATAGTGCAAGAGTACATGAGAAGGAAAAACATTAATTAGGAAACAAAAAAAATTAAGTTGCTGCCTTTGCTGAATGAATTTTTAACATAAACCTCCTGTAGCAAAAGGGTTTATTTGTTTGCTTTTTTTTCATGCAAATTCTCTCAGCCTTTCACAAACCTGCCTATACAATGGGAAGTCTGTTGTGCTACAGGTGCTTCATATGAAACCTTCCTGCTTTGTCCAAAGTAAACCAAACAGCCCAATCCAAACCTTCTACATGTCCTGGCGTCTTTTTGGATATGTCTGATATTTTGCAGCTCTCTGTGTCTGAAGCCATTGGTAACCCTACAGAATGTCTTCCACGAGGAAATGCAAGGAGCATTAATTCACTGCTTGATAAGAAACAAATGCTACAAGTGCTAAATGTACAAATCAAACTAAATTGCTTCCTAAAGCACAGCAGAGTGACCAGAGAGATGGTGTATATACAATGCCATACTCCTTTTGACCAGGAATGTCACAGTTAGAGGATATGGTTCCTGCTTGTGTTTATTTGTGGAGGCAATTCCCAAAGCACCTTTTATAGTTTCCTTTGTTTAACCCTCTATGATCTTGAAATGAATGGAAATACTGTCTTGTGCGAAAAAGATGGTGTTTTGACTAATGGAATTTCTGTGATGAAGAATTTAGTGTAGATTCCAATACTTCCAATACTTTACAGGCGTGGTAATGCCTGAAGCGGGGGGCATACAAGAAAGCTGAAAAGGGACATCCTACAAAAGAGTGTAGTGAAAGGACAAGGGGTAATGGCTTTAATCTGAAAGAGGTTGGGTTTAGATTAGATATTGGGAATACTTTTTTTTTTTTTTACTGTGGGCATGATGAGGCACTGACACAGGTTGCCCAGAGAAACTGTGGATGCCCCATCACTGGAAGTGTTCAAGACCAGGCTGGATGGGGCTCTCCACAGCCTGTTCTAGTGGAAGGTGTCCGTTTCCATGGCAGGGTGGTTGGAAACAGATGATCTTTAGGGTCCCTTTCAACCCAGACCATTCTATGAAAACATTATTTCCTGTTTTCTGTCTTTTTGATGGCTCTTCCATCACAGGAAGATTACAGGGACATTTCTTTGGGAATGACTAACACAGCATTCTTTTTCTTTCCTGTCACACTTACATTGGATGTCAGAACAGCTCTCCACTTTTAACTGAGGATTTGCAAAATCAAAACTATAACCAGAGCAAGCAGATGCTGGTCAACTGGTTTTAGTTTAACACTACTCTGAAGTAATAGTGATTACTTCTGAATATTTCTCCATTTGTATGAATAGAAGTACACCCCAGAGAATTCAAATAGAAAGATCATTGCTATGCCAGCCTTTGCAGTTTTTTGATTGATTGCAAGAAAATGAATAAATGTTACTAATTCAATGAAAGCTAATCTCATATTTTCCATGTGAACACACCTATTACTAAACACAATATAAACATGTTTAGACTGATAGTTCTACTCAGAAAATAATATATTTGTGCTGTAGCTGTTCATTTCCAGCATCAAGTTCTCCATGCTCTTTTTGTGATTATAAAGGGCTTGCATGGGGAAAAAATACTTTTTAAATGAAACACAGTTGTGTTGCATTCTGGTAATGCAGTAACCCAATGAAGAGCAATAATAAGGACTAATTTTGTCTACCTGTTTGAGTGCATGTAATGCTGAAGGGGTTCTCAGACTTCTTGTACTGTGGGACAGTTGGCCAGAAATTATGGTTCTTTGAGATGCTGTTGTTGTCTAAGCTGATTTGCAAAATCCCAATGTTGGACAGCTTTAAAATAACAGTTAGCTATAAATTTCATTTTTTTAATGGAACACCACATTGATTTTCCTAGAGCTGGGAGAGTTGAGGCGAGGACATGGTTTGAAATAAAACTTGTCATGAATTTGCCTTCTTTTAATGACTTCTGTATTTAGATTCTATATTACTTTTCAGTTGGACCTACTTTGAAATGGGAACTGCTGATGTTTCTAAAAAGTAATCTAAACTAAATTTTCCCCTTGTAATCCTTCTGCATATGATAGTTCAAAATTTTGCAAAACTTCCTGAAGCGGTAAGTAGTGATTTGTTGTATTTGTTATAACAAGGAGCTGATTGAAATATGCGAGTTTATGAACTTTTCTTCACTAACGTAAACAGAACCTGAAATAGAATCAGGCCCCAGATCTTTTCTTCTTGTAAGCCCTTGGGTAGTGTGCCACCTGTATTATGTTACTGTAGTAGTTTAGTGAATGTATGGTCTGTATGCTGCTACTGAATGGAAGACAAGTGAGATGTTTCATAAAAAAAGGGATTTCAGTTTATGGATGAATAGGGACATCGTTGGAAAGGAGGCATTTAGAAAAAACTTGTTCTGGAAGACAATGAAAATTCCTTGGAAAAACAAAGTGAATAACTGAAAAAAACTCTGAGACAGGGATTAAGAGAAAATTCATTGTCATTGTTACATTAAAATATACAGCTCAGTTTTGAAGCAGTATCTGTTTCAGTGAGCATATCTAAAGAAATACAGGTGCATCTTTAGTACTAAAAATGGAATTAAATATAATTTTCCCTGAAGTTATTTTGTAAAATATAAGTAATGGATAATAGGAATGAAACCTTAAATATCTTTCTTTTCCGCCTGTAATAATGGGAACCCCTGACAGAAAAGTTTATTTTCCCTCTGTGTGTGTCTGCACATAATCAGTCTGTACACTGTACATGCATAACATCTTGCTTTCTTGTGTTGCAGGCGTATTGAGGGGCTTGCATCCCTTCACAAACTATGCTGTAACACTAACTGCTTGCACTTTGGCTGGCTGTACTGAGAGCTTGCATGCATTGAACATCTCCACTCCACAAGAAGGTAAAGTAATTTCAAAGGTCTTGACTTCCACATTTCAGTCATGAATAATAAAACAGGAGAAGAGCTAAATGCTGCAAAGCCATTTGCTGGAAAACCCCAACCTAATTTGATGACAAAGTGCATTGCCAGACCATAATTGCTCCATTTTTTGGGGGGTGCGAAAATGAATCAAACTCCATACCCTTTAATGACATGCATCTTTAATAGCTGTAATGCAGATTAATGGGCTTTTTAATTGCTGTTACATTGTTCATGCAAGAGCCTTGTCATTAATATGAAGCATCTGAAAGATTAATGAAAGCTTCCTCATTTTACTATGGCTCAGAAGTAAATCTAGAGACAGTCTGACTAAAAAGAATTGATTGTATGGCACAGTATGAAATTGAGAATCAAACGGTTGATTTCCATGGTTTCTTTTAACCACTAAACACCAGCAATAGGCAACAATTATTTCAGTGTGATGAAACTGCCAAGTGCCAATTGAGTTATTTATTAATTGTCATTCAGATTTTCCCTTTTTCTTTCCTAAACACTTTTAAATTTTGTTGTGCTCAAACTTAAAGGTTGTGAGTGTAAATTAATGCTTCTTATGCTGAGGGTATTAAGGCAAAAAGAAAGAAAAAATGCATTCAGTTCTGACTTTAGAGTCTAGGTTGATATGTAATGCCCATCAATTACTAGAACAAATGCCTCAAAAATATCAGTGACATATCTAACTTCATTCTCAATTAAACACAAAGTTTACATCTCCCAGTTCTGCCATCCTAAAGCCATATTAATCCAGTTAAAACAATCAGTTACTCCAAATCCACACCAGTAGAATAATGAAGATTTTGACATGTGTTTATTGGACAGTAGTTAATCTTCCACGATGCAAAGTAGTTTTTGAAATTCCCTCCCTCCCACAGTTCTTTGTTTTATCTTCTCATGTAAACTAGGTTGTAACAGAGTACCAATAAAGAAAATAAAATTTTGGCATGAAGTCATGTGAATTATAGCCATAATAATTAAAAGGATGCTGAACTGTTGAACTGCTGCCAAAGCAGGTTGCTGTGCAAGGTGTTGTCTCGACGAGGACAGTGCTGAAGATTGCAGTCTAACATTGCTGGAACAGAGTTTTGTTGTGACCATATTAGTAACTGCCAGCAGCACCAATCAAATCAAAATCCAGTGACTGCCTCTTGGATGTTCAAGATAAACTGACTGAGATTGTTTGGTGGCATTCTCCATGAAATGGTGCAGCCTCTGATAGCCAAATAGTTAATGGACCCTGTGATATAAATGTGAAACACATTATTTCAATATTTGTGTATTTCTTTCTGCTGTGACATAATAATTAAAAATAAATTATGTCCTGTTTTCTCAGCTTAGTGAATAAAGCAGAAATCTTTACCTGTCATAATAGAATGGTTTAGGCAAGAGTAGATTTTTTTTCCCCCCAGAGATTGAATAAGCCGTGGGGAACATGTGTTTTATCACTCAGAAGAATTGAACAAAAAGTCAATGTGTGGAATTTCTATTTTTGGACACTCTTGTTGCATGCTCTTAGTAACAATAAATTGGCAATATAGAAGACAGACACCATATCACACCCTCCAGCTATCCCTGTTTCCCTATTGAAAGATTCATTACTTTATATTGTTTTCACATTGCCAGGCACTGCTTGTTATTGTTTTAAATTGCTAGAGCAGAGCTTGTAAATTACAAGATATTTCTCCCAGACTAAGGCCCCAGCTCTACCCTCCTTGTAATATTCACTGGGATTCCTTGTGCTTCTAATGTATGACTCACTGGAACAGTGAAAGAACTCGACTCTTAAATTATTATCCATTGCCAACTTCAAGTATAATAGATACATAAAACATACACTAAACAAACATTACTAAGTGTATTGAATTACGAAAAGTGTGAAATAAGGGGTAGTGCCTAAGAACACATCACCTGCATTGGTGATTAGAAGGATCACTTTGTAGTTAGGAATAAAAACCATGAAAGAAGAGAAAATAATTTGTATTAAAAAAGGACTGCACTAAAATCCTGTATCCCTTACCCTGATCAGTGTTATCAAACTGGAAAGATAAAATTATGGAAGCATAATTATTCTCCTAAAAGAAAAGATTATGTCACCATCTTTCATAGAAGTTTGTTTGGCTAGAAATACTCACACGTTATAGGAGACTTCTAGAAATTCTGGTATGTTGAAGACAAAATATCTTCTGAAATTTCAGCTTTACAAGAAATCATTCTGGTAGTAGCTTCTCACTGAAGTTTGTTATTGTTTGTGGAAAGACAATATAGTATGATATCACACATTTTTTTCACCAGCCCCTGAAGATGTGCAATCACCCACAGCAGTGTCCTATCCCACGTTCCTGCTGATGAGTTGGAGTCCACCCAAAACACCAAATGGTATTATTACAAAATATACTTTATATAAGAATGGGATACCAATTTACTCTGGAAATGGAACTAAGTATGTTGTAAAAGGTGAGTTCTCTGCCAGGAAGCATGTCAGATGAGTATCTCATGGTTGCTATGAATAATTGTATGACTGACCCCTTCTTATTTCAACAGAAAGAAAAATAATTCTAAAACTGGTTGCATGCACTTTAAACCCTGAAGGGTTTAATATTTTAAAACATGTAACTCTTTGTTGGGACTCATAGAAATTAACACCACCATGGATGACGTAGCTAACTCTTGTGCCTCTTTCACAGGATCTGAGTCATCTAATGATTTTATAACATTTTGATCTCATATCATCCAGCTCTCAAAGCAAGTAAATGGCGAACTGTTGTAGACATTGTGTGCAGGTTTAATAGTTTTTCTTACTGCCTTCCTTAAATATTCTTAGGGAGATACCTCATTGCTTACCTGAATAGCCTCTGTTTAATTAATTTATTAAAGTATAAACTAATAATCTCTTTTCTTCTGATAATAGTTGTGCCATGTGCCAATAGCCAAATTATATCTCTACTCTTAAACTGTTACACTGAAGTTAAGTGCCTGTTATTTGGCAATACAGTGAAGCATGGTAATCTGACTTCCTGTTTTAATGTAATTGGTGTAGTTTAATGAATTATCCAAATTACTTGTTCAGACATTATGCAAACAACAACAAGAAAAATAATAACAGAAAAAACCCAACCACATGAACACCTCCAAAAAACCAAAAAGAAAACATGGAGCTTGAAGTGTCATGCCACAGCATAAGTACTATTCTGGACACATCAGAATTTGTATATATTAGTAGGCACAAGTGAAAATAAAGCATTTCATATTGGACAACTCGGGGGAAAAAGGGTACCAAGACTCTACTTTCTTTTTAATGTAAGGCCTTAAAATTCAAAGCCATTTCTGCATCTTGAGTCAGTATAAAACATATTTAAAAATTCATATAGTTCAAATTTCTTTGCCTTGCACAGGCCATAAGGTACTGGTATGGTGGGTCAGTTTTGACACTGAAAAATGAATCCAGTTAGAGAACCTCCTGAAGGCTGTTGATGATCGCTATAATAAATAGTGCACACTTTAAGTCAAACTTTTTCATTCTGTATTCAAAGGTAATGGATTTTTCGTAACCATAGTAACCTTAGTGTATTTCTGGATAAATACATGAGGTATATACATTCTGGTTTTATTTTTGAATATAAACTACCACATTATGTATTACTAATAATATGAAAAATAGGATATAGGTTAGCATAATGACAGCTCAAAGTAGTGTGCATTTTTCTTCTGCAAAAAATAAATATTTATCAAAAGTGTAGGTTCAATTAATTTCTCCCCCATCTCCCCAGTTTTCTGGTATTCTTGTGCTGCCATTTATCTTTTTTTTGCAAGATTTCCATTAATCTCTCATTGCTGTATCACAGCATTGTTCTTAAAATTTTTGAAGTGCAAATAATTGTGCTTCCAATCTTACTAGAATCATTACTGAAAGTTCATCATAGGTTCATCATTTTACCAAAGTGTTCATCTGCAACCAGGTTATAAATGGGCAAGTGATGTAAAACATTTGAGAAAGTGTTCACCATAATATATTTTGGTTAGTTGGTTTAGATTCATGTCTGATTGCAGTCTGAAGTATAGTCAAAATGAATGCTTATTGATAGAAATTGTGGTCAAGTAACTCTTGTAATTCTTCTTTGAAAATATAGAAAAACATAAGGATTCTACCCTTAAAACTTGAGTGATACATTCAGCTGAAGTAGACAAAATCTCATTTGGTTCATGAGTTTCCTAGAGAAGCTCTTGCTGCTTTTATGTGGAAATAGTTTATTTGTATTTTACTAGAAAGTTTTATATTTTTGGTCCTACTGAGCATTTAATGACTTTGATTTCAATTAACTTTTAGGCAGATGTGGATCTAAAGGAAACAGAAAACATTAACTTATTCAAAGGAGAAGGCTTGTGGGTCAGATCATGTTGCCATAACCTGCATACCACAAGAGCCACTCTTTTCTACCATTATGTACATGTTCTGAAGATCAGTCTATTTACTTTGGATCCATTTTATGTAGCTGCCAGTTTCTCCCTCTGCCTGAGGGAGAAGTGACAATGTGAGCCAACAGGCTGGGATTTGGGTCACTAGAAATCCCAGTCCTTGTGAATCAGGTTTATTCAAGATCTTGCTTAGATCTGCATATATCTTTAGTTTGACCTGATTTTGCTTCCTTTCAGAGCCCAAGATTTTCCACTTTGTAGGCTAGATTTAAAAGAGGTATAACATGATCTTCTTTTTTTTTT
>VZTR01017703.1:53253-65085 GCA_013400775.1 Chaetops frenatus | reverse complement strand
AAGTGCTGAGAATAAGGGTATGTTTACTGAACACTGGATGAATATATGTCCTCAGAGATGTTACTCTGAATTTAGAGCACTGAGAAAACATAATCCAGTTTTCTGCATACTGCTCTTTCTCTGCTGCCATAGATGGAGGAAGGACACCACAAAGGACTCAAAAAACCTTTGACATACATTCATAATCATCAGAAAACAGGTCATGACTACCAGTCACAAAATGTCCAGAACCTACCAAAACAAGGGAGATAGGAAATATGAGAGATAAGAGTAAAAATTAATAGAAATACTTGGTTAGGACCATGAAAAGAATAAGAATAATCTTCTTTTGAAGGTCAGCAGTGATGCAATGCTCAAAACAGCAAGAAATCTTATGAAGTGCTGTGAGAAAGAAAAAGCAAACACTACATTTGGTTTGCCAGACAGGAGTGGGTTGCAGGAATACAGATGCTAATATGCCTGATAATAAGGGCTCATTCATTACTAGCTGCCTTTGATAAAAGTAGAATCTTAAACTTCAGGGTTGACACCAGTATCAAACAGAAACAGGAAAAGATATTGTATTCAATGAAAACTAAGTGTTCTTGCAAAGTCTCAATAAATGAGTCCTGAAGAAACATCCGGGTTGATTAGACAATGAAAAACAGTCACCACTCAGTTGATTAGCAAAGGCTCAGAAAATGAATTATTAGAGTTAGAGTTGATAGCTGTGATCAAACCATGGATCTAGACAAAACACAAAAGGGACATGAGGACAAATCTTCAGTGGTTGCTGAAAGCATTTTTTTTACATAGTTAATGCCTAAATCCACCTATAGAGATCCAGATTTCTCTTTCTGCAAGAGAGATGCTAAACACTGCTGTAAATCTAGCCCATGAGGCCAAAATAAGGACACACGTTGCTCTTTTTGGTCAGCAATATTTGTTTTGTGCATAGGGAGGAAAACACTTGAACTAAGTCACATGGTCACAGCATGAAAAAATTTCTAAGGGAAAAAATTTCATTCTGTGAAAAAAAAATTCTCTATCTGAAATGTTTCAGGAAATGGCAAAGTTGTTTTGCCACTCTCAAAGACAAATTGAAGGTTTCAATAAAAAGAGTAATCAGAATAGATGTTCCCTGTTCTTCCCCCTAAACATCCACTAAGTTTTGCAAAATGACTTTTGAACTGTTCCATTCTTGAACTCAGCATAGTCATGCCCTCACTGCAATAAGTTGCAGTAGGATAAAAAATACAAAGGTCAATGTGCCATGTACAAAGAAGCCAAAAACTACTGTTGGATTTTTGCAATGTACACGTTCATGCATATTTATATCCCTAATATGCTACCTCATGTTCCTGCCTGACTTTGTACTGTGTAAGAGTTCCCTCTAGTGGCTGAGCTACTGGCCTTGATTTCTATTTCCCCTAGCTGTCTGATTCAAAAGATTTCTGAATCCAAGTCTGACAATTTTTCTTGCAGTTTCTCTGAAACTCTACAACAGTTGCATTTAATTCATTTGAAACTAAGGAGCCTTCATAAAAACAAAAATGCAGCCCACCAGTATAAATTAAAAATGTTTACAGCCAGTACAGAGGTGACAGTTCCTAGTCAAAGCTGATTGATAAAAATAAAATTCAATAAGTAATTGAATATAGAGGTAATTGAAATACCAGTAACAATTTCAGAAGCAGGATTTGGTGTATTGACTTAATTTTCCAGTCCTAGAAATGGTCAAGTTACAAGACTTACATCATATAACACATAATAGAGATCGTGTTTTCCCCAGGCTGCTCCAAAAGCTGTTCTTCTCATTAGTCTTCTTTATCCTAGCATCTTACACAGCTATACAATGGCTGAAAGGAACTCAAACGAAGATATTAGCTTGTGAAGACTGATTCATCTCTATTCTTCTTCTTCTTTCAAGGTTCACTGATGAAATTTCAGGACTTCCTTACTTAGTAAAATTGGTTATTTGACCTTTATCCACATTGGGCACAATATTCTTACAGATGACTAACAGAAATTCCTGAATCCTCTCCAAGAAGTGCATATCCCTTTTTGTCTTGACTTTGAGGAAGCTGAGAAAACCCATCACGCTCTTTTTACCTGAGAGTGAAGAAATCTTTCTTGACCCCTTTGCAAAGGCAATTTGACTGACTCCTAAGTTCTTCAAAATCTGTACTCCATCAATGAAAGGCAATGCATTTCTAACAGGAATAATGGGAGAAGTTTAAATATCAGAGAGAAAACAACAAAGCAAACTGTCATGTCCCTCTCACTAGTAAACTGAAGACAGAAATTTTGAAAGGAAGGTTTATCCCTCCTCTTTTTCAAGCTTTTGTGATCAATAGAATGCTCAAATATTCCCATCATGAAACCAAATCAAGACATGAACATAAAAACACTACAGGATATTGAATAAGATAGTACACCCCATCTAGAGTGGAATAGATATAATAGTTTAGAGGAAAAAGGTAGACAGATATTGATATGTTACTGGTTTTCCCTATGCTTGGACATCAGGAATTCCTTTTTCACTGGAGAGTAATGAGGGTGCCCCTTAGAGTCAAGATTTCACTGAGCTGTACATTTTCTTACAACGATTTCATCAAAGCACTCAAAAAAAAAAAAAAAAAAATAAAATAAAAAAAAAAAGGAGAGTTTGAATGACTTGAAGACAAAAAAGAAAAATTTGAGTTCAGAAAGGCAGTCTTCTGACACACTTCAGAAGACTGAGCGAAGAACTCAGTCTGAAGTGACTCTGAAGAAGCTACAGAGTTTATTTTGTAATCTGACCTATAGGACATCCGTGAGCCTATTGAAAATGTATGAATATACCATTTTATTTATGTAAATTTATTGAAATATCAAATTCTATGGCACAAATTATACTTCATAATGCACGACTACTCATACTTTTTAGAAAGAGAACCTATAGGACAGACAGAGCAGTTCATACCATCTATTGCATCTCTAGGTCAAGACATCACCTTAGTATTACATGAGGATGCACTGAATTGTGTCTTTCTCTTGCATCACTCTCATAGCAAAGATCAAAACTGAAATTTCTACATTAAATACAATGTGCTGTCTGGTCCATACAAATAAGACAGGTAGAACAAGGGGATCATAGTGCAATAATCTCCCAGCTTCCAGGAGACATCAGTTTAAATCTGCTTTATTATTGTTTCAAAGTAAAGGAATTAAAGTTTGACTAAAATATACCTTTCTTGCTTGAGAGATAGCTAGATCAGGGCATAAAAATACTGAAAATACTGTTAAAAATACTAAGACTGAATTTCGGAAGTGAAATAAAACATGAACTTAAAAAAATTTCTCACTGGCTGAGGTTAAACTATTGTTTTATACTGCTTTACTTTTATAAGCATAGTTTTACAGCAGAAGAGCTTTACCTATTCTGCTTAAATTGAACAGTACCTAAGATATAACTCATCCTATCATGACAATTAAAATATGCTCCAAACCTACAACTTCCCCATCCTCTAAAAATACATTTTTTTTGTTTCATTATTAATATTTATTCTCAATCTCTTTTGTAGTGCCTAGAAACCAATGGAAGCTGGAGTCCCATTGTGCTAGTTTAGTACAAACATGTAATAGCAATGGCATTTTACAGAACAGTCAGGATATGATCTAAAATGATAAGTGCAAATAATTCATTGCACAAAAGCTTTATTCCTGCATTACACAGGGGTAACACACAACGCAAAAGAGATGAAGTGAAATGTGAGAAGAGTTCTGAAGTGAGAAAGAAAACTCATTTGTGCATCCTACCTAGTGAACCATAGTCTCTAGGCAAGGATTGAACACTGACAAAACACAGCTGACACAAATCACCAAGCTCTTTTGCACAGTTAGAGGCCAACACAGGAGCTGAAGTTGTATTTTTCAGGACACAGTCCATTAAACCTGTTACTTTCTTAAATGTAAACTCTTATGGTCAAGTGCTTTTAACTATTTGCCCAGATATTTCTTCTGTTTGGACATCAAGAGTTATAAACATCAGTAAGCTCTGGCTACAGCTGGAATACTCTAAAAGATGCAAAAATGCTTCCAAAGATTCCATACAATGAAGCCAGGGGACCCTGTTGTTCTCTCCTGGCCCATCCCACGTGTACATAGATGAAAATGACCAGGCTCTCTGAGGATCCCCTGATCCAGCATTACTGGGACTGTGCACTGTGGTCTGGAGAAGCTGTTCCTGCTGAACCTGAGGCAGGAATGGGAGTGGGTCTACTTTTGGAGGAGTTCTGGGGATCCTAACAGACCATTTAGACATACTGAAGAAAGCCCTGGGAGCTGGATTATGAAAGCCTGCTGTGATCTGGAAAACTTTTTATCTTTTTTTTTTTTTTTTTAATTGGTTATGTGATTAATATTGGAGAGAAATTAACATGGATTGGGTGATGGGTAAAATGGGATGTCAAATTAGGTGAGATAAGAGAGCAATGATTAAAAGTTAAAAGCAGAAAATGTTGAGATCTTTCTTAGTATTCAACCATCTGCAATGTAGTCAAATAATGAACACATTTCATTAGTGAACAAATGTATTCATCAATTAGTGAGGGAAAAGCAAGGATCAAATAAACAATTCACAAACATTACTTAGCCATATCAAGAGCAGAAAAAATTCCTATGTTCAGGAAACAAATTCCCACTGAATACATTTTTATAAAACAAATAGAGTACACAGAGCAGATAATTAGAGGATTGTCCTCTGGAAAAGGCCTTCACTCCACAAATATAAGAACATGACATCTTTATTGTCTAAGTAAACTTAGGCAAATGCTCACAAAAAACGAAATAAAAGATATTTACGAGAAATTAAACAGAGGACAGAATAAGTAACCTAAAACAGATGTTACTTTGAACCAAGGTATTTTACAAGAGTCTTCCCACCAGATTAATTAATCTGAGAGAATCAGTGGTGCTGTACTGGTGATGTGAACCACAGCAAGGAGATACAAAATGGAAAGCCATTTTTATCTCTTGTTGACAGCAGAATCCTCCTCCTTGTCAGATTTTGGTTACCTTTGTCTTGACTTTTCCAGCACTGCTTCTGTATCCATCAGTGTCACAGGAACCCACTCTGACCAACTACAATACTTATCCTCATAACTCACTTTTTTTCTTTTTTTTTTTTTTTTTTTTTTGACACATTTCACTCTTTTTAAAAGTAGATTAAGACAAAAAAATCCTATACTGGGGCAGATTTTGATTAAAAATATAAAAGGAGGAATCTGCTCTAGAAACATGCATTTACATACAGTTTACAAACCTCTCCTTAGCAGAACTCTCAAGCAGATGTGTAAATGTACAAATGCATGTTGCAAAAATATGGATGTGTTTAGGTTTCTTATACTAACCTTTTGAAAATAGCTTTCACCTTTTTTTTCCAATCCATACTGATAGATTTAAAAATATATTTGTTCATTATTCAGAACTAAGGTCATAGAATTCATACTCCTTTAGTGAATATAATTGGAGGGAAGGAACTGAAAATTGTAAGTCATCAATGAATTTTCAGTCACTTGTAATGTAAATGCAGTTTTCTCTGTCTTCAGTTACTAAACAAAAAACAAACACATTCTTTGCAAATCACCCATCCTTAAATGAAAGAGAGCCTTGTTATAAGTGAAAATATTTTTCTCTCAAACTTGTTTTTTACTCTTTCTTTAAAAACAATAAATAAAGCTAATTTTTAAGTGTGTAAACTCACAGGAAAATAATTGAGTTTTTTGATTGAACTGCAGGAAAGAAAGTAAACTTGTAGGTATTATTTAGAACATACTCTTAGTGAGGACCCACTACATCTAGTCCTTCATTCTACTGCTTAGAAACAATAATATAAACTCTGAGAAAAAAACTGAACATCAAATAAAAAGGCCTCCAAACTGTTTAATCACAAATATTCTCAAAATTCCATTGGGTGTTTGTTCCAGATTGTGGTACCATTTTGCAACTACATACACTGTTAATCTAAATTTGTCTTGGTTTTGAGACTTAATTTCTTACACAAGGCATACATATCACTATTCTACTATCCCATGTTTAACCTTCACCTTTGTACATTAAACCAGTAGCTTACAGCAGGTAGCACTAAGCTTAAGCTGCACTAAAGTTAAGTAGAAAATCTCAACTGCTTTCCGTGTTTCAGTGAGACCCATGCTAATAATTAAAAATACCATTTTTTTCACAGCTAGCTTGATGCCTACTATATGCCAATCACTTTCCTGTAGGACTGTTCTCAAGTCAATTATTTGCTAGCTATTTGACAATTTCAAACCGGGTCTTGCCTTTTTTAAATCCTTTTTCTTTTTTAAATAAGTGTAGTGCATTATCCATTTACATTTATCTTGACAGCAGCTTATTTCTTCAGTTTCTTAAGATCATGCTGGAGTCTAATCCTGGCTTTCACTTGCCCTGCATTTCTTTTGGGTTTGATGTCCTACACAATTTCCTGGTATTTACCTAATATTACTTCATGCATTCCCTTAATTAAAATATTGACCATATCTTCATGCCCAGTGTCTGCCATGCAGAACACAAGCACTTCTGGAGGTTGGAGAGCACCTCTGGAGGTCACCTGCTCTGACTCTTCTGTTCAAGCTGAATCATCTAGAGCAGGCTGACTGGACTGATGATGGTATCAGTCATGATCTCGTCAGGCAAGGCAGCCTGGGTGATAATTCAGCTGCTGTATTGCTGTGGCCATCTCATTTGGGCATGGAAACATTGCTCTGTCTCCCAGCATTGGGGTAAGCTGAGGGAAAAAGCCTACACTCTTCCCTAAACCAAAAGCAGAAGGTTTAGAAAAGATGTCTTTGTACCAGATAGGTTGTCTGTGACAGCAAATTCCTTTGGAATAAAATTGCATATTTATCCTGATCTCTGAAGTGCCTGGTGTACTTTGTGTGGCATATAAATATCACTAAGATCATGTTGTCCTACTGCATCCTATCCTAAAGTTAAGTGCTGAATCTTGAATTAAATGGCTTGTAGATGAGGTCTAAATGTAGCCTAATGCAAATTTGCCAATAAGCTGAAACATTCCTGAATGGGTTGGCATGGAATCTAAATGTGTATTAAATTTACTTTGATAATCACAATGTAAGCATACTAGCTTTCCTTGATTTTCCTTGAAACTGAGAATCGCTCTCTCCAAATTCAGTGACAACATTTAAGTATTTAAAGCCAGATAAGTTGGACAGTTTTTCAGGCCGTTTGTGAATGATTTAAAAATTAAAATAGAGTCAGAGAAACATTGTTTTATCACATGTCACCAATAAGAAAATAGCATAATAATGTTCTACAAAAAATCTGTCCTGAAGCAATCAAAGCTGGCTGCTGCTAAGCCTCAGGCTGTAGCTGATAGTGTGCACACATGTATTTTGTGTGTTCACAGGTTTTTCCCCAAGGGGAAAGAAAGGAATCATCCCTGCAGTTCTGCCTAGACATTAATTTGAGCAACTGTGATATATTTTTTGGCAGGAAAATGTGAAATGGAAAAGGACAGATTGTTTACGAAAAGAAAGCAAACAGAAACAAGATACAGTTATACTGGGCTGAAAAAGACAGAGATTTGCTGATATACAAGCCCTTGCTTTGTAAGAGTTCAAGGTAGCTCCGAGTATCATTTCTTAATGAAGTGAACTGTGCAAATAAACAGCCAGTCCAGTGGTAACCACAGGGCACGATCTGGAAAGGTTAGACTTGACTTGAGGGTACTGCCTGATTAATAGGAAAATAGATATCTTACTCTACAGAAAGTCTAAATAACTTTTCCTCCCAAATCGAGAATTAGTCCTGTATGTACAAATGTATTTTGTNAAGAAGTAAATCCTGCAAGTGCATTAGGGATATTTTCCTGGGCTCTGTGTGATTGCATAAAGACTGGGAGCCAAGGTGGCAGTAACAATACCCTGGTGTGGTTCTTCATAGGGGAAAGTAACACCTGCTGGATGCTGGGTTTTTCAAGCTCTTTTAATTTCTCTAATAGACTACCAATCCTACTCAGCGTGACCTAAGAATTTTTGTTCCTTTGATAAATGTCAATTCTATTTTGCCCATTTAAATATACACCAAAAGCTGTATCACCCAAGTTCTGTACTAATCTAGTTTAGACTGACAAAATGATTTTGACAGCTTTATTTGCTAAGTTTTGTTCTCCACTGCCCATCTCTGGGCAGTGACAGTCAGTACCACAGGTTGCTGTAAATCACCTATTTATTCTTTAATTCTTTAACAGTTGTTTTCCTTTGGCAGAAATGCCATGTGAGCCAAAGTCTCCAGTTTCACAAACAGACCCTTAGAACCAGTTTAGGCTGTCTTTGCATATGTGATTGTACAACACATACCAGAATGTCTTTATTCTATTAATAGGAATACCAACCTTAAATACTTGAGAAATCTTTTTACCATATCTAATGCATGAAGATATATCCAACAGGGATATTCACAAGTTAGCAGAGAAATTGTTGCCAGAAACTGCCAGCAGAATCCATTACTACCTGAACATTTCAGAATAATTTGGATTGGGAAGTAGGTCTGGAAAGCATGTGTGCCAAGCTCCAGACCAGAGCATGTATAATTTTAATCTTCTGTTTTACTGCTTCCTCACACTTTCAAGGTTTCATATACACACATGCACACGTGTATATGAAAAGAAGATTCTGACTAAAGAATTACATGTGGAAATAATTTGAATTTTCCTGGTTGTCTAGTGGACCAAGTAGAACTGACTGTTTAGACTGAGCTTAATCCTTTGGTGCAATCATTCTAGACACTGTCTAAGGTGAAATAATGAGGTCAGCCAAAAGATTCTGTTGTCTTTAACAGAAACAACTCTCTTCGTAACTAGGGCATTTTTATACATGAATAAAGCCACAAGAAATATCTAAGATTTAAAAATACAATATGAAGAATTTGAGAAAGATAAAATAATCACAAATAAATGTTCTTGTATTACAGAAGCTCAGGCAATGTGTTGCAGCAAATAACTCAGTTTTCTGCCTTTACTGAGAAAATGACGGGGACCTGAAAAATAAAAGGCATGCATAATCTAGTTACAACTGACTTAGTCTGCAGTGTCAATGATAAAAAGTGTGAAAACTGAGGTAGACTGGCAAGAAATTAGAAACATTCATGACTGCTGATACCCACTACTGTCTTTGAAAGAAGTATTAGTACTTTAGCAGTGGGAAAGATATTTTTCGGTCATGCATAAAGAAGAGGTCATTGGATCCAGGAAGGAGGCAACAAAGGTCATGCTGAAAATGTGGAAACCAAATTAATTTGTTTCTCCTCAGGCAAATGGCAGTTCAGGCTGACCAGCTAATTACCCTAACCTTGACCCAAGTGGCAGTCTGACTTCTCAATAACTTACAGGTGATTCACTCTTTTCTGTTACTTGAGCTGTTTCCCTTTCTGAAACCAAGGCAATCCATTTGGATCAAATTATGCATGACAATTTTGGGATGTAAGTTAAGAAATGAATAAGAGCCAAGCTAAACCTGTTTCTTTCTACCAGCACAGACTGATGTTTCATAGGTGAAAGGGTTTATTTCCCCTCTTAATTTTTTTTCTTCCTTTCAAGATTATCCTTTGCATTTTTGTTTACACAGTTGCTAAGACTGGAGAGAAGCTGAGATCTCAGATGTTTATTGGAGTGAAGTGATGACATACAACATCCTCACAAATGGTGAGATATGAGATGTGATTCTGAATGCCAAGCAGGTAATAATTGGCAGCCTGGGAAAATCAGCAAGTATTAAAAAAACAAACAAACAAACAAACAAAACAGTTCTGAGCATTCATCCAGAATGCAAACTGACCCGAAATGGTGAACGTTTGCTTAAGTATTTTTAAAATAGTTACAGGTGAGTAGTTTGCTTAGTTTCTGCCTACAGCATTAGTAAGGTTTACAAAATGAGGGGCCTTCACTTGAGGAAAGAATATTAGTGAGAAACCAAGCTGGTCTAATTAGAACATGTAGGAAAGTTGGAAGACCCCCCCCACCGAAAAAAACTATAGACATATCAGATTTCCAAAGGACTTGACAAAAGCAGTAACATCGACAGGGGTTTGCTCAATAAATATTTAGAAATAATTTGTTCTCTTGCACTGCTGCTTACTCTAAAAAACTTTAATGAAATATATATAAACAGGGAGATTCCAAAATAATTTTGCAGAAAATCAGAAAAAATTTTGTCTGTATTTTTACAACAGAATATTTAATCCTAACCTTAAAATCTATCATCTAGATGTTGGTTAACACTGAACTAAATGCACAGTCAAAAAACCCCTCTAGACAAATTCTGGTGTCTTACTATTTCTTGCTAGATTATTTCTTCAACATCTAAAAAACTTTTACATTTATTTCATTTTTATGGTTATGTAGGTGATGGTCATTTTATAACCATACATTACATAAGTGAATACATTATTTTAAAAAATATACTGTGGTGTCCACATATCTGTGTATGAATATTTTAGGTTGCATGTAAATATGATGACAAGATATTTTCAGCCTGGAAGCAAAAGATATGAAGAATGAGAATATTTCTTAAAGAAGAAAAAACACCACTGTTATTTAGCATTTTTTGGGTCTGTCTGTCCTGCTTATAGCAGCAAGTTTGCAAGTAGGCTGTGTCTAACCTCATACATACACATTTGCTGGTAGGCATGGCAGCAACTCGTGTTTGGTTCCTGTGAGAAATCACTGGAACATTTTTATTCCTTCATTATGTTTTACAAATTTACACCTTCAGGTTTACTTAAGAACAGAGAAATCATTTGAATAAATTTGCTGTAAAAGTGTTGTTAAGGCAGATTCCTATTTTTCCAAGGAAATTCAGAGTAGCAGTATAGCTGGGATTCCATCAGAGAGGCTGACTCAAAGTCAATATCTCTCAAACTGAGCAGAAGTCAAGAAAAACCTCCTCAATTAGCTTTCTAAAATAGGCTGGTAGTCACATCATTCTTGGTTATGGACTTACATAAGCAGGATGGGAATATTGATTTTAATAATATGTCCCTGTATGTTACATTTTATGCTGCATATCTTATTTAATTTACTACCCAGAAAAAAAAGCCCCACCATTTGCTGAAATTTTTGTTAATAAACAAATCAAAACTGCTAAAACAGGGTGATAATACTTATTTTCTTACTTTATTGTGATATAGGTAAAAGACCTTTACACTGCCCTCTTGAAATGTTTAAAATTCTATAATTTTTAGCTTTTGAAAATCATCCTTCAGCTTCTATTTTGGAAGCTTGAGGCCCTTTCTGTGTTTTCATTAAACTCCTCAAGCCACTTAAATGATTTAACAAAGTAAATGCTTCTTGAATGTTAAGCTACCATAGAGACTATTACATTTCAAGCATTTAATCTTGTAGATTTTAGGTTCAGGGAAGCATGGGGATAAATTTCAAATCTTTTGTTTTGCTGCACGTAGTTTATAGTGGTTAGACAGCACTGGCATCACTGGTCGTAAGCTGTTTTGCATAATTAGAAATCTAGACACAATATAAATAAGAATTTTTCGATTAAAAATAAAAAGATTCCAGGTAATAAAATGCTCAGTTTTGGCCCAGTTTCTCAGTTTGTGAAGATCATCTTAACACTAAAGTCAATTGAATTACATTCCTTTACCTAATTTAAGAAGCTACTCTTTCATGGAGAGTTTTATTTTACCATTAGAATAAGCAAATCAATACATCCCAGCTATAATCAGATGAACCTGGAAGTCAAGACAAATGCAAATTTAAGCTACCAAGACTTACAAAGCAAACAAATTTTACTCTCTTTGAAACAGCTTTTTTTT
>VZTR01017703.1:26334-39032 GCA_013400775.1 Chaetops frenatus | reverse complement strand
CGTAGATAACAAAGCCTTCATAATTTTTAGCTAGTGCATGGTCATGTAGAGAAATAGTTTATAGTCCAGGTGTCAGTTTCATGATTCATCTTTTGAATGTAAGAATTTAATAAACAAACAAACAAACAAACAAACAAATAAATAAAAACTTTTAAAAACCCTACTCTTTCCTAAATTGAAAGGAAATAACCATCACTCTTTCCTAAAATTTAAACACTTGCCTTAGAGTTTTGATCACTAAAATGCTTGAAAACTTCCATGATTTTAGGTTTGATATCTGCAAGGAAATACTNAAATAAAAACTTTTAAAAACCCTACTCTTTCCTAAATTGAAAGGAAATAACCATCACTCTTTCCTAAAATTTAAACACTTGCCTTAGAGTTTTGATCACTAAAATGCTTGAAAACTTCCATGATTTTAGGTTTGATATCTGCAAGGAAATACTTTGAAGCTCTTAATTTCAGAAGTAATATATTTTTGTTGAAATAGTTAGTAAAAAAATGTATTAGACAACTTCTGTAAGAGGCCTTCTTGGACTCCAGAAGAGGGGAATCATATTAATAGGCTTAAGTAAAAGATTTTCTCCCAAAATTACTCTAATTACAAAATCATACTTTATCTCTATAAAGTTCTTGACTGAGAATTACGTATTTCAAACTCTCCTTGGAAAAAGTTACTGTATGTGAATAGAGAATTTCTTGCATGTACCAGTGGGTCTGCAATATGAAGAAATTTGCATTCAGGGGTTTCTATAGAGACTGATATGAATAAAATGATTTCCTAAACTAAGACTTAAATGTAGAGGTTGGATTCCTCCCGCTGACACTTCATTTAAGGGTTAGCCATCTACTTACAACACAGGGTTGTGGATATCCATTTGAGTAAATGGAAGTCAATACAGGCAGTGGAGCCTAAAATACAGAGCCATCTGCTTTAAAAATAAGGCGGATTCCTCTCTCTGCTCCATTGACTGCATTGTCAGGATCTCTTCCTATTAAAAAGGTGAATTTAGATAGCTGCTTGAAGGTAACCAGTGCCCTGTAAAGAACAGAGTCTCTGTTCAGCACAATCTACTCTGGAGTGAGCTGACAAGTATTCTGCACATCCTTAGTGAANAAATAAAAACTTTTAAAAACCCTACTCTTTCCTAAATTGAAAGGAAATAACCATCACTCTTTCCTAAAATTTAAACACTTGCCTTAGAGTTTTGATCACTAAAATGCTTGAAAACTTCCATGATTTTAGGTTTGATATCTGCAAGGAAATACTTTGAAGCTCTTAATTTCAGAAGTAATATATTTTTGTTGAAATAGTTAGTAAAAAAATGTATTAGACAACTTCTGTAAGAGGCCTTCTTGGACTCCAGAAGAGGGGAATCATATTAATAGGCTTAAGTAAAAGATTTTCTCCCAAAATTACTCTAATTACAAAATCATACTTTATCTCTATAAAGTTCTTGACTGAGAATTACGTATTTCAAACTCTCCTTGGAAAAAGTTACTGTATGTGAATAGAGAATTTCTTGCATGTACCAGTGGGTCTGCAATATGAAGAAATTTGCATTCAGGGGTTTCTATAGAGACTGATATGAATAAAAATGATTTCCTGAACTAAGACTTAAATGTAGAGGTTGGATTCCTCCCGCTGACACTTCATTTAAGGGTTAGCCATCTACTTACAACACAGGGTTGTGGATATCCATTTGAGTAAATGGAAGTCAATACAGGCAGTGGAGCCTAAAATACAGAGCCATCTGCTTTAAAAATAAGGCGGATTCCTCTCTCTGCTCCATTGACTGCATTGTCAGGATCTCTTCCTATTAAAAAGGTGAATTTAGATAGCTGCTTGAAGGTAACCAGTGCCCTGTAAAGAACAGAGTCTCTGTTCAGCACAATCTACTCTGGAGTGAGCTGACAAGTATTCTGCACATCCTTAGTGAACTGACTTCCACCCCATAGACCACTGGGCCAGCCTGTGTGTCTGGTTCTCATGCAAACACGGAAATTNAACACCTGCCTGTCTGTGGGGAGCAGTTAATTAGTTACACTGGCTTTTATTGTTTTGTGGCTTTTGCTTTACTTCTCAAACTGTCTCTCTTTCAGCCCATGAGTTTTTTCACTTTTACTCTTCCAATTCTCTGCCTATCCCAGTGAGTGAATGAGTGGCTGTGTGGGGTTTATTTGCAATCTGGCATAAAACCAAACAATCCCCCTCTATGGATTTGATTAATTGCTGTTACATGCATGCACAATAGTGTTTGACATGCCCCAAAGCAGCCAAATCCAAAAACCTACACACAGTTGGCATACGTGACAAAAGGTTAAGGGGATTCCTGAGTCCCTCTGGAAGAACAGCTGGAGGTCAGCAGCAGATATTTCAAATGGCGTTGCACATCCATATGTGGGCATTTACACTGAATCCCACATGTCTTCAGTTGAAGACAGAACACACCCTGCAACTCAGCCAAAGTGAAAACCACAGTACATTTCATTCTTTTTTGATTATCACCCTACAGTTATTAAACTATGTGAGCTGCCACCCCACACACTTCTTTCTTTTTTCACAAGTTAATGATAGACATGGCTTTTGTCTGAATGAAAAATAAAAGCAAATTTTGGAATATCAAAACTTGTCTTATGATAGATTTTTCTTTCTCTGCTATGTTCTAGCTAGAAGGAAGATTCAGGCACATCAAGCACTGAAAGTAGCTTTGTGCAAAGGAAAATAAAAATAAGGTCTTTGAGGCCAGCATTGGGCTGTTGCTATGATTTATTTTAGCACAGAAATTCTCTAAACAATGAAGCTGCCAACTTTTTCTACCAGCATTTATTTAACACTATCAGAAAATTGGTCCTTGTTATTTACTCTGAATCGTAGTTGAAGGCTTTTTTGTGTGTAAAGAATAGGCATAAAATATACGAAAATATTCATGATTTGTGTTTCTTAACAAAATCTCCTCTCAAGTAGCTCTTTCAGTCTTACCTAAAGTAGTATTTGTTCCAGACTCTGGATGACAGAAATTATTCTTTTGGAATTTTAGGCAATGGTGTGTTACAAACAGATTTTCTTCACACTTACTCAAAAGTTTAAATTTTGCAATCATACCACAGTGAATCACAGTATTTGCTTTTCTTGTGGCTAAAAATAGGGAAATCAATACCAAACCAAATATCATGGACATTAGGTTTATTTTTCACTAACTGAATGGTTTAAAATCTAATTAACTATACCTCTATTTTTCCCTTTAACTGTTTCTTAAAGGACAACCTTGGCTGGAAAATAATCGGTTTTATGGAATGAATTTTTTTTTTTTTTAATTTTCAGGTGATATAAATTGGAAGCTTTGATATGCATTTTTGATTCATATTTGTTTCAAATTTTTGGTGCTTTAAGAAGTTTTAGATTGGAAGTATTCATAAACAGAATGATTTTGCTAATGTTTCACAGCTTGGTGATCATCATAGGAGTGAGAACTCTGGACTTTAGAGATTTTTTACTTTTCNTTTTTTGCGGGAGGGAGTTTGGGTTTTTTGTTTTGGTTTGGGTTTTTTTGGGTTTTTTGCTTTGTTTGGTTTTTTGGTTTTCTTTTTTGGTTTTTGGTTTTAGGGTTTTTTTTGCTTTTTTGGATCTCTCTCAAGGAGGGAAATAGACCTGATTTTCATCTAATTTAGAAAAACTATTGACAGAAACTAAAATCTCTCCAACAATGTGAGAGAAATCTGTTCTAGTCTATCTGAAGGCAGGCCAGAGCACACAGATTTCCATCTGTAACGTTTGATTACTCTGTTGATTATGTTGGTTATGATATTTGAGTTAAATTCCTTTTGAAATAAAAATGCTGCTCACCTTTGGAGAGTTATAACTGAGGGTAAATATAAACTCATTCAAGTCTACCATATATAGGTGGAACAGCCTTAAAAACATCAGAATAAGAACCAGATCAATTTGTATTTGAGGTGAAGGTCTGCACTTGGATGCAGATAGTGTCAATTTGCTGTTAAAATTCAATGTACATCTTTATGAGTCTCCACATTTCATTTCTGTATATGCTAGACAGCAAAGCAAAGCTTGAAAGGCACGCCCCACTTTTTGCTTTGGTATTTGAATGACAGGATTATTTAGCCAGGTTTGTCAGCTGATTTCCAGCAGACTGATTTGGGGCTGTTGTTTTTATTCCCTAAGCAATGGCTCAACCATTTCATCTCTCTGCAGTTGCCTCTCGTATTACCCTCAAATAATGTCTGGTTTGCTTCATTTCCCTTCTTTGTGGGTGTTTCTACACATCTTCAAGATCCTTTTCCTTTGGATAAGCCACAGTAGCCATCACTGGCCACAGGTATATCATCATTTTCTGTCTAGAAAGGCCCTACTTACACAGTACTTTGGCTTTTCCATGGTCTCAAGGATGCCTAAATGCTGAATATGACACTGGGGAGTCCATACTCTTCAATTATTTAGTGTTATACTTCACAACTTAAAAATATGGCCATTTCCTCTCTGAAGGGTATATATTTTCATCTTGTGACTTGGGGAAGTTTCTCTGTTCATTATTTAGCAGCACAGACAGTGTGACACAAGAACAGAATACTCTGACATTATTTAATATATTCTCTTATTGCTTGAGCAAACAGTGCCACACGAAAAAAGGAATAAGCCCCCATAAGGAACCTAAATATGCCTTTTAAAATTTTTGGAAAAATTCCTTATGTTTTTCAGATAGTAATACAACTTGGGTTTTGAGACAAAAACTGATAAACCCTGTAGTTTTAGTTACAGTAATGGCCATTGTCATGCATGAACTCTGAGCTACCTCAGCTTCTCTTGTAAAGAAAACTGTAATTGCTGTCTCAAATTGGATTCTGAAGTAATGGAGATTGGGACTAGACATTACTTAGACAAAACCTTGAAACAGTATGAACAAACAGAAATGAGCCACAAGGAAAGCACAGAAAACTGAAGAACTTGAAAAACTGAACTGCCCTGGCCAAGAACCTCTTGATGGTTCCACTGGCTGTTCCTGGTACTCTACTAACCTATCATCAACAGCTTTCAAGTTTGGATGTTCTATAGCCTCCAGAGGCTGGTGCTTAATAACTTTCACATTTGAAACCTTTATCTAAATACTTAATCTGAAATAAAAATAGTGATAGTAATAAAAATAAAAACAACAACAATAGTAACCACTGCAACTAAAGATTGCTGTCCCATGCTTTAGTGAGAGAGAAAACATGTTTGTTTCTTCTTTGCAGGAGGATTATACTTGTCTGAAGGGTCTCACAAAGTAGCTCCCTTGGTTTCCTTTTATATAAACCAAACTCTTAAGCTTTTCCCCTATATTGTGTTTTCTTGATTTCTGAACAGTGTCACTTCTCTTTCTCAGAATATCTCCTAACTTCTGACAACATTCTTGCAGATCTGTTTTATTCCAATATTCCTTCAGCTGATTGTGCCTGTGAGTAGGAGAAGTCTTCCACATCTCTCCTGAATGGGGCTCATTTTTTAGTGTTTCTTAATCAATTTTTCAGGATCCTTTCCATTTGATTCCTGTCTCCACCGTGCATGAATGCACACCTGTTGGCCTTCAGGCAGTAAATTGTCTATCAGGAATCTTCTTGCAGATTTATTCTCTACCAGTTATTAAAATAATAAAGCTGAGCTAGAAGAACATGGCACTGACTTCACACACAGAGCAAGATTCACAGGCTCATTAAGAGCTATTTAAGACTAATGGACCAGTGTCAATAGCAATGGTGGAACATGGCACTGAACATTAGAACTGCACATCACCCCCTTTTCAGATTTGGTCATTGCTGTTGGGAGTTTTTAAATGGAATGTTATCTTTTCTGTACAATCTGAGTACTGTATGGAATAATTTCAATTTAATGGAATATCTTTTCCTCCAAAAGAAGAAATTGAATGAAATTCAACTTACCCTCAGAAGGATCAAACATTTAATTTGTCCAATATGGTTGGATATTTTTATGTCAGCTTGTTTTAGTTTTTTTTGTTTGTCTGTTTTGTTTTGTTTTTGGTTTTTTGTTTTTTTATGGTACACTAATTTCTAAATACTCTTTTAATTAAATCACTAGTTTTGAAATAGGATATACCAGTTATTATCACTCAAAAAAGAAAATATGAATTAAAGTATCTGACACACTCAAATGTATGTTCACCTTCTAAACAGTGATTCCTTTCACTTGTGTGGATGTTCAAAAAATATGTGTCGGATGCATTTCATTAGTCTTTCCATTTTTTATTGTTCTGTGCAAACTAATTTCTCAGCCTAATTCATTTGGGAGATACTCAACTCCAAAGTAAATATTCCTAAGTACTCAGGCAAGCCAGAGTGTTACAATTTCAGATTTCAAGAGTATGAACTACATAGTCACAATCAACTGCCTGCCAAAATAACATAA
The DNA here is from genome assembly GCA_013400775.1 of Chaetops frenatus. Classification (NCBI taxonomy): domain Eukaryota; kingdom Metazoa; phylum Chordata; class Aves; order Passeriformes; family Picathartidae; genus Chaetops; species Chaetops frenatus. The sequence continues at coordinate 32,614 of VZTR01017703.1, read as the reverse complement.
ATGTACTTTTTTGCCTTAAATGCCTCTTCACTATGCTGTTCAATAAAAGCAATTTGTGCTGTCCATGGTGACCTTCACATGGTATTACATGATCTGTAGAGGAAGTGTGTCTGATCAATAGTTGGTTCCCAGGGCTGAGAACACCTGAACTCCTGGATACAGCTCCTGCTGGAATACAATCGTAACAGTAGATGATGTAGGACTGTGCTCTATTGCTACAAATTGATGGACTTGTTTAAATTGTCTGAATACTTTTCTAATCTGAAAGATTTCTAAAGAAACTTTATGTGTAATTGTATATTAAGCTTTATTTTGTCATTGCTAGGAAGAGAGAGGGAGGAAGCTAGGAACCAAACAACTATGAAATAAATAGCTGAAAAAGAATTATCAAATAAATACTTGATCCTTTTGGGGAGAACAAATGTTTCTGCTATCATAGCTAAATAACAAAGATTTGATCTTGCAAACTCCAAAATCCTATGTAATTAGAGGATTTTAAAATTTTATTATTCCTTTGGGAAGACTTTTAATGATAATAGAAAAGAATACGTGGGACCAAAAGAAAAGTAAAACATGTTCATATTGGTTTTAGCCTTTTTTACTTTCTTCCTCATTTAAGCTTTAAAGCTATTTCAAACTGCACTTACCTGTATCACCAAGCTGGTTATCAGTGCATTCACTGTCCACTGCAGCCTTTCCACTTCTGGATTCTGTTGGCTAAGCTGATCAGAATCAACCATTAAAAGTATACCTTCAGATTTTATGTACAGAATTTTTCAAGCATTTAAACAATTTCAACCAGCTTTCTACAAGCATTGAAGATAAACATATTTCAGAAGTCCTCACTGAAGCAAAGGAAAATATATGATCCTCTCTGATGACATGGTAAGAAGAACATTATTCTGATAAGGCAGGAACTGCAGGCTCTGACTCAAAATTACTCAGCCTTCATCTTCCAGGTTTCTCATAAACTTTTATCCTATTTGATATTTTCAGCTTGATGCCAAGCACCAGATCAATCAATTTCTGTATTTTTTTTTCCTTTCAAATGTGACTCAGATGAGAGCAAAAGTCTGAAAGTAAGTAGGAAGTTTAAGCTAACAATTACCATAAAACTTTATAACATGTTTGTCTGTGAAAGGAAATGGAGGTTGGGTCTCCCTGTGTCTGAAGTTACACATATTCTTCATTGATTAATATATACCTAAAAAATTGAGGTGAAATATTGACTCTTCACATTCAACAAGGTATTTCACCTTTCATTTCTCCACATCTGAAAACAAGAAAAAAAAAGATTCTGCCTCCTTTTTTGTGTACTAATTTGAAACCTACTGGAATAAATTGTCATTCCAAACCCTACAGAGTATCTTATGTCATATTACAGAACACACAGTAAAAGGAGAAAATTGTCTGAGGTTTTTCTTGCTGATATTTAAGATATGTGTGCGTCCTAAAGAGTTCCTAGTATTTGAGCACAGCAGTGTACCTCAGGGAAACCTGCTGCCTCACCTCATAATGGTATTGCTCCTGTTACAGAAAAGATGTGGCCAAATACACCCATATTATCTAAAATTTCTTGTCTTTTACATATGTCCTAATCTTTAATTAAACTGTACATGTAATATGTATAGTTAGCACGAATAGCTGAAAATTTGAAATACTTCAGCTAAGGAAATACATTGGTGCAACATTATTTACATTATCATTAAGTGACCTCTCACTTCCTTGGCTGTTCAGAAATTTAAATTTCCTAAGTTTTTAACTGCCTTAGAATCAGGTTCTTGAGGAAAGAAGAACAGAATCTTATACTGGAGTGAATTTTACTTATATATTTGACTACTCATGCTTATTACTTTCAAAGTTAACATAGGGAAATTGAAAGCTGGGACTACTTTTACAGTATCCTTTTATTTCAGACATGGAATTTCATGAGGATCTTGGATTATTTTCCTGGATTATAACAGTTTTTTTTTTCTTTGGATGCATTGTTTGTAGTTCCATTACAGCTTTTATGAGCCTCATTTACACTTCTGCATTGCAATTTTAGCTTTGCCTGGTAAGAAGCCATATACTACTCTTGATCTTTTGTGCACTTTACATACAGATCAACTGTGAGCAAAACAAAGAGCCAGTCATGACAAAAGATAAATTTCAACAAGCTGCAGGAAAATTGATTCTAGCTGTCATTCTTCGTAGGAGGGTCCAATGTGCCTATAATGCCTGAATAAGACAAGGTGTTTGTCACTGCAGAGGGTTTACAAACAATGTAGTGCAATTCTCTGACCTCTCTAAGTCATTTTGTGTTTTCAGGGTGACGTTCAGTCTGCCATTGCAAGGTGTTCTAAGTAAATATATTATAATATCTGCTAATTTTTGTATTGATTGTAGAAGCAAAAGAAGTTTCTTCTACTGGGACGGACACTGATGAAAATTTGCTTACAAATTCCACAGATTTATGTTTCTTTAGGTTTTTGATTTTTTGGAGGAAGGTCTCACAATCCCAGATGAAATATCAGCAAGGTGCAGCTTTATGCACAAAAAAGCAGTGTCATTGAGCAACGTTCTGAATGCTAAATAGCAGTTTCTGAAAACAGAACTCCAAAGGATTTCTCCAAAATTTGCCAAGTCTGATCAGAATATCATGAAATTACATAAGCTTGTCCTACAATTAAATGTGACTGAACTATTGCACTTGACAATTTTTACCCTCTTTTTTTTTCTGCAATAACGAATCTTGCATACATGATTAACAACAAATTTATAAGTATCAGCCAGAATATATTCCCCAGCAGACACTGTGGTGTGACACTGATTTCCATTTGGAGGCAACCTCACATATCTGAGCTTTAAAAAAAAAGCCAGCATTTTTTCCTGCACTAAAAAATGGATGTGTATTCATTCTGCTTAGATGGCAGTTACAACAGTGGATGCAAATATTCAAAATAGATTCTACATGTGTTACATCATATAGACTTTGCACAGTCAATCATTTTAACAAAGCCAACAGCCTCAGTTGGCCAAATTTGGCAGGAAAGTCAGAGTTGGTGCAGCTTGTGAAATATGTAAGGCACATTTCAAGTACTGAAATGAAACTAACAGAGATTAGGTGATGAATAATTTTTTTCCAGAAGTTGACAACCAACCTTCTTTTCCTATTGAAAGTAAATTTTTAAAATATTTTCCCACTTTTATTTAGAGTGAATTTAGTTTTACATTAGATATTCACTTGACTTCCAGTTCTTTCACTTCTCCAGAACACTGCCATAAAATAAGATAATTCTATAATCAATTTCCTATCTCAAATTGGGAAAGTCAATGAAAAATCCAATGTTCCAGTGCGGAGGCTGGAGTCCAGCTCCTGTCCCTACGGTCTGTCAAACACCCCCACCAATCAGACACAGCACACCTCACTCCTGGAGGGAGTTGTCCAGGTCATAACCCAGCCAATGGGATGGGAAGGCGTGGACTTGTGAAGACTGCCCTGATAAAGGGGGGAAATTTGGAATAAAGCATCACTTTTGCTTTGGCCACCTCGGCTGGCAGCCACGAGGTCTCTGCGTTCCTTGGTCTGCGCCTGGGAATTTACACGGGCTTGCACTAATTTACACCCACAGTCCAACACGTGGGCTTTGTCTGTATCAACTGAATACAAAACTTTATCTTCTCAGTACAATATTTTCAACAGCTACAGTGTGTCTCAACAGGACACGAAAAGAAGGACATGGTTTCACCACCATCGAGAGAACAGCAGAGGCCCCCAGAAAGGAGCCCCGTGTATTATAGATACACAATTTATAGGGTTTGCAAAGTGAGAGAGGATTGGAAGATGAAATCCCACCTCTCAACCAGACTGGTTAAGTGCCCAGTCCATCAGTTTTCCTTCTCCAAGAAGGAATGTAAACAAAGCTGGTGTTTTTAGTACAATGTGTGAGAAAATCTGACTCGAGAATATAAACTTTTCAGAAGGCTTTCAAAAACAGGGCGACAACAGAGAGTAAATTTATTCCTTGCTTAAACGAGGCATCATAATCAACTTGAACAGATGATTAATGTTTTCTAAAAGCTTTTAAAAACATTGAAGATTTTTGCCCTATGGAAATGATTGATAAAATTCTACAGTAACACTTGGTGATCCATTCAGTGGGTTTGATTCAAAGGGTCAGTGAGCCACAGATAGCAGATGGATAAATCTCAGTGACCAGCTTCCCAGTGTGTGGATGCCGCAAAAAGAAATAGGAGTGATGCACAAAATTTAAAAATAATATTCTTTTATTTCAATACATTTATGTTTTGCACTAATATTTAATTTTTGCTCTTATTTAGATATGTTTCCTCTTTGTTTGGAAACCACATCTGTTATAACAAGTTACAAAACATCCCCTAGATTTTAAGTATGGATGCTACAGGTCTGGGTTGGGAATAAACCAGAGCTGGAGCAGAATTTTTGCTGTTCTACTACTAAATGCTCAAGGATACAACTCATCCATTTTCCATGTATAATTTAGTTCATTTAATAATATTTCTGCTATTCCAATTAAAGATTTAAATCAAAAGCATGTTGGGATTTGTTTCAATTTTTGGGGTTTTTTGGGTGAATGATGGACAGGATGTTTTAATCATCCAGCACAGCTTCAGCTTTATTAAAAAAATGAGAAAGATAAGGAAATAAAATAAAACTTGTAGAAACAGAGCCTATAAACAAGCAAGCCCACATGTTATGGGACAGTAAAAAAAGCCACAAGTTATGGGACAGTAAAAAAATACTGACTTAAACTTCATAATATTTTTTTAAAAAACCAATCACTTAGGCCTAGGAAAAAAGGCATAAACATCTAAGAATTTTGACTTCAGAAATTTAACTGGATGTTTATTGGAACTAATAATGGAAAGATATTAGAACCTATATAAAAGTAGCAAGGACAGCTACACATCATCAAAGATTCAATGCATAATGGTATATTTAAATTTTTATGCCGATAGATTGGGAGAAGTAATTTAGAAAAACTGAAATATTGATCCACGTAGAAATATATAGATATCTTCTGATATCTATAGAGCAGCTATTTAAATAATTTTTGCTTTGTTTTAAGAGAGCAAAATATCTGCCACAAATATTTGAAATGAAGACAGTCTTTCCAAATGACAGTTCCAGGGCTATGATGTTACTTGAGAAATGTAGGTTAATCCAGTAAGCTCATACTAGGATCAGACATCTGTAAGATCAGACTCTATGCAGAACAGCCTGGAAGCTCACGTGAACTTTTTGCCAATGACAAAATGCCAAACAGGCATTTTACTATTTGCTGCTGGTTGTAGCTAGAAAAACTCAATGAGAATTCTTCAAGGACAAATTATTCCACAGATGTTTGTGAATGGATAGAACCTTCAAAAAAACAACAAAAAAAAGGGGGATTTTTTTTTTTTTTTTTTTTTTTGTAAGCCATCAGCAGAGTTTGTTCCTTTCCCCTACCAAAAGAGAGCGGAGGAGCTTGAAATTTAGATGTCAACAGTTTTCTGTAAAAAATGAACCTGTCTTCAATGATGAAAGAATATAATTAGTAAATAGTACATCATGCAAAGGAAATCAGACAGAAGAAAAGATAAGTCAGCAAGCACCAAGGAAAGAGAACAAGTTCATATATGTATATTGCAATGGTAATATATAGTGATATCTATATATTCTAATAATAGAATGCTGAATGATAATACAAAAATGCAAACATGACTTTGTTGCAACATGGATTAATATGATTGTTGGGGGTTAGGTTTTCTTTCTTTTTGTTCCTGTTTCGGTACAGAATTTTTTCCTGTAAGTTGCTAGGAAACACTAACGACTGGATACTTCACAAAAAAAAAGTGGCCAAGCTCAGGAGAAAAAAAGGCATCTGGTTGCAGTTCTTTTATCTGGGAGTTTCTCTTGGAGGGAAGGAGATATCTCGAGAATTGGGCTGGTAAAAGGTGGGGCTGGAGCAGCTGCTCTCTCTCTCTCTGGCTCTCACCTTTGGAGGAAGATGCTCTGAGGTGCTGCTTGGGGAGAGGAATTTCGTTGCTGCCTCTGGACCCCGGCCCAGAGCTGCTTCTTCTGCCGTGGGGTGAACCTCTGCTTGTGAGAGCAGCCACTGAACTGGGGCCTTATTAACACCCACCTCACTAAAGGGGGGACCTGTCACCATCTGTGTGGGTGCCCGGGATCCCTGAGCTCGCCTCTCCCTGCTCTGCTGGAGGCAGGGCTGCCGCTGCCCCGTCCCCGCCGCTGCTCCGGAGCTGCTCTGGGTTTCAC
>VZTR01017703.1:15663-26320 GCA_013400775.1 Chaetops frenatus | reverse complement strand
CCAGTAAAGAACTGTTATTCCTATTCCCATAGCTTTGCCTGAGAGCCCCTTAATTTCAAAATCACAATAATTTGGAGAAAAAAGGTTTACATTTTCCGTTCCAAGGGAGACTCCTGCCTTCCTTAGCAGACACCTGTTCTTCGAACTAGGACACTGATCTTCACCTGCCTTTCTGTTCTTTCAACTTACAGAAAATTAATTGCTTTCTGGATAGAATTTTTTCCTGCTAGAATAAATGTTGTTGCCTGGCTGTTAAGATTTCCCGCAAGGTACTGTTTAGTTATCAAAATACAAGCCTACTATATTCAGAACTATATGGTCTGTGAAAGGAGTTAGACACTCCTAGTGCATCCTTCTGCTGAGGACTGTGCACTTCCTTTACAAACAAATCTGTTTTAAGCTTGTCAACAGATATTTGACTCAACCATACACAGAAGAATATGTTACCTGTACTGGAAGAATAGGAAGGAGTTGGTTGGAGTTTTGGTTTTGGTTTTGTTTCTTTTTTTTGTTTGTTTGTTTTTTTTTAATTTTTTTATGTATAAGAATAAGACAATAAATATTGCAATAAAATTACAAGAGGTTTTGGACTTAAACTCTTTTTTTTTCCTTGTATTTTTTTATTCCACAAAAAGACTAAGATATAGTTTCCTACTTTCATATGGAAGTCACTGAAATCTATCTCTAACTGTAGTTGTCTTCAAGTGTGGTATTGAGCATAAATTAGATGTTTCCAAAACATTATAACAGAAATCAAGTCTTGGAGTTGGTGAATTATTTAAAAGCATTAAAACACACTATTTTGTTTAGATGACACTTTTAGATGACTTAACTAGTAAGAGGACAATATCCTGAAAAAAAAATAGTTTACTTGAATATATTATATTTCTTACACATCCACAGGATTTGTGTTGCATCATTATATTTCTCTTTGTAGTTGTGTTAAGAAGTAAAGGAACATGGGAGCTGAAATTTCATTTAACAATAAAGTTTCTAAATGTGACTCTTTTGCAGAAACAACTGCAGCTGAATAACCTTAGTGGCAACCTGCTGGGCAAACACTCTTTAGGAGGCCTGATTCTCATTTACACTAAGGCCCTTTTCTCGGCAGTGGTATGGATTAGGCACCTTTAAGACATGTTAAGTACAATTTTAAAGCCACTTTACATAGCCACAGCAAATCGAGAGGGCTAAAGATAAATGAAAATTGCAGCCCAGGCATTCTATGAGTCTACTCATTTCTCACAGCAACCCTGATGGAGTAAGCAATTTCTTCTTAAATAAAATATATCAAATGCTTGTGGTTTCTAAAGCTTACTGCATCAATGAAAATCTAGAGAGGAAAATGAAAGAAAATTCTATAGAAAAGCTACAGCTATTTTTTTTAGACCAGCTTACCAACCTACAATACAAGTGGAGACTTTTTGAAATCAGAACTTCATTATACCTTTCTCTGACCCAATGATTAAGATTCTAAGCTCAAAAATATATAATATCTAATAGAAAATTTAATATCTAATAGAAGACATCTTGCTTCACTTTGTAAAACTCATGTGAAAATAAGTTCAGAAGGACACAAATAGGGAGTAGTACAATACACCCTTTTCCCAGCCTCTTTCTTTTCATTAAGCTCTATTGGTCACATACCTTTTTATGCATTATATGATGTCCTCTTTCAGAAAGAATCTACATTATCTGTGAGCAAACAGGGTATTTTATCCNTTTTTTTTTTTTTGAGAGGGGTGGTGAAGGAGGGGGTGTTAATCACTGATGAAGAATGTTAACTACTTTTTTAAACTGCTTTTTTACACATCAGTAGCTGATTGGATGACAATCACAAAGATCTCATTTGTTCAACAGCTATTGAATTATGAATGAGAATATTTACTGTTACTTTTTCACCATAAAATAAGATTTTTTGCATTCAAGATCCAGAAAAAAACTCTTCACATTTTTGACACCGGAAAATTATAGAAATGCATGCTTCTGGAATTTAAAGGAAACTTTTTCCCAAGAAAGATGAGAAAATTAGAACGGTTTGAGAGAATTAATGGTCTTTGAGGTAGTCACAAATTAAACAGAACAGAACTAACCAGAAGAGAGTAGAACAGTAGAAAACATAATGAGCTAGGAGATAAGATTATCTTGGTTCATGGAAGAATTTTTTTATTTGCTACATTTCAAAAGGAAGATCACAGGATAAGGGATCAGTGGAAATCCAATGCCAGCTGTTTAAATAAATACATGAAAAGCACTTTAGAGTGCAGTCATTTATTCATACTATAACTGTTTTATTTAGGCCAATTTTCATGGGACTCCGTTCTTGTTCTGTACAGTGTTTTATGAAAGACAAAACTACAGCAAGAGAAAGTAGCAAACAAAGACCCAGTTGAATATATCCAAAGACAATTTTGAGTTAAAACAAGGAGGGAAAAAATAGTTTTCTCTCTTTAGGGGGTGAAAGCCATTATTGACTAAGAAACGAATAAAAAATGATGACCTAAATACGTTGAAATATTCCAAACAGTTGATCCTCATGCAGATACCATAGCTTAGACCTCGTCAGACCTCTTGACACCTTTTTGTGCAACTAATCAGCCTAATGTCAAGTTCAAACAAATTTTTAAAAACTACACTTTGAACTTTAAACTGTCATAATGAGAGAAATAAAACAGATTTATCAAGACTACTGAAAGACACAACAAAGAATTATTATCAATAAAAGCATTATTTATGCCTTTCATTAATGCACCTTATGTCAGTGTACTATGTTTTTAATACAATATCTTTGAAAATTAAATAAGACAGAAATACCTTATGGGCAATACCATCAAATAATACAAGAACAATCTCATATAAAATAACATATGTAATATATGTATGTTACATACAATATAGAGACATGTCATCTAGTTCATATAATAAAGAGGTCAGGAATAATTTTGCATAGAAGAAATGTGTTTATGGGTGTGATAAAAACTGTAGATTGTGGGGGGAAAAATTACTCAAAATAAGAATGAAGACAGTGAGTTACCTTCGGGAAAAGCATTTAAAAAAAAAAATGTTATTTGCAGTGGTAGCAGCCCAAACTCTCTGTTTTGAAATAGTGCCATCTTGGCTTTTTTGACCATTAACTTACCATAGAAGTAATTTGGAATTATTAACCATTCCACCTTCACAAGTCTTTTTAAATCAACGTGATGAGGCAAAAGGTTTTATGAGGAATGCATAATTTCCACTATCATTCTTGAAATATTTTCAGACTTCTTTAAGTGCTGCAATTATTTTCTTTTATTTATTGTCAAATCACTGAAAGTGACTTTTATGCAAACATCACAGGTTTAGTTCAAGAACTGTCACCTCACAGAGGAGAATAATGGGAATTATTAGTTATCTTAGATCCTGATGGAGTTTTTCTTTCATTTTAACAGGCAATATTTTGTCTCCCTAGTATCTGAACCTAACAGCTGTGTACATCCCAGCAGTTTATCAATTTATGGTTAACTCAGTTAAAATTCAAAATTTTGGAAAGTTTTCTGAACTCACTTCAGCATTTGTTTGCCCTGCAGATGTCAGCTAATAAAACTTGGAACGGCCTCAGGCTGAAGGTGGTGTGCAAATTGGAGCAGCTCTGGGCATGATGACTCTCAAAACCTGCTGTTTTATCATGGTTTCCTCTTGGTCCCAGGAGACACCCACTTAGAGACAGTCTGTGAGAGAAATTGACAGCTGCTAATAGCAGCTCATGTACAATATATGTTTTTCAACTCTCTCAGACACTTTCTGTATCAGTATATACTGGATAATTCTAAATGGAAGCTCTGTGACTATGATTAAAGCCCTAAGGAGGCAAGGAATAGCCCAGAAGAAACAGTTGCTCAGTTAACAAAGATAGGCCCAAGAAGAGCTCTAAAATAATTGAAGACAACCTGAGGAAGACCAATATCTTCATTCAGATATGACTCAAAAAGTTCTGAAGACTCACATTATTGTGATAGACATTCTCATAGACTTGCACATTTTATTTCTTTGCTTTCTCCTACCAATTTCAAATAAATGTTACTTTGCCTAAGAAATACCTCATTTATATTTTGCAGTCTCAAATTCTCTAAAAGACAGAAGATGGCTGTGCTCAGTCAGTAAATAATATGCAATTGTAGTAACCAATGGCTAGGAGAACTGTGGAATTCTACACTGGCAAAAGACATAGGACCATAAAACAGAGTTAGGGAAGAAGATGGGAGACAGGAATTAGGGGAAGTGCAGCAAGTCATGTGAATGCAGCAAATACAGATAATTATTCTTTTTTGTTCCTTCCTGGGCAAAGCACTTCCTGTGATCAGTGAATCTTCTATCCAACAGGATTGTGAGGTACTGAAGTGGTAATACTGATGGGAACCATCCATGAAAATATCTAATCAAGTTATACAAGGTTTTCTTCAGGGCAGGCTTATTAAGTATTTCCTGTTTATCCTCTCTAATAAAGCAGGACATCATTGCTAAATTTCTGGTGTTAGAATTATTTGGGGTGATTGTGGAAATGCAGGAAAGAGTTGCAAATATCAGATATCAGCTAAAAAATAAGACATTCTGACAGCCAGTTTTGAAAGGAGCTCTGTCTTTATCCCATGTTTTTGTGAACTCATTTTTTAAAGGAAAGACAAGGTAATTCTGGATCATGCTGAAGATTTCAAGGGACAAAAAAAGCCCTCAAAAAGAGTCTTACAAAATAAAAGTTTTAAACTCCTTAACACAGGATCAAAGGAGAACTTAGATTAGAAGAGACTTCTGGAAGTCATCTGCTTCAAATTTCTCAGAGCTAGGCCAGCTTCAAAATTAGACCAGATACTAGAAAGACTTCCACATCTTAACACTGAAAGTTTTCAGGGTTTGTGATCCTCCGGCTGCTCTAGGAAAGCTGTTCCAATACTTAATAACCGACAAGGGGAAGCATTTTTTTCCTTATGCCCAATTGTGCTTTGTGTGTGACCACTGCACTCTTGCTATGCACCAAAACCAAGTCTGGCTTCTTGTTTTCTAAAAGTTCTGTTTTAAATAGCTAAATACTGCTATTAGTTTTATAGAAGTATATCTACTTCATATACTATTTATCCTCTTCTCATCCAAACTAAACCGATTTTTTCGTCTTTTTCTTTTTTTTATTCCTAGGTTATGTGTTGCAGCTCCCTAACCATCTTGGTGACCTGTCACTAAAATCACTCCAGTTTATTGATATTTCTCTGATACACTAGCCTCAAAACTGGATAAACTACTCAGGAGCAAGACAGAAGTGGGAAATAGAAGAGAGTAAACACAACCTGGGCTTGTGGACTACTTTCTGGTTAGTTGTATTGTGTTTGCATGGCATGGTTTTGGCAGTGAGGGAGAATTAGAAGATGGCTTCTGTGAGAAGCTGATAGAAACTACCCCCATGTCTGTCAGAGCCAGTGCCAGCCAGATCCAAGAGGGACCTGCTGCTGGCCAAGGTTGAGCCTGTAGGTGACAGTGGTAGTGCCTCTGGGATAACATTGCTAAGATGGGAAAACATTATTGTGCAGGAGGAATTGCAGTCAGAAAAGACAGGATTGAGAATATGTGAGAGAAACAACTCTGCAGATACCAAGCTCACAGGATCACAGGAGAAGGGCAGGGAGGAGATGCTTTAGGCAGCAAAGAAGAGATTCCCCTGCAGCCCATGGAGGTCCCTGGGGGATGCAGAGATGCACCTGCAGCCTCTGGAGGAGCCCCATGCTGGAGCAGGTGGGTGCCTGAAGGAGGCTGTGACCCCATAGGAATCCTCTGCTGGATTTGATTCCTTGCAGGACCTGTGGCCTCATGGAGTGAAGACNAGAAACAACTCTGCAGATACCAAGCTCACAGGATCACAGGAGAAGGGCAGGGAGGAGATGCTTTAGGCAGCAAAGAAGAGATTCCCCTGCAGCCCATGGAGGTCCCTGGGGGATGCAGAGATGCACCTGCAGCCTCTGGAGGAGCCCCATGCTGGAGCAGGTGGGTGCCTGAAGGAGGCTGTGACCCCATAGGAATCCTCTGCTGGATTTGATTCCTTGCAGGACCTGTGGCCTCATGGAGTGAAGACCCTGTGCTGGAGCAGGTTTGCTGGCAGGACCTGTGACCCTGTGGAGGCTGTGACCTTGCTGTGACTCTGTCCCTGGAAGGCAGCACCCCGTGGAAGGGACCTGGGCTGGAGCAGTTAACTGCTGGGAGGGACTCACCTCAGAGAAGGTCAGAGAGGACTCTCTGTGGAAGGTGCCCCAATATGGAGCAGGGGAAGAGTGTGAAGACTCCTCACCCTAGGGAGGAAGAATCCTTGTGATAAATTGACCACCTTCCCTCTCCCTGCACTGCTGGAGGGGAGAAGGTCTAGAACTGAGGAACAAAGTAAAGCCTTGAAAGAAGGGAGAAGTGGGTGAAGGTGTTTTTGAGATTTCATTTTATTTCTCACTATAAGGTTCTGATTGAATTGGAAGAAAATTAAATTAATTTCACTAGGTCAAGTGATTTTTGCCTGTGATGGTAATTGGTGAGTGATCTCTCCCCATGCTTGTCTCATAAGGCTTTCATTATATTTTCTATCCCCTGTCCAGTTGAGGCAGGAAGAGGTAGAACAGCTTTGGTGGGCAACTGGTGTCCAGTCAAGGCCAACCCACAACACTAATGTAGCCCTGGGAGTGTGGTTAACCTTGGTCACTGCAAGGATACTCTGGACAGACACATCCATGTTATGCATCAAGGCTCCTGGGAGCCTGCCTGCAGGACTGCTCCTTTCCTGTACAGATCCATACATTTGTTCTGTCTGCTTTTTTCATTGCTCACCTTCATGGAGATCCACTTGTTCTGTTCCCCTACAGCCCAGCCCAGTTCATGTCACACAGCTCATCCAAAAGTGAGTGGGACAGCATGCTAATCAGTTCTTATGTGAAACAAAAAGGCTTGGTGTATATTAGAATATTAGCGTTACAGGTTTATCCGTAAAAAAGTTAAATCTGCACTTTGAAGCCAAATGTGCTCACTAAAAGATGCAGCAGTTTTCCATTTAACATTCAAATGTTAAATACATGACTAAGAGTACTTTGATTTTTTTCCTTTTTAAGTCTTCTACTCATCTAGAGGTCTGTGAAAACAAAGTATTACCTGGTTTAATAGCTCTTCTGCATTGTCTGCTTGAGTGACATTTTGAAATGTGTTAAAAGGGATTTGGGAGTGCACAGAAGGAAGGCAGAGAAGAAGAGCACTAAAGGTCTCCTTTCAGTTCTGATTTCTAGATTATAGAATGAGACATGTTGTTATTTCCTTGGTTGTCATGGTGTGTTGGTATAGCATATGCCACCCCTGACATGTAAATTGTGCAGACTGGTATACATTCTCACTTAAGCAGTAAAAACAAGCAAATAAGGACATAAATGAGACAGAGACGAGAAAGAAACCAAGTGGCACAGAAAACTGCTGTGCAGTTTGGACAGATGCCTCCTTGTGCTAGAAACTGTCTTCACTGACAACTAAATCTCTTTGTTCTCAAAGGTATCCTGCTGTTTAGACTATAAAGCTAGAAAATACCGTTCTTCTTTTCTTTGTTTTTCCTCTTATTTTATCCAAATAAAAGTCAATAAATTATTTACAAATATTAGCATAATTTTATCTGTTAATAGTACTTAGGACAAGAAAGGCTTCATTTGACAGTTATTCTTTTTAAGTAGATAGAATGTGCATGTACCTTCTTCATTAGGGTTGGTAAGATTTGCTGATATAATGCACAATTTATACAAATTCTTATTGCTTAGGATATGAATGATCTGTTAGGAGAAGCAGGTTTTTTTTTTGTTTTTTCTTGTTTTGTCATAAATACAATTAAAACTGTGCTGAAGAATGGTTACCAACACAGAAAGTAAATGTTTTCACATTTTCCCAAATGTTTGTTAGTAAGTTTTATGTCTCTCTAATAGCATTCCCACTGTTCCCAATAACACAATGAGGGAAGTCTTTGCTTCTGAGATCATTATTATTTTTCATGGCATACTGGGCACACACAAATTCCCAGGCAGAGCCTGTTACACTGTTCTGGGAGATAGAGTATACAGAATCAACATCCTGCCTTACATGCAGAATAAAATATTTGGGGGAGGATATGAAAACATTTCCATTTACTTGATGAATTAAAAAAGATTTCCAGCAGAGAAAAGGGAACTTACTTAAGTTATAGATATTCTGTATTTGAATGTAAACAAATTAATATGGGAAATAAAGATACATATTAAAGCATAGTTGACAGCTTGATATTTTTTTCTGCAAGCTGCTATCTAATAGCAAAAATATTTTCTCCTTATTTATTCCCCTTCATCTGATAACATTTGTGAACATTAATTTAAACATCACAAAAAGCAATAAGTATTATATTACTGGTATAAAAAAAGGACATTGAAATAAGCCATTTTATGAACAATAGAGTCGATAAAACTTGGATTTCAAAGCCATTACTCCCCAGATACTCTGGATGTTTATATACATTGAAAAGCTTTGATCTGGAATACTGCTCTGCAGATTATCTAGCTCCTGGGCTTTGTCTTGGAAGGAAGAAAACAGTTTCTGCTGAATCAAAATCTGGGGAGATTTCTGGGACAGGTGCAAAGGCTGTTCCCAGTAAACAGTAAGGAATGACAAAGTGCCAAGTTTGGCTTCCCCCACCTTACCATGCTTTTCAGAAATGCTCAGGCAGTCCTGGTGCCTTCAAACATCAGGATAAGGTCTCAGCATGATTCTGTGTGATTTGTATATGTAAATTTGTCTATATCTGTATCTACATATAGTGTATATATATATATATATTCATACCAAACTGTAATTGTCATAGGAAGCTGAGTTGGCTCCCAGAGGGCACCAAACTGAATAGTTATATGTTAGACATGGTCCCATGGAATGTCTTTTTTTCAGTCAGAACATCAGAGAACTCTTTTTCCCTGCGGGGGTGATTGACTACTGCCACTGATTGTCAGGATAAGTTGAGTATCTCCATCCTTGGAGATATTCACAAGCTCTCTGGACACATTCCTGGGCAACCCACTCTTGGTGACCCTGCTTGCACATGCATTTGGACAAGGTGACCTTCAGAGCTTCCTTTCAACCTCAGCCATTCTGGGATTCTGTGAATAAATGGGAATTAAGTTATAAATCTTATGCAGCTGGACACCCATTTGACACTGGCAGATTCCCATCTGACAGCATAGGTGTGTCAGCCTGAGGGGAACCCAGAGGTTTTTCCTCAATGGGATCAAACCTAGAGGATCTTTTCCATGTGGCACTGCAAAACATACAGATCCTATGGAACATCTAGTATCTGATAGCTCTATTTGTCCACTAGTTGAAGTTGTTTACTGGATTTGCAGGTTGCATTGTGAGGAAAGCCACACAGATACACAAACCATGCTCTCCCCTCAGCTTTGCCACTCCTGAAAAGCAGACTTACAGAAGCAAAGGATAACTGGTTACCATTCCTATCACAGCATGATGCTGGAAGGCCAAGGGCTTCCCTGCCCTTCTGGTACATTCCATCTGCTCTCACAAATGTTCTCTCTGCACTCTCTTCCTTCCTAGGTTCATCTTTTTTTGTGCTGAAATAACCTGAGAATTTTGAACTGAACTATCCTTACGTAGTCTACACAATTTTATATATTAGCATAAAGGATTGCTCCCCTAATAGTGGTTATTCTGAGAACAGCAGATTTATACTGCTGCAGCCTTCATTGAAAAAAGGCCACTGCAAAACTGCTTAATACAGCTGTGGGCATAAACCAGAAAACCCACACCCTTACATTTTCTAGGCGCTTTCTATGGAAAAGATTTTATTTCATTGGAATAGTGAATTCTCTGTTTTAATGCAGAGAATATTCCAGTCATTCAAAGAAAAGCAACAAAACGGAGACATCGAAAGTATCAGTGAAAAAGATATTACACAGACCAGGAAAGACTTGTAAACAGCCTTGGAGGGGATTTTGGGGTTTTTTTCCCTCAGGAATCGTAAATAATGGGAGTAAAACTAAATATTTAAATTATTTTCTCCAAGGTAACTAATATATACAATAACACAATAAAAAATTATCCAAAACCCAAGGCAAGGCAAGACAATAATCAATATTTCTGGCACCTGCCAGTTCATATGCTGAAATCTCCATTCAAGAAGGAATAGGTCAAAATAATTTGCACAACAATTAATTTTCAAGAGGAAACAAAGACAGTATATAAATGTCTTCAGTGTCATATCTGTAAGCAAGATTTTTAAAAGTTAAGAAGGACACAATATTTATTTTCTTCTTTAGAAGCAGCCTTAGAGCTGACAGGTTTGTCTGAAGTGGTCTATAATGATTTATTTATCCTTGCTGTATATAAAAAAATAAAATTTATATATGTAAATTTCATCAGTGTTACATACCAGCTTGTTAGCAGTTTATCATGTTAGCACAGACATAAAAAACCTCTGAAATATTTATGCAGTATTTGACATAGTTTGTGGGATTTTTACACAAAAAAGATGACATAGAATTGTCTCTGGAAATTTGGTTTCCCAAAATATTTTCAAATTTTCCAGACTGAAAAAACTATGAATGTTGCAACAGTTTTGGAACATAATTAAAATCCAGCTGTACAT
>VZTR01017701.1:24371-46333 GCA_013400775.1 Chaetops frenatus | reverse complement strand
TTTTTTTGGTGCTGGCAGTGCCCTGCCTTTGTCAGTGTCCAAATCCTAACCTGCTGTATGTCAGTATAATACTCCACATCAGGTGAAGTTTTAACCCCTAATGTTTCAGTTTTACAATTTGATCTTTAATAATAAATAAGACTTTTTGCAATTATTAGCAATGGTGGGGTTGGGTGTTCAAAATGTTTAGAAGTAAGCAAGGTGCCATACAAATACAATTGAATAATATATTCCCCCTTTCCCAAATTGATATCTAATGATTTTTCAGACAACTCTTCCACTTTTTCTGTTCAATTTGTTCAAAAACAGATTTGTGCACTGTGATGTTCAGATGTGTTTTGACTTGCTTGACTTATCTGACCCTGTTGATCCTGGCAGTAGCACAAAAATGACTTACATTCCCACTTTATCTTAAATTAAGAATAAAAGCTCTTTCTCAGGGAGAGAAAAATCAGATTCTGAAACTGACCCTTCTTCAGCAGAACTCATACAGACAGAGGGGTATCAGCCATGCCATCTGCATTTGGATTGTGTTTTCTCCTTCTTTCCATAATAACGAGGTGTGCAAAGCGTTAACCTTGGAGTTTAACTCATTTTTCTCTCAGACTTGCAAACCCTCAGAAAGTACACAGGTATTTGACCTTCTCTGGCTCAGGTGCTCCAGTATTCCAGACAAAGCCTGTGACAACCAGAGTTTTCTATGAGATGGATTGTGCTTTGACTCCTGTTACAGGAATCAGTTTTTGGGCTAAAATATTTCTCCAGAGAAGTGTCATGATACAATCTTGGCAGCTCATTTATTCTCCAGCAACTCCTCTTTCCAAGAGCATCTATGAATGTATTCACAGACAATATTTCACCCTGAAACTACTTGAAAAGGATGCAGAACAGAGCATCCTGTTTTCTTGCTGAAAAATATGCAACTAAAAGAGGCTTCCTCCTTTTTCAGCACTTCCAGCAGTTGTACACCCTGTTCTGCATTGAGACTCTTATCCATGCTCTTGTCACTGAGTGCATCAGAGAAAAATAACTTTATTCATTAATTATGCTTCAATTTGCACTGATCCCAATGTGGTTGCACTGGACTAAGCAATCATCATAAATTAGCTCTTCTATCACACACTGCAAAGAATGAAGATTTTTTTAAGTGGGGAAGAGAGATATCTATGGTTTTAATTTAGGAAAAAGAAAATGCATGTACAAACCTGTTCTTTGGTCATTCTCTAAAGTGTGTGGCTGAGAGAAATTGTTTTTTCCAGGTTCTTTTTCTCATTTGTCCCTCTTTCAGAACTTCTATTGTATTAACTGCACAGGGCTTGCTTGCTCAAGGGTCATACACCATGAGCACAACTGAATGAATTCTGAGTAATAAAAGATGAGAGCTCCTCTGGACTCCATTTAAAGTTTGCTGCTCAAGAGGCTGGAAAGTCACTGTGGTTTTGCTCCTTCCTCAAGTATTCCCAAAAGCTCCAATCCCAATAGATCACTTGGGAGCCTGAAATGATATGTCTGTTGCCTACCAGCCTTGGAGCTGAGAGGAGGGAAATTGAGGTCTTGACCTGGACGTCCAAGTCTGTATGGAAAAGGGTACTCACCAAATGCCATCTATATTAGGATCTCTCCTGCTTATTTCAGCTTGTTGGGAAATTACATGTTCAGTTAAGTGTTGTCCTTGAAGTGTCTCCAAGACTTGCTGAACCTCAGTGTTAACCTTTCACCAGCCTGAAAATCGACCGTTTATTTCTGCTCTTTGTTTTCTACCTCTTTCAGCTGGTTTCTAATCCAGGCAGACCTTCACCTCCCACCTCAGCACTGCTTCATTCCCACAGTCTCCTTCTGGAGAGGAATTTGCTGCAGACTGTTTGAAAGTCCAGACACATCACACCAACTTTTCCCTTCATCCTCTCCTTCCCAGACATTCCAGGGATTGTAGTGGATTGGGAGCAAGGTGGGATGTACAGTGTTGAGTTCTCAGCCAGCAAAATCAAACCATCAGCTACTTTCAAGGATTCAAACTGGGAAAATGTAGAATCATAGAATCATTAAGATTAAAGAAAAATATCCAAAGATACCAAGTTCAACCTTTGACAAATCCCACTGAGCCTAATAAATTGTTTCATAAAATGTCACATCCTCTCCTTTTTTGGACACCTCCAGGGGTGGTGATGCCACTACTCTCCTGAGCAGGCTGTTCCAGTGCTCAACCACTCCTTCAGTGAAGAAATTTTCCCTAATATCCAACCAGAACCTCCCCTGGTGCAACTTGAGGCCGTTTCCCCAGAAGGAAGCAGAGCTTAGAGTGACAGTGTAATTTGGTGCCTGATTAATGGCTTTTCCTCCCGGTAAAATAAAACCTGGTGGTTTGGATCGGAGATATTATTTTCTCTGAAAAAATAAGAAGTTGGAGCGGTTTTTGTGAATCCAGACATACCTGAGGGTTTCTTCTGCTTGATTATAACATCAAACCCAGTCAAGACAGAAGACAATAACAGAAAACACGAGGAGTCCTCTTGGAATGAGAGTGGAATGGATTCAAGGATAAGGAATAGGGCAGTTAGATCAGATTAGTCAAAAAAATGTGTTTAAACTTCTTTAAGTTTTCCAATAAAAAATAAAAAAATAATTGCAAATATTCATCGTCATACCAGTGCTGTAGAGGAAAAAACCCAAAACAAACAAAATAACCACCACCAAAAATAAAAAACCACAAACAAGAGGGACCAAAAAAAGACAGAATAGGGGGGAAAAAAAAAGAAGAATGGAAAAGAGACATTTCTCTACCCTCTTCTACTTTTCAGTCTCCATAAGCAGTCAAAATATTGTCCAGCATATTATGAAAATCTTTTGGGACAAGATGATGGAAATCCCCTAATTTCACATTTTCCCTTTGCTTCCCATTTTGCTATGTCTGTACAGAAATTTGGCAGTTCCAGTACCAATGCCAAGATAATCATGTCCTCAAGAGATATTATGGGTGCAACCCTCAAGGTGCTGTTTGCCCTGAAAAACTTCACTGGCCAAGATATCCTTTCAGTTACCTCTGAAGGTTGCAACTGTCCCTTATGCGGCTGTAAAGATCCAAACGCCTCCCACAGTTCTGCTGGACATTTTTGTTGCCTTGCCCCACTTCTTTTCTACGTTCAGCAGTTTCCCATGGCCTACCCAGTAGTTTCCCACTCCTTGCCTGGTCAGCTCAGCTGAGGACAAGACTGGCTCACACTGAATTCTACCTGGCAATTGTACTCAGGAACTCCTTGGTGAAAAAATTGTCAGACCACCTAAAGAGCCTATTCCTTTTAAAGGCTCAGAGAAAAACACTTCCTGGTTTCTCCATTAGGATAATCTTGTTTCTGTGTTCTCAACATGGTTTCGTTTGGAGGGAAAAAAATTGTTTTCACTAGGAATGCAGCTAAAACAAGTAAATGGAGAGAAAGGTCTCAATTGTGGACATGCAGTCCACATATTCTTGATCTAACATATGCATCTTTGCCAGGAACAGAAATAATTCAGGGTTCTTTAGCCTTTAACCCAGACAGTCTTTGTTGTGATGAATGGTTCTCTTCCAGCTCCTCCCGAGGGACAGCTCTGAGCTCTTCTCCCTCGACCAGGAACAAGACCCAGGGAATGGCTGGATCTCAGGGAAAGGTTCTTCCCCCAGAGGGTGCTGGGCACTGCCCAGGCTCCCCAGGGAATGGGCACGGCCCCGAGGCTGCCAGAGCTCCAGGAGGGTTTGGACAGCACTGCCAGGGGTGCACAGGGTGGGATTGTTGGGGTGTCGGGGCAGGGCCAGGGGTTGGACTGGATGATCCCTTTGGATCCCTTCCCATTCTGGATATTCTGTGATTCCATAGTTCAGATTTCAGCTGGTGAATACATAAAGCCCACCCCTCTGGTGGGCTACCAGTTTGGGCACCATTTGCAGGGAACAGAAACTCTGCCAGCAGGACATGCAGGGCTCCAAAACCCGTTAGTTATTGTCTGACACACAACAGACAGGCCAAGGACACTGAGGCTCTTCACTCCCCAGGTCCTGGTGCTGCCATCCTGGACAGCCTCAAGAACCTGAACTGAGAATCCCTCAGCTCCTGGTCCCCACTGGTCTCCCTGTTTTTCCTCAATAACCACTTAATCCCTCTTCATGTAGGTGACTTTCCTCCTGAATCCTTCAGCTGCTGCCATTCCCCACCTCACTGTATGACCTCTCCCTGCAGTTTCACCTCTCTCCTCTTCCTGCAGGTTTCCATAGCTTGGGCTCTCAGCTCAGCAATTTTCTCAGTGGCCTGAAAGTAAAGCACCAGAGCAGGGCTCTGTGTCCTTGTCTTTGTGTCCCTCCTGCAGGGAGGAAATTCTGGCAGAACTCACCCAGTGAGTCACAGTTTTACCCCAGCAAGAGGCAGAGTAAGAAACACCATGGGGAAAGGTGGACAGGAGCCATATTGTTGGAGATGTCAGAATATAAATCAAAATTATTGCACCTAAATAGCCCAAGGAATATACTTTAACTGTAAAGACAAATGACTGAGAAAGTCAAATGAGATGCTAAATGCATGCAAGTGTTTACTTGAACATTAACTAGAAAAATCTTCCCCCAGGTAACATTTTATAAAAGCAACTGAGTCCTAAAATATCATTACCCAGATCCAAGATTTTTTTGCTCACATTATGACCATGCTGATTCTGAAGGTACTTAGTAAAAAAATTTAAAAAAATAATATTTTACTATTATTCTGAATAACTAAAAATAGACCACTGGCATGAGCATTTTTAGAAGGGTTGGGATGCCAGTCTAGAAATTTTGGAAGTGAGAAGCAAGTCCTGGTATTTGGACTGCAAGGTCAGAGCTTCCTCATTTCTTCAGGGAAGTGAAATCGGTGTCACGTATTTGGATACAAATATTATCTTTTTAAACCAATAAGTTCTAGTGACAGTAAAAAAAACACTAACTCAATTTCATAGGTTTTTTTTAAACCTTTCCTAAGACTTCGGTTTTAATTGATAAAGGTATGCTAGCATGGGGTTTGTTTTCACAGTCTTTTGTATTTGTTTTCACTGCTCAACAGGGAATGATGGAAATTTTACAGCAGAAAAATATCCAAACTCTTAAAGATGCCCTGTAACACAAGATTACAAGATAAATGATAATTTAACAGTAGTCTGCAAAAGAATAACGAATATTTATTTTCTCTGTACAGATTAATCTGACTGAGATGGTTGGAGTGACTGATGTGCAGTGACTAGTCTGTACCCCAGGTTAAAACAGCCAGGCAAGGAAATTTTTCCCCTGGAGGAGTAACAGGATTTATAAGGATGATTGCTAAGGGTTGAAGTTATCTCTCCTGTTTTCCAACCTCTTCCATGCATATGAACTCCTTATTTGCAGGGATGGAGTGCTCCCAAGCTTGCAGGAGTTAATCCTTGAATATCAACCAGCTTTCCTGGGCCCTTCTTCCTTCCAGGGCCTTATCTCATTTTTGAACAGGTCAAAGTCTGCTCTCCTGAAATCCAGGTTGTAATCGTTCTTTTCTCTTTTTGTCCCTCTCCTCAAGATCCTGAACTCCTTCTAGAACTCCAGACAGGGTGTTTGAAACCAGGAGAGAGAATAAAGCACGACCAAAACATATTCAACTTGGAAAAAACCCTCAGTAATTCCTCCTTCATAAATTATTTGAAAGGCCATTCACCAGTAGTAATTATGGGAGTTTAACCTGTTGACCAATGGATATTGTTAGGAAAATCTTTTCCCAGGTAGGTTAATTTTCATTTCCTTTTTTCCCCTGATCACTGAAGTCCTGCTTTGGTATCAAGAGGCACTTTAGTCATGGAATCATTAAGGTTGGAAAAGCCCTCTAAATTCATCAAGGCAAATAATTCCCTGCACTGCCAAGTCCACCACTACTCCATGCCCCAACTGTCACATCCACACATTCTTTTAACACTTCCAGAGACAGTGATTCCACCTGCTGAGCCCCAGTGCAGTGCTGACTCATCATTTCTTCCTGCTGCTGTTGGATTTTTGAGCTTTACTTAGAGAGGGAGTGGAGTGACACCAACTCTGACCTGTTCCCACAAAGCATCCTCACCATTGTAGATCCTCAGTGAGTTTCCTCAGCTCCATCCCGAGTCCTGTGTGGGAAAATCATGTCCCTTTCCTGCCTATTCCATTTGTTTGAGGAGAACAGGGAGCAGAAAACTAAAGCCAGTGAAATTGTAGCCTTAAATAAATTTACAAGGTGGACAAGGAAGCTGCTTATTTTTCAATCAGAAATTTGAAGTCATCATTGCACTTCCCTCTCCAGGGAGGGAAAAAAGCAATTGTTGGTGCTTTGAAATTCCACCTGAATTCACCCTGACTTTGTTTTTATGGCCCTCTGAAAAATGACTCTGAGAGAGCAGAGAGAGGGGGTTACTTTTATGGTTTTCAATATATCCAAAGTGACACGGATGGTAAGTGGCAGGATTGTGATTAGAATGAAGAGTCCGGGAGACAGGGTCATCATAAAGTATTTATAACAGCAAGTTGTATATTTTCCCTGTCAGGGAAGAATGGATGGGGAAGCAGTAAAGCTGAATTAAGTTAAAAATATGAAATGCCAGTTGGTGTTGAGAGTCCTTGAAGCTGCTTGAATAAACAAAAGGAAGGACAAAAGTGCTTGAGAAGAAAATATCATAGTCTCAGTGGTTGGTGAATTTATTCTGAATTAAAAATTGCACATTTTGACCTCTATTTTTCTGGTGGTTCAGATAATCACCCTCTGAGCCTTAGTTCCCACAGGCTAAATAAGTGTTTTACTGAAAAAAACCCCAGATGTTGGGAAGGAGAAAAGTGAACACCAACTTTAAATGCTCCATGAAATATTCTTGCGCATAAAAAATTAGGAAGAGTAAATGAAAAATCATGATGGAAATGACTTAAGCATTGGAGCAAATAGCCCTGCAAGATCTTAAAATATTTTACTATTTCAAGGCTAGGCAGCTACACAGTAATTAAAAGTAAATATAGTGCATTAAATAATAATTCTGCAGTGCATTCCAGCACTCTTTAGATTGCAATTACTGGAACTGCAACATATGCTGTAGTATCTCAAATAATTGGGATAATGGCCTTAGTTACTCTTTTACCCACTTTTACAGCTACTCCTATGAGACGTGGAGATTTTTTTTCCTTTTAACATGCACTGTCCATTTTCCTTGGAATATTCCTTTAGGAAAATATTTTTGGTTCTTTAGGAAAAGAATATTTTTTAAAACACAAGTATAACCAAACTTCTTTTGCTGAAGAGATTTAAGTTCCCTTTCTGTAAGGGTTTCACTGATTTCACTCTCTACCCCCTCTCCCTGAAATTGCAGAGGGCACGGACACATCAATAGGTTAAAAACAGGATAAGACATGGATCTGGGAGAATACAGAGATTATCAATTTAATTACCTTTAAACATCTTTTTTAAAAGCTTCATTCTCATGGAAAATGTGTTGCTCATCACTTGCTAAGGTTTGTAGTAAAAGCCTTAAAGTCTGTACATCAGTGTGACATTTGAAACTTCCCAGAACAATTCTAGAACTATGAATACAAGTATTGCAATCATACAATGCTAAAACAATTCAGTTATTTCAGGAATTTCCCGAATAATTTTTGTAATTGAATATTTTGATAATCAAGACAGACGTGCTCATGTTGATCTCTCCTCAATGCATGATTTTGCATGTTACTTGTACTGAATATATAATATTTTCTGAATAGGTTTTTAATAATCCATATTCAGGAAACATTAAGTAGTTTGAAGATATTTGCAGGCTCACAAAAGAAGTTACTCTGTAGCAAAATTTTTGAGAACTGAGGTAAAAGCGTTTGGTAATTCCTAATGAATATTCAGATTTCTTTCAAAATATGTAAATCAGCAACCACAAAGCAGAAATATGTTATACCACAATTACACTGCCAGATATTATTGTACTGACACCCCAGGTGTCACCTCTTACAGGCTAAAAGTGCCACTTTTGATTAAAAGCTCTTATCTAATACAGATCAGGGAAAACACAGAGGATGGAAACTCCCCTTAACCTTTGAGCATTGTGTTTGAGGGAGTCAGGAATAAGTGACACAGCTTCCTCCAAAGTGATTAGTGGAGAATCTGGAATTGCACTGTGAATATACTCTGGGTTTAATTGCTATTATTTTATTATACTACCAGGTATTGGATAATCTGCTTAGTTGGGAAATGTGTGTGCTTCGAACAAACCGAGTATTTTAACAGCGGTAAATTCATTAATAAGGGCAAAACTGCAGTGAAATTAATTACATCCTGAACTTGTCAGGGATCTCTGCTCATATTCCCTAAAACAGTTTGTCTTCTGGCTTAATTTTTTAAGTCATTGGAGAGAGAAACTCTTGTGGCCAAGCAGAGAAAGTGCTGAAGGAGAGCACACAGGAGAAAAGTCTTATTCTTTATACTGTCACCAAGCAAGTAATTTCATCCTTAATTTTATCTTCCTGTCCTTTTTGCCTCTTAGATCCATCCACTCCTCTCTTGCCTGCTTAGACAGAAACTCTTTGGAGCTGGGAGTGCCTCTTTGAACTGTGGAATTCACCCAAAGCCTGCCTCTTGCTACAGAATTTTGCCTTGGCTTGACATCCAGAACTGAGGAACAGCGTCCCCAAGAATCCTCAGAATTCCATTTCATCAAATTTCCTTTGCCAGAAACCTCTTTTTCAGGAGTGCTTTACCAAAAATATACATTAAAAAAATATACATTTCTTTTACTTTGACTTCCATTGATTTCCCTGTCAGTGCTGCTCCTGGAGCTCATTTCCTTTCTCTTGCACTCCCAAGAGGGCTCTTTCTCTTCCATGTGGAAGCACAGACTTGTGCTTCTCCAGCAGTCATGGGGCCAAATCTTCCAGCTGCCTGTCAGTGTCCATGGAAAAGGCCTGTGCAGGATTCCTGTGCTGTCAGGCAGGAGCTGCTGTGTATGTTTGCTGCAGCCTTCTGCTGCTTCACACACTCTTTCCCACAATTATCCTGAAATGTTCTTAGAGCTTCCTCTGAGCTTGACAGCCAGGATTTCCCTGAGGAGTGTGGCACAAACCCTCCTCACGCCCTTTAAAGCTGTTTATAGGGATAGCTGGCAGTGTTCTGGCTGGAGGAATCTCATTCCTGGAAGACTCTTGTGTTGTAACTGGGATTTTGCTGTTTATTGCTGGAGGTGTGGGGTTACTGGCATTGAGCAGTTTTATGGGTAATAAGTTATTCAATTCCCCAATCACAGCAGCAGTACCTGAGCCAGGAAGAATTTCCCATGGAAGTCAAAGATCTTATGCTGGAGCCCACAGAATCATTAAGGTTGGAAAAGACCTCCAGGATCACAGAATCCACCCCGTGCCCAATGCCCACCTTGTCCCCAGCCCAGAGCACTGAGTGCCAAACCCAGCCCTTCCTTGGACACCTCCAGGGATGGGGACTCCAACACCTCCCTGGGCAGCCCCTGCCAAGGCCTGAGCACCCTTTCCATGGGGAAATTCCTGCTGGCATCCAAACTGAGCCTCCCCTGGCTCAGCCTGAGGCTGTTCCCTCTCCTCCTGTCCCTGTTCCCTGGGAGCAGAACCTGACCCCCCTCACTGCCCCTCCTGTCAGGGAGCTGTGCAGAGCCACAAGGTCCCCCCTGAGCCTCCTTTGCTCCAGGCTGAGCCCCTTTCCCAGCTCCCTCAGCCTCTCCTGGTGCTCCAGCCCTTTTTCCAGCCCTTCCCTGGATTCACTCCAGCACACCAAATGTTAAACCTCATTACTTGTTTGTCTGATGCTCAGTGAGACATCCTAAAATTAATATTATTAA
The DNA here is from genome assembly GCA_013400775.1 of Chaetops frenatus. Lineage (NCBI taxonomy): Eukaryota > Metazoa > Chordata > Aves > Passeriformes > Picathartidae > Chaetops > Chaetops frenatus. Next base: position 36,505 of record VZTR01017701.1, on the reverse strand, counting down.
ATAAAATAAATTCAGGCTACATTGAGATTAAATTTGAGATCAGTGCTAATATGGTTTGAATTTGCAAATTTTCTTTGTTTTGTTTATTCAACACTACAATGAAATCCTAATGGAATTTGCCCTTCAGAAGGGCAAATCCAGAAAACACTTAATGACAGCACAGAATTATGATTCAAAGAAGATGTTTCATTTTTTTCTTGTTTATTACTACTTAGCTTTTAATGGGATGTACTTGTATGATTACTAACACAGAAACTATTCACTATCAGTGATGGCAATAATTTTCCTTGTTTGCAATTGGCAGCACATTGTGCTGGAAGAAAATAACCTATTGATAGTGTGTTATTCTGATTAATATTTTGTAAAGAGATTTGTTTCTTAAAAATTAAAACTCATTAAAAGACAAGAATTTAGGGATATTCTGGAAAAGAAATATGCATTTGTATTTAAATTAAATTTCCTTACATATTTGAAAAGAAAATATATACCTAAAATACCTATAAATCACAAGCTCGTAATGTATTAAAAATACTGTTCTATTCAACCAAGAGGTGCAAATGTATTTTATATATAAAATATAAGAATCGTCATAAACTTTCTTTAATTTGAATTAATTCCATTTGCTCTGTAATGAGCTTAGTTTAATTCTACTAATGAAATATTGGAACAAATACACCTTCTCTAAACACCCAAATTCTGAGTAAACAACCAACAAGAGTAGTTACTTTCAGTAATAACTTCCAGAAGAGCCCTGTCTTATGCAAAAATTATTATTTTTGGGCAACTCTGGTCTGCAGGTCCACAGGAACTTCCATGTGAGATGAAGAATGAGGAATCTCTGTTCCAAAACTGGGTGACAGGATCAGTCTGCAGGTACAACTTGGTCACTGTGTGTGGGGTGTAGGAAGCTCCTGAATTTAAAAAAATGTAGAATTAGTAACATTAATGACATTAAGAAATATTAATAAATATTATCAAGTTTTAATAATTAAAATTAATTAAAATGTGTAACATTTACACCTTAATATATTTGTTCATTCTCTGAGCACTGCAGATAATTTGTATTGGAACAATCTACCCTGCATTTTCCCTCACTGAAAAGTTATGGTTTTTTTCCCTATAACTCTTCTCTACTTTAGGCAAAAAAACCCCAACAAATTGTATTTTTGAGAAACCAAGAACAAGAGCAAAGCAAGATAAATCCTTACTTTTATTTCTTGTTTAACTTAGGTATGTCACTGATTTTATATACTTGAAAATATTTCCACGATTTTCCCTCTCTTTACAGAATCCCAGGAAGGTTTGAATTGGAAAGAACCTTAAAGATCCTCAGTTCCAACCTCCCTATTTGGAAATGTGTTTTTTGCTCCTACTAAACTTGGTGAAAGAACAACCCATATGATTTTTTTTTCATGCAACTTTGTCTTTTATATTTGCCTTTCTTGTGCTTTATTTGGAGGGTAAGAAACATGCCCAGCTTTTTAAAGAATATTAATGGACTGTGAATATTTGAAGGACTTGTGGTGACAGACAACATTTTATTAAAGCCTTTTCTCTGTGCAAACACTCTGGCCAAGAAAATATAAGTCCTTATTAGTGCAGAAACAAGTGTCCTTCACGATTTGGTTTAGTGGGAATGGTGGGATTTGGTTAAATGTTGGACTTGATGACCTCAGAGGTCCTTCCCAGCCATAATGATCCTGTGATTTAATAATTAACATTGCAAGTGGTGATGGGGTACAGCAAGATGTGACATGTTAATGACTCGAAACCTTCTTTTGACAGAAAGAAGCAAATTGAAAACATGGAACTATCACTTTTTGTATGGTATTTTAAAAGAGCAATGAGAAATACAAACAGCAAAGACATGGAGATGTTGTGTAAGGTGAATGATTTACTTTTTTATTTGTTTCTTTCATTGGCTATGTTTGAGACAGGAAACTCAGCTCTAAATGTCCCAATATCATATCCTACAGGTTCCTGTAGTCATTTATTCAGCCAAACTTCCTTTTGCTTTGTATAGAGATAATTTTTTTTTCCCTCAGTGGATAAAACTTCAGAGAAAAGCATTTTAAATCCTTATGGGAACTGCCATCCCTGAAAATAAGATTGCCTTTGCCTCTCTAGGGTGGCATCTCCAATCCAGGGCTGTAGTTTGAGCTGTTTGGATGGGAGGTTAGCCCTGATAAAGAGGGAGGACTGGAAGGAAATTTAGCTCCTACTGGAAATATTTATTTGCTGCTGCATTCTGATACATGATTTGGTTTCCAAAAGCTTTTATTACAGCACTTCATTTGCATTAATTACATACTCAGATTAGAAAGTATATTTGGGCTTGTAGCAATTTGTAGAGGAAATGATGTGTTTTAATTATTGTTTGCAGCTTATTGTGTGTTATATCTTTGAAGATTAATTGACCTGGAAAAAGGAGGGACCCTTTTTGGTCTTCCATGAGCTGCTTGAAGTCAAGGGGAAACCACTGGAGGGAGTGGGGGAGCATCTTCTTTCCTGCTCTTCCCCAAAACTTGAAGGACCGGGCAATCAAAATGAAATACTGCAGCAGGTACATGGGAAGGCAGGGAACAGCACCTAGAAACTCCAAAGTGAAATTTACCACAATGTAGAAAGCTCCAGAAAGAATGCTGGGCTGGGGGTGTGCCTGGGAATCAGAACCTCCCTGCAGAGGTGCATGAAGCAAATGGGAGACAATGATAAACCTTATTTTTTAAGCTTTTTCTTCAGAACTTCTGAGTTTTCTCTGGTTTATAACCAACATTACTCTTATTTTTGTTTTGTTACAGTAAAATTTTTTAAATTCTATATTTTGCTCTGTCTTGGAGGAAATCAAAGGAAGCTGGAGATACCTTGATGGTCTAGCAGAAATGAGGGTCCTGTATTCACTCAATATTGAGGTTGTAGGGGGAGAGTAACAAAAGAAACAAACAAAATCCTAATTGACTTGTCTGGTTATAAATGCTGACAGAATCACTGAATATCCTGAGCTGGAAGGGACCCACCAGGATCATCCAGTCCATCCCCAGGCCCTGCACAGACACCCCAACAATCCCACCCTGTGCATCCCTGGCAGTGCTGTCCAAACCCTCCTGGAGCTCTGGCAGCCTCGGGGCCGTGCCCATTCCCTGGGGAGCCTGGGCAGTGCCCAGCACCCTCTGGGGGAAGAACCTTTCCCTGAGCTCCAGCCTGACCCTGCCCTGGCCCAGCTCCAGCCATTCCCTGGGTCCTGTCCCTGTCACCATTTTTGTAGCCCCAGGAATTGTCTGTCTAAGGGAGGAGCCCCTATGGAGACAGACCCAGAGAGCAGAGACAGCTCCTGGGTCACTTCCTGGGGCCAAGTTTCCCACAACATTCCTCTTGCCAGGAACTGAATCCACATCAACTGGGATTCTCCCAGTCCCTACAGAGACAGACCATGATGGGAAGCAAGGCAAGCCTTACCTATGGGTAATTCAGCAACCAGCCAGGCTTTCACAAGTGCATCCTTAATAAATATTTTTATTGCAGAAGCTCCATTTCCCATATTCCCACTGCCAAGCCAGAGGGAATGAGTCACCTTATCCTCAAAGGCACCACTGGGCAACATAAAAACTCCTATTGGATCCAGGATATTTGGGTACTGATATTGCTCACAGCAGGCACCACTCAGGAATATAATTCCATTAATGACCTTTCTGTTAAAAAAAAGAATTTTAAAAAAAGATAATTGTATTTGCTTTTGCCAAGAATAAATACTAATAAACCTCAATTAGGGGATCCTTCTGACCCCCTTCTTTGCCATTAATTTAGTCTGCATGTGTGGGTTTTTTTATAGTATTTATCCCCTAAGCTCTATTACCATTTTCATGGCAAAATCATTACATTTGTATTCCTTGCTAATTTAGTTTTTCATCAACTTATGCACTGGGTAATATAATTAAAAATGCAAATATAAGTATTTGGATTTTTAACTATATTACTCAGTGCATAAGTAACCTCAACAGCCAAACTTCTGCACCTGAGGGAACAGCTGGAGCTGGGCCAGGGCAGGGCCAGGCTGGATCTCAGGGATAGATCCTTCCCCCAGAGGGTGCTGGGCACTGCCCAGGCTCCCCAGGGAATGGGCACGGCCCCGAGGCTGCCAGAGCTCCAGGAGGGTTTGGACACCCAGGGATGCACAGGGTGGGATTGTTGGGGGGTCTGTGCAGGGGCAAGGGTTGGACTGAATGATCCTGATGGGCCCCTTCCCACTCAGGATATTCCAGGATTCTGTGATTCTACACTCATGCTAAGGAGTCTCCACATGCTACTTCCCCAAAATTGTCTAATTTATTCCCTGGATTAGCAGGAAATTCTGTTTAGAGGATATTAATTGGAAATATGCAGCTGACTTCAGAATTAACTAGTGCCTTTTGCCGTTACTGTTTTTCTCTTGTAAACCTCTGTAGCCAGATAATTAATTCTGTTCTCTGGCATACAGAATATATGTCCAAAGATACTTAAATATGGTATCAGAAGAACAGATCTCTCCCTGCTTTTTGCTTCCAAATTTTTTTTAGTTTTCTGACCTTATTGTGCTGAACATGGATCAGGACTTGATGTGGTAACACACAAATATTAGGCCAGTAAGAAACTGCAGAGTCTGCACTGAAAAATGTAAGGTGACGCACCTAAAAAATTCTGAAGCAGTGATGTTTTCTTTTTATTCAACAGATTCCAAAGCAGAGTTCTATACTCAGCACAGTAATTACTGATTAAAACATCTTATTTAAATTTTAAATGAAATTAGGTGTAATTGTAATGTTTGATACTGGTATTTTGTGTGAGGGAATCAGAAAATGCACAGGTGAGTCTTTGGAATAGTGAGTTTATCTAGAAAAATAAGTACTAATTAGCACCAGATGAATAATTTTGTCTGCAGCATGAAGCATTCTGAGAAAAAAAATGCAGAATATTTTGGTGACAAGGTCACGGTAAGTAGCTCCAATAAACTACTTTATTTTCTGTCTGACACCCTATGATGTAATACACTGAATGAAATATTAAAAACCATTCATTTATGTGGTGGTATCTTTAGACTCTTAGACTATTTCTCAAGACAATCTTCAAAGGACTGAAAAAATGAATTATGGAAATCAAAAAGAAAAAAGGAAAAGAGTATTTTTAGTTTGGGTTACCATTGCAAAGAGCATGTGGTAAATTGAGCCACTAAATTATTTTATCACAGGATTAAACACAACCTTCTAGGCTGTCATTAAGAACTTCCCTGCTTTCAAACTGCTGCTGTAACACGAACTTTGGTGTGATCATTTTTGGTTTAATCAATTGGATAACTCTGTAACAGAAGGTCCCATAAATTTATTTCTCTGGGATTTTTTCTTCCAGAAAAAGATATGAGAGTCACAGAAATAAAACAAATAATAATGTCAGTGGTTGTTAATGAGATTTGGTGTCATGGTTTAACCCAAGCAGCCCCTCACAGCCACTTGGTTACTCCCCACCACTGGGACTGGGGAGAGAATTGGGAGGATAAAAACTGGAGTGGGTGAGATAGTGGCAGTTTAACAGGGAAAGCAAAAGCCAGCACACAAGCAAAGCAAAACAAGGAACTCCTTCAGCTCTTTCCAGGGCTGGGATGGTGTTCCACACATCCAGGGGAGCATCCCATGGAAAGGTGACTTGGGAAGACAAAAACCATCCCTCTAAATATCCCCCCTTACTCTTTCCTCCCCACACTGTACATCCTGAGCATGAAGTGACACGGTCTGGGATATCCCTGGGGCCACCATGTGAGGGGCAGGAGAGGCCTTGGCTCTGGGTCAGCTCAGCAATAACAAAAACATCTCTGTGTTATCACCCCTGTGTTCTGCATAAACCCAAACACAGCCCTAAAACAGCCTCTGGGAAAAAAATTAACCCCAGCTCAGCCCAAAACCAGCACAGCTGGACATTGTCAGGAACACCAGCAGTGATGGAAGCAGACCCTGGGATCAGGGAGGATGAGACATTCCAACAGCCAAGGCTGAGGTGTTGTTGAGAGGGTGCCAGGATCTCCAGAGCACAGGGCATCCACTGCTGCTCTTCCCTGAAGAGCACCACAGGCCAGAACCTGGGGGTGAAAGTGAAAACTGCTGGTGACCAAGTTGTTCTTTGGTGTCATTTCACCAGTTAAACAAAAGGGTACGGCCTGAAATGGAACCTAAATCTGCTCCTGGCTTCGTGGATGGGGCTGCTGTGACAACAGGACATTCTTTAATGCTTATAACCTGTGGGATTCCCACATCTGGAATAGAGCAGGAGGAGATGTGGCAGCCCACACCTTCACTGGGAGGGTGGCAGAGCACTGGACAGGCTGCCCAGGGGGGCTGTGGATTCTCCTTCTCTGGAGCCATTCCAAACTGCCTGGCTGTGATCCTGTGCAATGCTCTGCTGAGCCTGCTTTAGCAGGGCTTGGGCTGGGTCATCTCCAGAGGCTCCTTCCAACCCCAGCCACTCTGGGACCCTGTGATTAGGACTGAGTGAAAAACCTCATATTCATCATTCAATTATTAAAGGTAAAAGGGTCAGTCATGCTCATATCACCTGAAATTAAGTCCCTCAAGTGTCTGACGGGGAAATTTATGCGGATGCAAATTGTTCTGGCACTTGCACTGTAAAAAGGGAAGTATACTTATAATTTTAATTTCAAATGTATGGTTTTCAGTAACTTCACCTAAGCAAGTAAACATATTCAAAAGATGTGCCTGTGGTAACAATAGGTTTGATTCTGCAGAAAATTACACAAAACCTCATAGTTGTTCTTGTTGTTCACACTTGTGTTTTCATAGAGAAGAAAAAAGTAGAAATATTAGGTAGAAATATTCCAATTTCCTAGGGAATAGAAATAAGGATGAAGAAAGAGACACCAATCTGTTTTTTCTTATATTTTTTTCTTTAAGAAGATTTTAAAATTTCCTTTATTTATTTGTTTATTTATTTATTATATTTTACATTGATGCCTATCTTTTCTCTATACCAGGAACACCCCCTGTTTTTCACCCCAGGCTTGTAGCCTACCATGCAATCCTTGCAGTAGATTTGGTGTTGGAATGCACAATACAGGATGGATTGTTTGTGAGAGAGATGTCTTTAAACATCCTAAATGAACACCAAAAAGATAACTATGAGATAAATTTCTATACAGTTGTAACTTGTTGGTAAAGCTATTACATTTCTGTGAGATTGAAAATAAGGAAATAGAACAACACTGAGAAACCCTTCCAGCACATTTCTAACCAGATAATGTTTAAACATGTACTCATTATTAAAGCACAGGATTAGCTGTGTCAATTCTTCATATGGAAAGTCTTGTTTTAATCCTCTTACAGTTTCAGGCTAAAACAAAGGTTTTGCATGTTAGTCCTGTAGGTTTTGTCAGGCCCATGTATCTCACTGCAACACAAGTGGAGTCTAACAAGAGTGGGGAGTTTTTAATTCTCTAGTGCACCCCAGTCTACGGAATAGGTTTTATTCCCTAAATAAATAAAATAACTTTTTTTTTTTTTTTGGCTATTTAATATATGCTCCAGAAATTTATTTCAAGGAAGAGATGCACAGTCCAACTGAGCACATGTCTCAGCTCTGGTAGAGCTCATGGAAGTTTTAATGGGATGGTAAAGCTACCGATGGCCCCAAAGATATTCCTGTAAGAAGTCCATCAAGTTAAAATCCCAGAACCACAGAATCATTAAGGTTGGAAAAGATGTCCAGGATCACTGAGTCCAAGCTGTGCCCACCTTGTCCCCAGCCCAGAGCACTGAGTGCCACACCCAGACCTTCCTGGGACACCTCCAGGGATGGGGACTCCAGCACCTCCCTGGGCAGCCCCTGCCAAGGCCTGAGCACCCTTTCCATGGGGAAATTCCTCCTGGCATCCAAACTGAGCCTCCCCTGGCCCAGCCTGAGGCTGTTCCCTCTCCTCCTGTCCCTGTTCCCTGGGAGCAGAGCCCAACCCCCCCTCACTGCCCCTCCTGGCAGGGAGTTGTGCAGAGCCAGAAGGTCCCCCCTGAGCCTCCTTTTCTCCAGGCTGAGCCCCTTTCCCAGCTCCCTCAGCCCCTCCTGGTGCTCCAGACCCTTCCCCAGCTCCATTCCTTTCCCTGGACACGCCCCAGCCCCTCCAGGTCTCTCTGGCCATGAGGGCCCAGAACTGGACACAGCACTCGAGGTCCCTCAGCAGTGCCAGCACAGGGACACAAAATTTACAAAGAAAAAAATAATTTCCCCAGTTCATTGTGTGGATCACAAATTCTCAGGTTTCCCTCATAGATTTTCAGTCTGGAAGCACTGTGATTTCCCTGAGGAACCCAATGCCATTGCTAATTCAGGACCTTGAGGTCTGAAGATGCCCAGAATCCAAATTTGTTTACAGTTACAGGGGAAAGGCCATTTGGCACAATAAGCTTGCATTTTCAGGTTTATTAATCTCAGCCTCCTCCCTACTTCTTCCCTGCATCCTTCAATTATTTCCCTGTACAAATAACTGGTTGTCTTGAACTAATTTTTTATATTCTCTTTAATGGCTTTATGGAAGCACGTTACAGGTACTATATGGAGAGAGGAGGTGTGAATGCTTTGGGAATGGCCAGTGGTTTTGGCCATAGAAAGCTGCTATTTTAATGGAATTCTTGTGGTTACAGTCACAGGAATCACTGTCACCACACAGGGGTTCGAATGATACCTCTGAAACAAACAGATATGTCTTAATCTCCTGGCTGCAGGGAAGATTGAGTTTTTTATTATTATTTTTTAATACAAAGATTGCATTACAACCCAATTGAAATCATCTCCATCTACAAATTGAGAACCCTTAGTTAGAAGCTTATTAATTGATTATCTCACTAATTAGACTCTGATTGCTGTTGTACGGCTTCAAATTAATTTTAAAGTGCCTGAATTAAAAAAAAATAAACACAGATTGCATCTATTGCAATTTTGAATACAAATATAATAGGAAGAGATATGAATGGCAATTACTAGTTTAATTAGCCCTTTAGCACAGAAAGGAATGGAAATATAACAAATTGGGCATCAAAATGGTCCTGTTTGGTGTTTTGGTGGTGGCATCAGTCACTGGGGATAATTAGGAAGATATGGGAAGATGGCTGTGGTGAATTTGGTTTGTCTCCATATCAGTTGTTCCCTTGTTTTCTTCATTTGCTAAAAGCCAGTGTATGCAGAATCCTAACAAATACCTAGTAATTATTTTTTGATTCAGCCTAGGAGCAAACTGCAACTTTCTTATCAAAATGCTTTCTCTAAAGGAAATATTCACAATAGCCTTATTGCAGGAGGGCTGCTCCCAAAAGAAATTTAGAAGAGCAATTTACTAGACTGTGAAATACATTTTTATTTAAATTTTAGAAGAGCCTTTTTCCTTGTCACAAGCAAACACAGGCCCTTTGGGATGAGCTGTGATGTCACAGGATCTCAGACATTGCAGTTTGCATGCATATGTGTCTTCAGGTATATATGAAGAAATACATAAGCAGAAAAATTCCTGATTTAGAAGATTTCCTTAAAGAATCATGCTGGAGACTGGAGGAGGGACTGGCTACTACACCCCAGAGTGTAAAAACAGAATCCCAGAATGGTTTGGGTGGGAAGTGACCTCAAAGCCCATCCAGTGCCACCCCTGCCATGGGCAGGGACACCTCCCACTGTCCCAGGTTGCTCCAAGCCCCATCCAACCTGGCCTTGGGCACTGCCAGGGCTCCAGGGGCAGCCACAGCTTCTCTGGGCAACTTTAAGTCTTAAGGTTTGCTTAAAAATGTTGCTTCAATCTGGCACTGATTTTGATCTTCAGAAATACAGGGACCTTTACGGAAGTAGAATTCTTAGGATATTTAGGCTGTGACTCCCATTCTCGGTTTTGGGACTCCTGTGGGAATGTTTCACTGACAGCTTCTCCAGGAGACGTGCCTGTGAGGAAGAGCACAGTGATTAATGGTTGAAAAATCCACCATACACCATGAATGGAATTTGGGTGCAGAATATTTCCTACCACATTTTTTAAAGAAAGTGTGATGGAGCAGCTCTGCCATGAGGAAAGGCTGAGAGAATTGGGGATTTTCAGCCTGAAGAAGAAAGGCTTCAGGGTGACCTCACTGTGGCCTTCCAGTTCCTGAAGAGGCCAACAAGAAAGATGGAAAGAGACTGTTTACAAGGGCAGAAGGAGGAATGACTTCCCACTGATAGAGAGCAGGGTTAGATGGGATTTTGGGCAGGAATTCTTCCATGTGTGGGTGGTGGGACCCTGGCACAGGGTGCCCAGAGAAGCTGTGGCTGCCCCTGGAGCCCTGGCAGTGCCCAAGGCCAGGTTGGACAGGGCTTGGAGCCACCTGGGACAGTGGGAGGTGTCTCTGCCCATGGCAGGGGCAGGGACTGGGTGGGTTTGTAGATCCCTGCCAACCCAAACCATTCCCTGTTTCCATGTGAAGGTCTGATGCCCACAGAAGGAGTGTAATACAGATAAGACAATATTTCTAATGTTGCAACTTGCAGTTCTTGAAAACTTAAAAATAGATGGGACCATTAAAAAGCCTGGAAAATGCACAACAAATTCTAGAAAACCTCTATTCAGTTTTGGTAATGTTTTAACTTACAATTTCTGTAAGATACTTCTTAGGTTATCAGTGGCAGTTTAGGGTTTGCTGCTCCAAGACTCTCAGCTTAGTTCTTTTCACATCAAACATGCCTAAATTCACGTGGTAGTGCTGGGAACTCAGTGAAACACCTTTCTGAGCATCTTCAGGAAAGAAAGTGGGTCAGTGTTCAGACAGTCATTAATCTAACGAAGCCTATGATAATTGCAAGCAGTCAGTGTGAGTCTATAGTTATTACCTTTAATACTAAAATCCCAGGATACTGGAAGCATCAGATACAGAGTTCTATAACAGAATGCTTATGTAAGTTCAGTAGCCTGGTTTGTAAATCTTTCAGTCTCAGAAGGATACAGATTGATGATATTTGGTACCAAGTTCTCAGATCAGCACTTACAAGGCATTGCTTAAATCTTTCCTGCCACTTTCTGTCTATTCAATTGGAAAAATCTGTCCTGAGAGTAATTGAAAATTGCCCCAGATTGTCATTGAGTGATTTGCAGAAATACCCTTTGATTATAGTCCCAGTCAGTTTATATTATACTGGCCATCATACTGCACTAAGAAAAATAAATAATTCCTCAGCTCTGGACAACCAAATAATTGGTGTAGTTTATTCAAAAAAATTATGTCTATTTCTGTAGGTGATCTTCAGCAAGGTTAGAAAAAAATCAATACCATAAATCATGTTTCAATGGAAATATGATGGACTTACAAGGTCTGCTAGGCTGTATCCAAATGTTTATTTTGCTTCAACAGGATAACTTTGTTGCAAGAGGTAAAAACAGTCCAATTTATTCAGCTGTCCTGCCTGCACATGTTCCAGGCCAGGTTGGATGGGGCTTGGAGCCACCTGGGACAGTGGGAGGTGTCCCTGCCCATGGCAGGGGGTGGCACTGGATGGGCTTTGAGGTCCCCTCCATCCCAAACCATTCTGGGATGTGATGCTCTCACCCTCCTCTCCTCTCTCCTCCTGTTTGTTTATGTAATTGAACTTCCACTCTGAGAATAAACTCATTGCTTTGAGGTTCCTAAAGGCAAATACACACCACAGAAACTTGTTGGTTTGGACATCCATCAAAACTAAGATTTCCTGATTCCTCAGAATCCAAGTTTCCCACTTATAAATGCATTTGAAATGCCCAGCACCAAAAAACCCCCAGTGGTTTTAACCTTGAGTGTTAGATTTGCTCAAGGTCCGATACTTATGAAATAATTTTCTAGATGTTCTTTCAATGTGCAACATACTTAAAAATATGACAAAGAAAAAGAAAAAGAAAAAGAAAAAGAAAAAGAAAAAGAAAAAGAAGAAAAAGATAAAAAGTAGAAGGAAAAAGAAAAATAAGAAAAAGAAAAAGAAGGGAAGGGAAGGGAAAGGAAAAGAAAAGAAAAGAGAAGAAAAGAAAAGAAAAGAGAAGAAAAGAAAAGAAAAGAGAAGAAAAGAAAAGAAAAGGAAAGAAAAGAAAAGAAAGTTCACCATAAAAATAAAATATGATATCCAGT
>VZTR01017701.1:0-24338 GCA_013400775.1 Chaetops frenatus | reverse complement strand
AAAAAAAAAAAAAAAAAAGCGCAGCCATTGCTCAAGAACTGAAGCTTAAAAATTGCCCAGTATTTAGGTCTGTTTTGCTTGTGCAGCAAGAAAATATATTTTTAAAAACCTCCATCTCCTAGCTAGAGCTGAACACATCTTTGAGCTGCAGAAGCAGCAAAGCAGTGAAGCAAAGGCCTTACAGGTGCAGTCTCAGCCCAGGCAGTGCCGCCCAGTGCCAAGTGTGATATTTGATTGATATCAAAGACTTTGTTTCCAGTGAAGCTGGGAAACATTAATGTTTCTCTTTGGTCAACTTTCAGTATTCCAGAATGAAACTTTAAAGTAAAAATTGGGATAAAAAATATTGGCAGAAAGACAGTGCACTCTGGACAAAATAAGCCCTGTGTCCCTCCAGTCCCTTATTTTATAATCCAGCGTTCAGCAAATGATGGAACTGAAAATCTGCCCTGACATTTGGGAGCCTCATGTTTGGTTTGTTCTGACATCATCACAGGACCATATGCAGAGAGCTTGCTCTTGGCTGCCAAAATCACTGTTTCTGGGATTTATGAGATATTTGAAAAGCTGGCTTGTCCTCACATATAAAAAGAAGAAAGCCACCAGAAAAAGATGTGCACCTTCAGAAAAATTCTGGTCTAAATGAAAAATTATTGTAAAAGAATGACTTAGCAGCAAGGTTGGTTCTGTTAGAATGATATGAATTGGTCTTCTTGCTTTATTAAGTATCATGAATGAATGATACTTAATAAACCAACGAACTGATGGGAGTGTATGACAATAAGAGAAATGTCCTGAAACTTTTCCCTTCTCACTTTGGTGTTAAAAATTTCATGAAGTAAATATAAATAACAACTTCAAAACAAATGAATGATTGTTATTTGATAACACTGGCAAGTAATAATAAACAATAATCTTAGCAAATAATAATAAACAAATTTAGCTCTAAGGAGCCGCCAATAACCAATAAAGCCCCCATTTGGATATTACATAAAATTTGGATGTTATTATTAAAAAAAAAAAAAAAAAAAAAAAGAAAAAAAAGGACAAAATGCCTGTAGCTGAAGAAATGACAAGTGAATGAATAAATTATGTTAAATGGGCTAAATTATCCTTTTTAATATGGGTTAAAATACATAAGGAACTACAATCTGGAGAAGAATTTTAAGAACAGGAGAAACAGCAAATTTTGAACTTCCAATCTGAAACACTCTGTGTTTGATCCTGAGCAAGTTATTGAAGGTGTTACCACCCACTTCTCAAACTTCAAATACCCACTTCAGATATGTGAGACTCTTTGTTACTTTTCATTATTTTCCTCAAAGACAGAGACAGTAAATACAAAATTTGTACAAAATTTGAACATAAGTTTCCATGCAGGAAATACAGAGTAGTCCTGAGGTCTTCTGTTCCAGCTTTATAATGATCTGTTCTGGTGGGGGTGATTTGCAATTAGCACAGTTACAGTGCAACAACTATCCCTGAAGATACATCTTGTTCCACCCCTGTGAAATTTAATTAGTAGGTTGCCAGCAATCGTGCTGTGAAATGGCTCTCAATTATGTTTTACTCCAAAATCACAGCATCCTGAAATAGTTTGGGTTGGAAAGGCCCTCAAACCCCATCCAGTGCCACCCCTGCCATGGGCAGGGACACCTCCCACTGTCCCAGGCTGCTCCAAGCCCTGTCCAGCCTGGCCTTGGGCACTGCCAGGGATCCAGGGGCAGCCACAGCTTCTCTGGGCACCCTGTGCCAGGGCCTGCCCACCCTCACAGGGAACAATTTCTCCCCAGTTTCTAATAGGAATATTTTCTCTTTAGATTTAAAAGCATCCTTCCTTTCCTGTCTCTCCATCGCTTGTCCAGAGTCCCTCTCCAGCTCTCTTGGAGCCTTTTTAGGCACTGGAAGGGGCTCTAAGGTCTCTCTGGAATCTTCTCTCCAGGGTGGATATTCCCAGCTCTCCCAGCCTGACTGCAAAACAGAGGAACTCCAGCCTCTTCTGCTTCTTACCTTTCATCCTCCAGTGCCCGTATCCTGCCAACAATAAAGAATTAGAAGTTGTTTGTGGGATTTTGATTTTCTTTTTTCTATCTGAGAACAGCAAGAAGATTCCCATAGAGAAAAAAAAAAATCCCAATATGAGAAAAACAATGTGGATTTTGATGAGAATGGTGGATTGGACAGAGAATGGATGTTGATTTAGGCTTTGAGGTGGGGAATTCAGACTTCTACAAGGATATGTGACAGGTTTTTAACCACTTACGGCTGTTAGGGAAAAAGCTGTCATGGTAACTGGAACGTTGAAAGAAGGAGGAGGAAAAGAGTTAAGTCTTGGTCCTTAGAGATGAGTTTTTCTGACAGAGTCTTTGAGCACAGTAAGTTGCCTCTGAGGAACTGCATGAATCCACATTTCTGGAAAATTGTCAGTAATGGGACTGGCAGAGTAGATGATGCTGGAGCACCTGAGAAGAAAACCTGGACTAGTGTGACAAACCCCCCAAACCTGAGGAATCTTTTCTTAAGCTTTGATAAAAAGCTGATATTGAAGGAAGCACAGAGTTGTCTACTTTTGAACCTACAAATTTACAAAGCAATATGTGTTGCTAGGGTACAAAATTTCCTTAAAAACATTTCCTTAAAAACTCACGCCTTGACTTCTCATTTTATCAGTGAAGGAATAGCCAAAGAGATTTGCCTGTTTTCTTCTGGCTCTGAAGTGCCATGTAACTCTAAATAGGACATGTTTCCAGTCATTAGTTAATTAAAATGAAAATTGAATATGAGACTGAGAAAGTAATAAAAACATGGGATAATTGTAAAAGAGGTTAGAGAGCAAAAAGTTTAGAAGCATGAATTTTTAGTTATCTAATTGTATTAGTTTTATCTGACATATTTCTCAGCAAACACCTCACTCTTGAGCAGTTCTGCTGGGGGAGATTGCTGAACTGCAAGAGCTGCTTTTCAACCAAACCCCTTTAATAGATATTAATCCAGGAGCTGAAACAGTGGGTTCATTTCTCAGTGTCAGAATACCTCAGTAATTGTGAATCATATTCTAAGCTGACAAGGTAAGCAAACAAAACAAGAATCAGAGCTATAAAGCCTAAACAAAAGCTGCACATTCCCAGCAGCTGGAGCACAACAGCCTCTGCTGCTTTTTCCTTTTCTCTCACAGTTGCTGCTATAATTTTCTGGCAAGGACTGAGGGAGGTACATGGCAGCCAACATCCTCCCTGGAGGCACTGAGCATTTACCTGAGTGATGCACATCCCTTCTGCCAGCCTGAGGCCTGGAGCAGTCCAAGCTTTCCTCCTGGAGATCTGCAGGGAAGGGGAATGTGCTCCCAGCTGCTCCACAAGGCTGGTTCCCTGCAGCTGGGGCCAGGAACCACAGCTGGGGGAAGTAGCACAGATCATAAACAATTAAGAAAGGAATTGTGGTTTTTGAAGCCTTCATCCCCAAAGGGTTGTCAGGCAGAAATGCCATCCTTCCCCCAGAGGTGACTGGGAAGTTGGTGGAGCAGGTGAGTTAGTGCATGAACAGGTTGCAGCGATGTTAATCCACCTGGCACCAGTACCTGGTACCAAAATCTCTCTGACAGCCCATTAGACATGAGCCAGGATGTGTGACCCCAATGCCACTGGGAACAAATCCACCCCCCAAACCCCAGCGGGACAGAGAAGAAGCAAAGGAAGGACTGAGCTGTTCTCTTGGCTTTTGGTTAAGCCAAATCATAGAAAAGAATTGTTAATTTTGGAAAAGGTCATCAAGTCCAAACATCAACCCACATTCTCCACTAAATTATGTCCTCAAATGCCACATTCACAACATATTTTCAACAATTCCAAGGATGGCGACACCACCACTGTCCTGGGCAGAGCATTCCAGTGCTTAACAACCCCTTCCATAAAAAATTTTTCCTAATATCAGACCGTAACTAATTAATTCTAAATGGGAGTAGTGAGAAAATATCTTTGGAGCTCCCAATCTGTACATGAAGAGTGGATATTTGCTTTAAAAAATATTATGGACAATTTTTGATTACTGCTACTGATTTTTTGAACCTTTTTTACCTGGGCTAGCAGGTCAGCAGCTTCATGGACAATTTGTTTAAATAGAGAGGAGGATGCACATTGTTGAGGGGAGGTTCACTGCAAATATTCCATACTAGAATCTCACAAAATAATCACATGCAGACCTAGGAAGTTCCATGCTGGAGTTCAGGTCCTCATGGGCAGGTCTGGAGGGAAGGGTCCTCCTGCTGAGGTGCTCTAAGGAGAACTGAGCCATGGATGGGGAGGGTCAGAGCAGTGGCAGGAAGCTAAAATACATGTGGAAATATCAGTGGCCTTTTTTATAGATGTGTGAATTCTGAGCAACCTGGTCTAGTGAAGGTGTCCCTGCCCGTGGCAGGGGGTGGAATGGGATGAGCTTTAAGGTCCTCCCAATACAAACCATTCCAGGATTCTGCTTGTTTCCAGGATTTGATTTGTACAATTGCATTCCAATAGATACGGAAATAAAGGAAGGGAACCTTCCATTCAGAAATCTCAAGTTTTTATATTAGCATTTCCTGTTACCATAACTATACTGATAGCAAGGTGTGAAATGCACTGGTGACAGCTGATTTAGGCATTTCAGCACAACCACACAGTACAAATGGCAACTGTTAATGGGGGTAGGGAGTGGGAGAGAAGAAAGAAAGAAGTAAAACTTATTGTAAGCAACAATTGTTTGTGTCTTGTATTGTGTTCTACTTGACACCGATCCCACATGGAATTAAGTACATGCTGCACATAAAGCATGGGATTAGTCCTGCTGCAGAAAAGAAATTATACAGCTGAAAGCTGCAAGTACTTGAAAACAGTTTATAACTATAGAAATGTCCAAGTGCTTTCAGGCTTGAGCTGTTTTGTAAATTAAATTAAGTGTTGCCATTTCCACTTAGAGGTACACAAGGATTATTACAAATTATTAGGAGAAGAATGCAAATAATAATACATTTTGAAAACTTACATGCACAAGGTGAAACTGTAGACTCAGGGAAATAAATGCATCTCCTTTGGTGGAACAAGAATGTATACTTCCCTTTCCCTTTCCCTTTCCCTTTCCCTTTCCCTTTCCCTTTCCCTTTCCCTTTCCTCTACTCCTTCCTCTTCTCCCTCCTTTCCCTAGAATTACATTCCATTATCTGACAGAAATAATTTGGGGGACCAGAGCTTGATTTTGATTTTCCCTGTAAACCCAACATTTCCCTGTATTTATTTAATCACCATGTGTGTTTAACAGAACCAATTGGAAATATTTGGACATATTTGGAAATACAGCCTTCCTTATAACATACAGGATGTAAAGAGCAGGAATCTAAAATTGATCTTTTTCAGCTCTGTTCTATCTTTTCCTTGGGATATTTTGCCATTCTGTGCTGTGCATCATCCAGTGGTCTCACTGACAATCTGCTGTCTCGCCTCTGGCATTGCAAAATCAAAGAAGAACAAATTTATTCCTGTTTATTTTAGTAACAACAAAACTTTCCACTCTGAGCTCTACATTTTTTACTCTTGAAGGTGATGTATGAAGCAGGAAAAACAGCTCGACTTTCAGATACTCAACAGAGGTTATGCTGGCAGTAAACAAAATCCTTTCAGACCTCTGCAGGAAGAGAGCTTGATGCAGAATTCTCTGGGGAAAAGGTACCTGGAATAGAGGTTGTTATCAACAAAACTGTAGTTCCTAGGTACCTTAAGAAACGTGAATGAAAGATGATATGGAAATATTTGGAATTGCAAATCATTGTTCTGAAGTGTTTTCCTGCTCTGCTGTTTGCAGTATTCCTATCACAGAGCTGTAAATATTTACTTACCTGTTAAAAATGCAGTAATTATCATCTCTCCAGTTTCACATGGCAGCTGGAGGCTGCTTTCTGCAGGCTAAACATATATTGTCATTGTATGTTATTTTCATGTAAAGGAGTGGTTTTTAAACATGGAAGATTTGCCTAGAATATGACTCAACAGGGTTCTTATGTCTGAATAAGGAAAAAAAAATAAAATATTGAGTACGGCTGTTCCTTGGACCTGAGGGAATGGCTGGAGCTGTGTCAGGGGAGGTTTAGGCTGGATATTCAGTCTCTGGGGGAAGCATTGTCCAGGCTCCCCAGGGAATGGGCACGGCCCCGAGGCTGCCAGAGCTCCAGGAGGGTTTGGACAGCACTGCCAGGGATGCACAGGGTGGGATTGTTGGGGTGTCTGTGCAGGGACAGGAGTTGGACTGAATGATCCTGGTGGGTCCCTTCCCACTCAGGACATTCTATTCCCTTATTCTATTATCCCCTCAGTCTGTGAATTGAGCAAAAAATGATCAGATAAACACTCAAATGTGATGGACATCCTGTAAAAGGATTTGCTGTTGGAACCATTTCCTAAGAGGAAGAAACATTTTGCCTGAAGCTACTGTGACACAGAGCAAGGTCACCCAGGAAAGTGATTTTGGTTTAAGGGATACATTTCCAGTAGGATTTTTTAGATGGGCCAGCAAAACTGCTGGAAAATCAAGAGTCTTTCCCCATTTCTAGAGCTTCAAAATATCTGAGAGGTTTTGTGCATGCTCTCTTTTTCCCACAGGGAATAGTCCTTAAGGATTTCTACTGGAATTAAAGGAGAGCCTTAGTTTTCACTGTGTGCTGCTGTGTGTGTAGAGGTTTCCCATACAAAACTTAAAGAATACAATGTTTTTCCTTTAGAAATTGAATAATCCCTCTTTTTCCCTGACTCTTCCACCAGAACTTCATAGCCTCCCTATATGCTGTTATGTGTGTAAATATGTATATATGGACCAAAACCACCAGACTACTTTTGATCTTCACTCTGTGAGAAAAAATTTGTATTTGCTATTTTAATACTTCTACATGAAGTTTACAAGTGAATTTGCCTTTTCCAAAATGAAACCTGGCAACAGAATCACTGCTTTATCCAGGATTTAGGAATAGGCAGGAAAGTGATTTCTTTCTAATACTTTCTTTGGATGTAGCTGGTGAAAGAACGCAAAATCTAAACCCCAGAAATTAAAGAAAAGACAAAATCAACACATGGCCTCACAAAAATATTGGTGTAGGCATATAAAATACTGTGGAAGATGATGAGAAATGAAAAACAGGTAAAAGACAAACAGTCTTAAATCTAAAAAATATATTTCAAAACTCTTGAGTAGAAAAAAGGTTTATTGGAAGAACTTTCAATTAATAAAGAATCATCCATTATGTCAGCATTTAGGGGGAACAGGTAAGGTCAGTTCAGACCCAAGATCTGAGCTCCAGGTCCCCACACGTGTCATGACCGCAGACTGTCATTCAGGGTCTCCATTGGGTTTACACTGACAGCTTTATTGCACTTCTTTAAAAAAAGAAAAAAAAATATATTTAATTTAAAAGCATTTAAAAGGCTTTTTATTTAAAATCTCAATCAGCTCTAATTTTGATCTGAAGCCACTCTGTTCTCTTCTGCAGCAGAACTGGGAGTTTCTTTTCCTCATTCTTCAGGCTAAGGCTGTTTTCAAAGTGTCCTCATACCCAGGCAGAAGAAATGTTTCATCTCAGAAGCTCTCCTTTGACAGATCTGATCCTTTTTTCCTCCTTTCTCCAAATTGGGATTGCTGTGCCAGCACAGGCTGGCCTTTTACACTGCGTTCCTCTACCTGGCTGAGCAGAGCAAAGAGCCAACAGCTCTTGAACTCACTACATCATTTTAAAATGATGCTCTTATCAGCTTAAAGCTGCAATAATTGTTCTTTTTGCCTGTTTGTGCCATGCTGTGTCTCTGACTGCAGGACAATCCCCTGATTTTTCATTCCAATTCTCTGGAAATGTCGCTCTTACAATGTGAGTTATCTCCACTTTATAGCGTCTATCACTCAGAATGAAGTTCAGTATCTGAACCCTGCAGCATCCAGCACGTTATCAGCTGCCATCCAGGTAGGTCAATCATTTATAACACATTTAACTCCAATCCTTTATTTTCCTTCATAAGTTGCAAGGTCACCTTAAACCCTGGAAAAGGCCTGAAGAGTGGTGAGGAGATGAATGAGCGTTTACTGTTGCCACAGGCTGCTTGTTTCCAAGCAGAGTGATACCTAAAATGCTAATAAATGGGATCAAAAGGCAAAGAAGTTCAGCAAAATGCTGCAATGGTCACTCAGAGCCTTCTGTGCCAGGAGTGTGGGCCAAGGAAATGCCACTGCAGCTGAGCTCCTCTTTGTCCTGGGCTGGCAGTTCAGGGAGCAGCTCTGCATGGCTTCCCTGGCTCCTCCTAGGACTCAGGGTAAAGCCAGCAGCTTATTATTTTTAATTTAATGGGAAGCCAAAGGTTAACCCTTTGTCACTGTGACGAGAAAGCTGTGGGCTTCAGGAGCAAATAATAAATCTGTATTGGCAGTGAGAAAGCTATATTGGCTGCATTTGTGTTATTTTCTGCACTGGAGATTGCAGATTTTTGGTTGTTTGGGGTGGGGTTTTTTGTTTGTTTGGTTGGTTGGTTGGTTTTTTGTTTTTTGGGGGTTTTTTTCTGGTTTGTTTGTTTGTGGGGTTCTTTGTTGGGTTGTGGTTTTTTTGTGGTTTGGTTTTTTTTTTTTTTTTTTTTTTTTTTTTTTTTTTTTTTTTTTTTTTTTTTTTTGTTTTGTTTTGTTTTGTTTTGTTTTGTTTTGTTTTTTTGTATTTGGTGGTGGTGGATTTCTTTGTTTTGTTTTGTGAACATTTGTACTTGTGCTGGAAAGATGAGAGTTGCAAACTGGCCAATTTTCCATGAAACTATTTTCTCAAAACTATCGAGAGTCGGTTAGTCTACAAAAGGACAAGAGATCTTAACAAAGCCTGGTATCTCAGCAGCACAATAGGGCTGAAAGTCACTGTGACAGCTGCAAGGTAAGGCACACTGGAAGGAACAATTGATACATTGATGGGATCTAAATTAACTGTAAGTACTCAGGGAAAAACGTCCCAGCTGTCATTGTGAACAGCCCAGTGGAAATCTCTGCCCGGTGTTCTGCAATGATTAAAACCCAAACAAGATGTTACAAAGTGCTAAGCAGAGAATAGAGCTCAGCGCTGAAAGTGCTGTAAGGCCATTCTGTAAATCAGTGTGGGAGCTCACCTTGAACCACACGCTCAGTTTTATCACCCCATCTTGAATAGGATGTATCAGAAATAAAGAATAGGAGCTCTGAAAGTCTATCTTTTCAGAGAGATGGTTGGGTCAAACTCAGCCTTTGATTTATACCCTGTGCTGTCCCTTTGAAATCAAATGATTCTCTGGGTTATAAATCACAAGGCAATATGACCTATTTAATTTAGTGAAGGGATGCATGAAAATGCTTATGATAAAGATACACAAACTATTGAGTGCATACTGCAAGCAGCAGAGCTTTTCTTCTCCCTGCTGAGCAGCCTTTGCCCTAAGATGACCAGCAAAGCATAAAAACAAATATAATTGTATCACTTTTAAATAGAGATAGGCAGCTGATACTTCCTCCAGATGAAATATATTGTGTTTCCTCAGCTTTTTCCACTTAAAAAGTAATTTTGGGATACAGGAGTAGAAGAGCAAGAGGATTTAAACTTCCTAAGCAGATGTAAGGATTGAAAAGTTATGGTAAATTAATTCTGGAAAAATAGAGAGTTCCCTGAGTTGGAAGGGACCCATGGGGATCATGGAGCCCGGCTCCCAGCTCTGCACAGGACATCCCAACAATCCTGCCCTGTGTCTCAAAATGAAACTCAAATGAAGCTATGGGGACTGGGGAACAAGGATATCACATCACTGATTCAGAATGCAAAGGTAAGGCCAGGGAGCAATGAAAAAAACCCCAGCCAGGAGGTGACAACCAGAGTGACCTGGAATGGAGAACAATGTGCAGCAGCTCCATAGGGTTTTAGGTAACATCCTGTGCTCAAACAGGGAAAAGCCTCCAATTCCTGCCACAGCTGTGTTGAGGCAGCAGAGACACCGAGCAGAGCAGCGTCTCTGGCAGGGCTTTGAGCAGCCTCTGCAGCCTGTGTTTGCACTGCTTTGTAGCCACTACAAGGCAGAAAATTTCAGCACTAATTAGAAGTCTGTGTGCTCCTGTGTTTGAAATGTCTGAACAGAGTCAGAAGCTCTCTCTAGTAGGGCAGAACGAGCTGGTTATTAGTAATGAAAGCTGATCACAGAGGGAGATACTCAGCCTGTGAATCTAATTCATAACGGGCAGGAGAGCAGGATTTCAGCAGTGGAGAAAAGGAACACTTCATTCTCTTGTCACATGTCCTGGCAGGGGAGAAAACCCAAATGGAGCATGTCATAGAGACTCTGCAGCTCTGTGCTGGATGATGTGGTTTACCAGAGACAAGAGGTACTTGAGGAGAGAAACAAAGACAAAAACTCTGAAGTCTGATCTCTCCTGGTTCGGATAACAGATGTTCTGACCCATTTACAATGATGGTTGTCGTTCCTGTCTCCACTGAGCCAGGGCAGAAAGGGACAGGCCATGGCACAATCTTTGCCATCCCACACCACCTCTGTCCTTTCCCTTGCCTCATCTGGGAAGGGTCATTGTTCTGATTGCCTTGACATGGGTCCCTACAGGATGAGGAAATATTTCCCGTTCATGCTAAAGGATAGAAGATGCTGGGCTCCATTTTCACATTCAGTTTAGTATCAGGTAGCTTAAAGTAGAATTTAATAAGGCTGTACATTTTATTTTTTCTCCTTGCTTTACTGCTTGGCTAAACTGTTGGATAAAAAGAGCAAATATTCCACTCTGGGTTTGGAATCAAGACTGTGCATTTCTCTCCCATTTTCCCATTAGGTCTTGGCTCAGCCATTTATTATTCTGACAGGTATATTCATCACCTGAGTCTGTGAACAAGGTTGGAGCTGTGGGCTGTGCAGGACACTTGGGGTGGTCACTGGAGTCACCATTGTGGCTCACTCCTGCAATGACACCCCCTCTGTAGCTGCAGAGAGAGGGACAGAACAATTCCCAGCAACATTCCTTTGCTCAGGGCTCTGCAGGGACGAAAAGGCAGAAGAGAAGCAGGCTTCCAGATTTAATTAGGGTTGTAGGAAAGAGTTTCTCTTTCCACTGCAGGACTGTGATGTTCTGTCTGTGCAAATGGCCTTGGCTGTCAGGTGAGGATTTGCACGGACTTTATAAACTTTAATGACACATTCCCTCAAGGAATTCCTCCAACAGTGCTGCTCCAGAGGTGAAGTAGCCCTTGTGATGTCCTGAAACTCTGTCCCTGGCCTGAGACAATTATACAAGTGCATCTACTGTGTGTGCAGAGAACTGCACTTGGCTATTGCTTGATATCTCTTGGAAAATGGACAATAATGAACATTTCTCATGATAATTGGTCTCTCCCTCGGTAAGATCACAAGAAGGTTTTGCAGGCTGTCTACTAACGGTGCATCCCAGCTATTCTCACTCCATGGGAAGCATATTCCACACAGAGTTTTTCAGTGTTCAGGAAATACTTTAGCTTTTCTACAATAGTTTTATGAAGCCAAGCAGAGAAGCTTGCATGACAATAATAATTGCTCCAGTTATTAAAACCAGAAGCAAGCCTGCCAAAACATTATGAACATCAACACCTCTAAACTACTTCTCTTTTGTCTCTTCCCTTCTCCTTTGTTTGGAACATTTATAAAGAAACTATGTCATCTTGCACCAAGAAATTATTTTCTTAAGGAGTTTTTTACTCTCTTCAGCACAAGTAATTAGGATAAGAACAGAAAGTATTTATCAGTGTTATTACAGTGAACACAGCACTCAGACTGTGACAACTGAGCTCTTGTAGTGAAGTGTAGAGAGAACAAACTGGAGCAGGTGCAGACAATAAACCTTGCTGGGTCCACCTCACACTGCTTAAAGTTCTTTATAGAACTGCTTTGTGAATAAGATTTCAGGAGAGAAACAAGCAAAAGGTGAAAAATCTCCATTCTAAAAGTTTCAACACAATTTCTAGAGAGGGCAAGCATAAAAGTTTACAGTTCCCATAATGGCTTTCTGTGAACCAGACAAACCGTGGAGATTACGGGAAGGCAGGCATGCCAGGGTTATAAATATATTTATAGGAAGCACTGGTGCAGTGAGTAAATGGGCTGTTGCTCCCAGCAGGCTCCCAGGAGTGATCACACAGAGGCTGCACGGCTCCTCCAAGGGCAAGAATCCTGCCTGGTCTGTCCCACCCAGCAGGGAGCACTGAACTTTCAGCAGTCTCTGAGAGTGCCCTGCAGCACAAGTGTCGTGTAGGCTTCTTCTTCTTGCAGTAAACAACTTCTCTTCCCAGCCAGAGTCTCTCTCCCTGTGAATACACAAGCTACACTTGTTCCTTTGGAGGTCCTTGGGTGCATCTGAGAAGCAACAAAGCAAGTGGGGTGAGATGAGGAATTTTTTATCTCTTTTTGTGACAGTTATGTGTGGACATCACATGGAACACTTAGCTAAGTAGGCTAATACTGAACACTCTTTTTTGCCCCTGATATCTTTATGTATCTTTCCTGTATAGCAGTGTCCACATGTTTGGACATTTATTTTGGACTAACCATTCTAGTTAAAAGCTGGACTATTTGCCTGGTAAGACTCCAGCTTTTAGGCTCCCTCTGAACTGCCTTCATTGTCAAATTGATGTGAAACAGTGAGCAGAGGCTGGGTGCTGTCCACATCCCACTCTGGACTGTGCCCTATGGCACTTCAGCTTTGCTTAGACAGGAAAAAAATACACAGTGCCAGAGGCCCAAAAGAAATCTATTTATACTGCAAGCCTAGACAGAAGGTTCCCACCAACACTGGTGTCTCCCAGAGTGAACAGCTTGGTGTGTTTGTACAAAAAGAAGTCCTCACATGGCAAAAACCTTCTGGGAGCTGATGAACTACAGGAATTTACTGCCACCAAGAATAAGAGTTTGCCTGCTCGATGTCAGTGACTGCTGTCTTGTTCCAGAGTGTGTTCAGCTCCCTGGATACCTATTCCACTCAGGTAATTTCTCAATATCAGAATTTCCAAAGTTGCCTTCTTATCCTGCTGTCCTGTACCGGAGTATCCCAGGCTCATCCAAGGAAGCATGGGCAGCAGGTGAGGGCGGGGATTCTGCCCCTCCACTCTGCTCTGCGGAGAGCCCACCTGCACAGCTGTGTCCAGTCCTGGTGTCCCCAACATAAGGAGGACATGGAACCATTGGAGCAAGTCCAGAGGAGGCCACCAAGCTGCTGAGGGAACTGGGGCACTTCCCCTATGGAGCCAGGTTGGGGGAACTGGGAATGTTTAGCTTGGAGATGAGGATACAGGGTGATGTAATTGTGACCTTCCAGGACATGAAGGAGTTGACAGGAAATGTGGAGACAGAGTGTTTACAAGGGAGGGAATGACAAGACAAGGGGGAATGGTTTCCCACTGCCAGTGGTCAGGGTTAGATGGGATATTGGGGAGGAATTGTTCCCTGTGAGGGTGGGCAGGCCCTGGCACAGGGTGCCCAGAGAAGCTGTGGCTGCCCCTGGATCCCTGGCAGTGCCCAAGGCCAGGCTGGACAGGGCTTGGAGCCACCTGGGATAGTGGATGGTGTTTCTGCCTGTGGCAGGGGGTGCCACTGGATGACCTTTAATGATCCTTCCAACAAAAAAAAATTCCGTGATTCCATGATTATGTTTAACTGCTTGTGCTTTTGGAAAACATTTTGTGTCTATTTCTTTTCTATCTACAAGGAGATACAAGGAACAGCTTAGTTATCAAAATAAATATGGAATTATTGTGGGGAAGTGCTTTTTGGATCCATATTTGGTAGGTCATGGTAAGGTCTGCATTGCTGTATGAACATCACATAATCTGAAAATTATTTATTCTCACCACAAACCTTTGAAGTGCATTGATATCCCACACATTTTACAAATAAGGAAAAGGCAGGATGAAGTACTTTAAGTTAAAAAGCAAAATAAAATTAGATACCATTAAGTCTTCAAAAATCAGAAAGAAGTGTTGCTCCAGATAAAAATTAATGGGTCTCATTTAACAAGACAGTGATACTTATATGTCATATGTAGCATTTTTCTAGGAATTTACTGCTGATAACGAAGTCATTTCTAAAGCTTTAAGGATATGAGTTACTTAATGAGCTGCTTTGAAGTGCTTCAGAACTTTCTGTATTAAAATAAAACTCAGCAGATGGGCTCAATATCATGGAAAACTACTGGAGCACGGTAGTTTGTTTTTAAATAATTTTTTTTAAACCAAAATTGACAATAATGTGAAAATTTATCTCAAAAGATGTAGTGTATATGATAAAGTAGAAAAACTGTTTCATCCGTTATCTTTCCATATTTTGAACTGGGCTGTTTATGATCAGCCCCATAAATCACAGGCTGCTGCTGTTGGTTTGATGGTTTGGGGTGAGGGACATGGGTTAAAGGTGGCAGCTGCTGTGGTTTAATTTTAGCAATTTAAAATGTAGGAGGTGTGAATAACTTTGCCCACACAACCCCGCCTATCTGGAAAAAACACCTTGAAGACAGAGTTCTAGGAAGAACTCAGAAACAAGTAGAAGACAAAAAGAAAAATAATATATGGAGAGCCTTGTTTGCCAAATTAGAGCTGTAAGAAAGGAAAACAGGGCAGACATGGAGAGATTACATGTGGAAAACACTCTGCAGTTTACAGATCCTCCAAATATCAATAAATCTCCCAGAGTCTGGTTTAAAAAGCACTGTGGTTTTGTGTAATCCTACCTCAGCATAGCATTCTGGGACAGCATTGAGCCACTTCTCATCCGTTAATTTAATTTTTTTCCCAGCCTCTCTCAGTGGACCTCTTTTTGTTCCTTCCTTTTTTGTAGTGTTTGAAGGGATCTGTTCTTAATTAGTATATCAGTAGAGATTTTGCAGGTGAAACTTCTGCAATTCACACATTTGTCTTCTTCAGGAAGGTTATTAGACTCAAGCACAGATCATTTGTCTCCTTTTGCAGGCTCCTGACAAACCATTCTTTGTTCCCGATGGGACTGTGGGAATTGTAATATAGGCAGAAAATTGACCCTGTGTGAGTGAGTCAGGGAGGGAAGGAATACATTTACAAACCATCTTAAAACAAGGCAAACTCCAATTTGCAACATTTAATAAAGCCTGAGAAATTGCCAAGGAAAAAGAGAAAACTAATTCCACTTTCTAGGCCATTAAAACCCCAAAACTGCAACTTAATCTTGAAATAACTTACCTTTGGTGTTGACATTTCTTCATCCCTTCTGAGAACAGGACATTTGGGTCTTTTCTGCTCTGGAGCTTTGGAAAGGAGACAATAATTTCTTTTTTTTTAGGCTGGCCTTTCTGCTGGACAAATGTGGTTACTTTATGCAGAGGATGCTGCTCATGGATACATTTTGCATAGGGAAAAGCTCTCTAAAGAAATGAGGCCTGGTGCCTGTGGAAATTGGGCTGCTAGGTTGCATTTTTATCTGTTCTCAGTTTCCTGGGGCCTTGTCCTTGATATCTCAGGCATGAGCAGCATCTGCTGTCACTAAAGCTTCTATAACTTGAGTCAAAGTTCTTGCTGCTGAAGTTTAGGTAATTTATTGCATAAATAATGATCACAAAACTCAACGTGAGATCTGTTCATAAACCTGCTTTTGAATAGTTCAACACCTGGGGATTTGGTCAGGCTGGATTGACGGGATAAGGCCAACAGGGTAAAGGGCCAGGTCCTGACCTTGGGTCATTCCAACCCTGTCTAGGATCCTTAGGCAGAGGGGTTGGAAAGCTGGAAAAAGCCCTGGGATGCTGAGGACAGAGGATGGACAGGAGCCCAGGTGTGCCCAGGTGGGCAGGAGGCCAATGGCCCCTGGGCTGTGCCAGCCCTGTGTGGCCACAGGCCCAGGGCAGTGGCTGTCCCCTGTGCTGGCCCTGCTGAGGGACCNAGGAGGAATTTCTTCCTGGAAAGGGTGCTCAGGCCTTGGCAGGGGTTGCCCAGGGAGGTGCTGGAGTCCCCATCCCTGGAGGTGTCCAAGGAAGGTCTGGGTGTGGCACTCAGTGCTCTGGGCTGGGGACAAGGTGGGCACAGCTTGGACTCAGTGATCCTGGACATCTTTTCCAACCTTAAGGATTCTGGGATTCTAAGATTCCTACAGATTCACTCAACTCCCTAATTCCTACAGAGGGATTGCCTCACTCTTGAGGGCACTTGCATGTTTTACAGGAACCCTAAACTGAGGCTTGTGAATGACCCTGCACATCCCACACCTGGAATTGTTACCTATCCCTGGAAAGGGGAATTGCAGAGTGGTGGTTGTTCTGCAGAAGCAGAGCAACACCACTCAGAGCTGAGGAGTGTTCAATGACCTTTTGCCTTCAAAACTCTACCTTTGCCCCAAAGTTACTCTATTTTAGGTCCAGTCATGATTATTTTCAGTAGTAGCAGTATTAATGATGGATATAGCTTTATTCACACCATTTATGCTTCAACTTCATTAGTGATCCCTCATAAATGTGCTTTCTTTCTGCCTCCTCACATTGGTATCCACATGGTCGGGTTGTATTTTTCATTTCATTTTAATTTTTATATTTATATTCATTTTATTAATTTCATTTCATTTGTATTTTTCAAAGAACACCTTTCCCCCTTTCTCTGTCTCTTGTCTTTCTTGCAGGGTATTAACTGAGGGCACTATCACAACAAAAGGGTACAAAAATAAACAGGAATGTGGGATGAAGGAACAGCCAAGTCCTTTTTAGGTAGCTTCATTCTCTCTCCCTCAGAATTTTGTCTGTACCTGATATAATAATCAACAGGCAGCAGGCATTCAAAGCAGTTTTGTGCTGGTTGAACATCTTGAAGCAGCATCTCTTTGTTCATTAAATTATTCTGGAAGAACTTTTGGAGAAGCAGAAAGTGCCTTGATGCTTCCTGACCTGTTCCATGGGGGCTCTTTATTTATTGCAGGTTGCCAGGTTACCTCCTGCTTGGTCATTGAAGTCACTTGACATGAAGCTTTTATCTGCCACTGAAAGGTTGTTGACCAGATGATTTATTTCAGTAAGGAGTTCTTCTGTCACTCTTAGTCATAGCTGCATAAATGCTGCCACGATAATAGTGGGAAAATTTATCTCTTAAAGTGGCAACTGTTATTTTATCCCCTGGAGCAAACTGTCAGGATTCCTAAAGGTCTTGTATTAAATTGCAAATCCAGCACCATTGTGTCTGAATTCTAATTTTAGATGCTCTTGTTAGAAAGTCTGAACAAATGTGCATTCAATTAAAGTAAGGGTTTGGAACTTTGCATCTAAGGAAATAAGCTTTTACAATTAGTTCAAAATTAAATCAGAACATTTCCAATCCACTTGTTCTGAAATATAGTCATAATAATTAAAAAATCATTAACATGCTTTGCACTCTAGGGGCCTTTCCTTTAATATTGGACTTTCTGTACACAGAAAGTTGAGGATTGTTAGTCTGCTAAGGAAAAAAATAGCAGCTGATAATCCAAGAATTGAAGCCTCCCATTTTTTCATTAAAAGTTGATCAGAAACCTCAGGATTCCTTAACATCAACCCCTAAAGCTATAATTTAACTGGAACAAGTTCAAAATAGCTTTCAGCAATCCCTAAATTAACACTTTGTGGATTATTCCACCAGAAATGCTTCTTTCATAACATACATTTAAGTCCCTTTTCTCCTTGATATGCAGAAGATTGGCAAGAAGTTTAACAAGGAGTCACTTGATTTGCTTGGTCCTGAATTTTCCGGGTTTTTTCCCAGTGTGTTGGCCAGGACTGCAAGTACCACAGAAGCACAAGATAATCCTTCTTTCTGAGACAAAACTCAGTTCTGTAAAACCCTAAGTGCCAGGAAAAGACTGAACAGGGATCAGTTGTTCTCCTCCAATGTGAAATCTTGGGGGCATCTGTTGAAGCCAGGAGGTCATAGAAGTGTTCAGAAAGTTCTTTCCTACATTGCAAAGATCACAGCTGAAAGGAAGGAAGGATTTGTCTTTACAAACAAACTGTGGCTGTGCTGGTAGATAAAACTAGCCCTGAGAGATAAAAGAAACAATAGGAAGAATTCCACTGATTGGTGAATGGAATGAGGGAGATTTGTTTTTACAAACAAACTGTAAGTCTACTTATACATGAAATTATATATTGGGAGATGAAAGAAACAATGGGAAGAACCATGAATTCCAGGAATTAAAAGAAAAGAATTAAGGGAGGATTTATACTTTAGAAGGGAATCTTAGGCACCAGGTATTCTGGGAAGTCTGTGTCTCTCAAATACCTCAGCCAGTGGGGAAAGAGAGAGGGAACTGCAGCTGGGAAATTGGGATAAAAAGGAGGCTGCTTCCTCCAAAAATTTGAGAGATCCCAGGGGAAATGCCCCATGGCCTCTCCTTTTATTGGAATAAAGTAAAAGGACTCCTCTGTCTGCTTTTTGGACATAAACCTCCGGTGTTTGTCAAATAATTTTCCTAACACCTCTGAGGGGGAAATCCCAAAGTATGTGTTGGGGCTGTTTATCCCTTGCTGTAATGCTCTCCCACCCTCAACCCCACTGTCACAGGTAGATCTCAGGATTTCTTTTCCTAGTGGGCCAGACATCATTCCTGGTGTCTAAATATTCGGGAGATTTGGGAGATGGCCACACAGGGGACTCTGTCCCAGCTCCTGAGGCCTTTCCTGTGCAAGGGTGGAGTGGGAGAGAGCCACCATCCTGTCCTTGCCTCTTCCCAGCAGTGCTCTGCTTCCACAAACCCTGGTTTAGTTACAGAAAGAGCCATAAAAATGCATTACACCGAACTCAGGAAAGTTTTACACTCGAATATTTAGCTGCAGAAACAACAAAATTAGGTGACTTATATGTGCAGCAATAAATCCTTTCACAGGACTTTGAGTGCACTATTACATCCTGCAGCTCCTTCAGCTGCCTAATTTGGGTCTATTTGGCTTGTAAAGGCAGGATGGATCCTCATTTATACACATAACAAATGGAATAAATACACTTCTTTGAAAAATGGGAGTCTGACAGTTTAATATATGGTTGGTGGTTTTTTTCCAGGATATTTTAATTTCTTCAATAAAATTTCATTAAGATGACACATCTTCATATAGGTACATCCATGTGTATAGACAAAAAAAGATTAAATTAAGATTCCTGCTGGTTTATTTGCACCAGTTTCAACACAGGCTTATTCTCAGAGTGATAATTCCTGCACAAAGTTGAAAGAATGAGTTAAGCTCTCCTGCTCACATATTTTTGTAAGTTAAATGTCATAAAGAAGAGGTGAAATTTCAGAATAAAGCTTGGCTCTAATTAGTGCACTGATTTGAACACTGAGTTAATTTTCTGGTAGGTTACAACTTTCTAAATGTTCCAAAGCAGATGCACCTCATGATTCCTCTGCCACTTACTCTAATGCATAGAGCACTTTACCCCTCTGAATTGGCACTTTAAATCACTCTCCTCGCTGCTCCTCATTACATGCACACACACACACCACACTCTGGAGCTGATCCGACCAGGAAAATCGGAATCACTCCTTTCTTCCCCCTGCCAAATGCCTGTTCTACTGCTACAAAGACCTGTTTTCACATTCTTGATTACCTGCGTCTCACAGAACAACAGCACTCAGTGCAAAACACAGGGAGGACAGGGCACCAAAAAAAAAAACAAAAACAAACAAACAAACAAACAAAAAGTTTAAAAACATCCAATTTTTACTAAAATGACAAGTTTTCTTTGCATGACGTTTGATCATATTACAGTAGATGAAAATTAATAAAGATTTTTACTCCCTCAAGGCTTAGAGTTTGGTTTTGGTTTCTGTTGGGAGAATTTTCAAAGTTATGGGCTGCAGATTTACAGGGTTACAAAATGGTTTGGGTTGGAAGGGAACTTAGAGATCATCCAGTGCCACCCCCCGCCTCGGGCAGGGACACATTCCTCTGTCCCAGGTTACTCCAAGCCCCACCCAACCTGACCTTGGGCACTTCCAGGAATCCAGGGGCAGCCACAGCTTCTCTGGGAGCCCTGTGCCAGGGCCTCCCCACCCTCACAGGGAAGAGTATCTTCCTAATACCCAATCTAAACCTCCTTTTTTTCAGAGAGATGTAAACTTATGAATTCTTAGGTTGATGTCCATTATAAACTTACTAGATGGGGGGAAGAAATGAATGTGCCTTGAGAAATTGTTTATTAAAAGTGGTCATATGAGGGACTCATTGCCCCTACCTTCTGATGACTCTGCAGCTGCCACTCTCTTTTTTTCTGAAATAAAATCCGAACTGCAGCAGCTCCTGTATTTCTAATCAGCATGGAAATTCAACATCCTGTCCATTTCCCCCAGGACTGATTAAGAAAAACATCAAAAAGTGGAGTGACTTTAATTAGCCAGTTATGCAGTGTGGTGTTATAATCAGCCTGCCCTGTAAGCACCACCCTCATCACAGCCCTAATGATGGGATAAATGGAGCTGTCCTTATTGACCCTATGGAATAAGCAGTTCCAAACCCAATTGGATTTCACAGGAATGCAGTGGGTCAATGGGGGTGGCTGCAGATGCTGACAGCCTCACAGAAATCTGAGCCCACCTGCTTTGAGACCTCAAATATGAATTTGTGGCTGTCTCTGTGAATTGGAGTGCTGCAATGAACTCTCAGGGAGGCAGTTTAAAAAATCACAGTTGATTAAGAAGTCCTATTGTTGAATGTTTCTAGATTTAGTAAAAGGATTTCTTGAATCAACTGTGAATTGGAAGGAAGATGAAAAAAATTACCTCTATGGAATAGAATTACATGACTCTTCCAGAGATGGGGCAGCCACAGCTTCTCTGGGCACCCTGTGCCAGGGCCTCTTCCTCTTCACCCTCACAGTGGAGAATTTCTTCCTAATATCTAACCTAAACTTACTCTCAGGCAGTGTGGAGCCATTTTCCTTCATCCTGTCACTACAGTTCCTGATGAATTGTCCGACTCCAGCTCTCCTGGTGCCCCTTTGGATTCCGAAAGGGGCTCTGAGGTCTCCATGGTGAACACCCCCAGCTCTCCCAGCCTGGCTCCAGCTCTGGGAGCAGCTCTGTGGCTTTCTCTGGACTCTCTCCAGCAGCTCCAGGTCCTTGCTGTGCTGGGCCCCAGGGCTGGGGCAGCTCTGCAGGTGGGCTCTCACCTGAGCAGGGCAGAGGGGCAGAATCCCCCCTCCCCTGCTGCCCACGCTGGGGATCAGCTCAGGTTCAGGGGGTTCTGTTCCCGGCTCACACCTCCAGCATCTTGAAGAGCCTACACCTTTGATTATGCCTTTCCAAAGACTTTTATCTCTTACAAAGTTGTAGCTTCTCTCATTCCAGAAGCCCTGCATTAATTTGGAACAGGAATCTTGTCTCAAACCCCACAAACATTCATATTTTTATGTGTCATTTCCAGCCAGCACTGAGCTGTTCTTATCAGCCAGGGGTAATTTAGATTCACCAACAATACTTACAAATATTGCACAATGTCACAAAGGATCAAATGCAAATGCACATTTCTTCTCATGCACTGAGAAGCATTTAAAAAGAAATTAAACAGCAAATCTCATCTTCTCCCAAATATAAATATGCAAACTGATGCAAATTGCTTGTTCCTGACCCAGGAACATGATGGCCAATTGCCTGACCTGTGTTCACAAAACAATATTTCATTTCATTGGCTGTTCACAGGGAGTGCATTTGAAATTTCTGTGGCATCAGGATAAAAATCAGAATGAACATACGCTTCTCAGAGCACTTCGGTCACTTCTGATTTCCTAGGCAGTGTCTGTGCCTACCAAAGCGTGAAGCCTGGAATATATTAGCAAAATATTAATTATGGTTGAAATCCTCAAACACATTTCAATACTTAGCTGTCACCAAAGTGGTGGCAAGAGTCATCCTCTAGCAAAAACCATTGTGTAGCTGCAAATATGGTAAGACCTCTACTATTTCTTTAGGAAAGTTGCAAAAATAACTATATAAATCATGTGATATATTAAAGAGAAGAATAAAACATAATAATAAATCTGCTAATTGGAAGAGGGTTTTGTTAGTGTAACACACTAACAAAATAGAGACAAAGAGTCACAAATTATACATATATGATAAATATATGATAAATATATGATAAATATATGATAAATATATGATAAATATATTATATATATTTATTAATATAATAAAAATATATAATAGTTTTATGTATATATATATGAATCCACAAACTTACCTTTACTGCAAATAAAATCCAAAGAGAGAACAAAATTATAATTTTCTCATATGCAACGCAAAATCCTGTCCTGCTGGATGTGCTTAATTTCTGTGTTGCTTCCTGGTCATGCTAAGGGTCTCAAAATTGGATTGTAAACATAATAAAAAGCTGCTACCTTTTCAATAGGATGGAAGTTACCCTCATTCTTAGGTCTGCCCAGTTTAAAAATTAGTAACAACATCAATATAATGTAATAATATCAACACTGATAGCAACATCAGTGATTTAAAAACACTACAATAATTTATAAAAATATTACTGTTATTTATGATGATGATGATGATTATTATTATTATTATTACTGCTTGTCTAGTGGAAGGTGTCCCTGCCCACGGCAAGGGGTTGAATTATATTATTTATTAAAACAATATACATGGAACATAAAGGGTTTTTTCATAACATGTTCAATGTATCCTGGAAGAGATTTCCCAATGACCAACCAAGAAGCTTTATTTCAGTACTCTGAAGTGCTTTCTTTTCTTTAGTATGAAGAGCTTTTAAAAATCTAATTTATCTATAGATTCATTTAAACTGGATATAAACTCTGAATTATCAGTAATGGTTTATGGGGGATATGATCATGGAACTTTGAGAAACACATTCCAGTAGCTGACATGAACTTCAGGCCTTGCTTTCAGGCAAAGAGCTGTTAAAAGTATTTAATAAGCATGTTTGAATGTTGTAACAATCTCCCACAGCCACTGTCATTATCCTCCTGATTCCCCGTTGCCTTAAACCAGCAATTAGACGTTGATGAGAAACGTCCAGGAACAATAATAGTTAAAGATCAATTAGGGATCCATGAGGCTGAGGAGATTAAATATTTATCAAAATAACAACAACCTTTCACATAATAGTTGAAACTTCATTACTTTAATCTGTTCTGGAGCTGCTATTTTCTGCCTCACTTCCCTGTAATTGCAAACTGCACCGGTGACAGGGAATGTCTCGCACCAAAGTACATAAAAACATAAAGAGTTTATGTTGCAGTGACAGTGCTGAGATTTTGTAAACAGATTGGAACAGGTTTATTTTTTATTTGCCTGCACATTTCTAAAGTGCTTTTCTAGTGTAAAGTGACAAAAATCTCCCACTTAGCTAAATTTAACTGGAATTTCCAGCATGGATCCATAACCCTTCTTTGTAGACAGACAAACAAATGACCACAGGCCTGATGTTCTCTTCAGCAGCAGACCTGGAGAAGGGAAATTGGGAAGGTGAGTGTAAGGCAAGAAAGGTTTTTGCAGAAAGAACAGAGCTTCTCTCTGGAATTCAGTGTGAAAAGTGACAGTCTGTGGAACATTTCTGTGGAAGTGTCATGTGGTAACAAGGGTGGTAGCTCTGCCTTCTGTCCCTGCCTTGGTGACAATAAAAAGTGTGCAACCCACTCTTTCTCAAACACAGAAGACAAAAATGACTCTAAATCATTTAAAATGGTGATTTAAAGCAAAACCTGACAGAATTTAGGACCAACAAATACAAATTTTGGCATCTATAAAGGCAAAAGACTAAACAATAATTCATTAGAATGGCAAAAAGGAAAGAAAGGGCGCATCTTTAAAGAGAGCATACGGCTCCTGAAAGTAAAGTGGGACTTGATCCTTGTCGATCCCTCCCAGCTCAGAAGATTCTAGAATTGAAAATTCAATGAAGATATTCTTCAATGGGGCAAAAGTGAGCACACAGCCTCTGGTGGCTGGAGAAGCCATAGGGGCACAAGGGAACACGTCACACTCTGGAGCTCCAGAGCAGCACCCAGAGACTGTGGCAGCAAGGTGTGAAAATGCCACAAATCCATCACTGCACTTGGGCATGGCATGGTTATATGGATGCATCAAGTAGCATTTTTTCCTGACACAGTTTTCTATATAAGCATTCTCAAGTGTTTTATATACTGGCTTTATTGTTTTATACACTGGGTTTAGTATTTTGTATAATGTTTATTTTCATATATATTTATTTTATATACTGTTTCTGGTGGTTTATATACTGTTTGATACATTTTTCTCAAGTGTTTTGTTGTACTTTGTTATACCCCTCAGCACAGCAGGGCCAGG